>OY992882.1:80406853-80586853 GCA_963921405.1 Cepaea hortensis | reverse complement strand
TGCTTAGATGGGTGGTTGGGGTGTGTGAGTGTGTGAGTGTGGGTGGGTAGATAGGAGATGTATGTGTTGATGAGTGGGTAAGGGATGTGTGGGTGTTAGTGGTTGAGGGATAAGTACGTGTGTCTAGGGATGTGTGAGGGGATGAGTGTATGAGTTGGGGATGTGTGTGGGTTGTGTGTGTGCGTGGATGGGAGGTGTGTGTTTGTGAATTGGGGATGTGTTGGTGGGTGGGGATGTGTGTGAGGGATGTGTGCATGGGTGGGGAGATTGTACGTGGGTGGGGATGTGTGTGTATATGGGTAGGGGTGTGTGGTTAAGGGATGTGTGGCTGGGGTATGGGTGGAGGGAGGATGTGTGGTTGGGTAGAGGATGGGTGGGTGGGTGATTGCATATGAATACGGGTGTGTGGTGAAGGGATGTTTGGTTGGGGGATGGGTGGGTGGAGGATATGTGGGTGGGTGTGTGTGTGCAGGTTAGGAGATGGTGGGGGATGTTTGTAGGTGTGGGCTCGAGATCTGTGAGTGGGCTGGGGGAGATGGGAGATTATGTGGGTGGGTGCGGAATTTGTGTGTGGGTAGGTGCGGAATATGTGAGTTGACGGGGAGATGTGTGTGTGTGGCTGAGGAATGTGTGTTTGGCTGAATGGGTGGAGGTGTGTGGGTGGAGGAGGATATGTGGGTGAGTGATTGTTGGTGGGTAATGGGACGGGTAGAGGATATGTGAGTGGGTGGGGAGATGTGTGTAGGTGGGGGATGTGTGGGTTATTAAATGTATGTGTGCTTGGGGTGTGGGTGGATGGGATGTGTGGTGGGTGAGAGGTGTGTGTGGGTGGGGAGATGTGTAGGTGTAGGGATGTGGTGGATGGGTGGGGGAATGTATGTGTGTGTGGGTTATGTGTGTGGTTGGGTGTGGGAGTTGGAGTGAATGGGGGATGTATGGGTGGGTGGTGGATGTGTCTCATAACATAGTAATATGCATTGTTTATGTTTACAAAATTCATGTGACAATGTTTTTTCCGATGCACTGTTGATGAAAGAAAGATGAGTGAATGGAAGGGCCGAATGTAAGACGGGCCTGCGTGCCCAATTTGTTACCCTTTGAAAATAAAGTCTGTTCGTTCGTTCGTTCTGTCTGTCTGTCTGTCTGTCTGTCTGTCTGTCTGTCTGTCTGTCTACTTATCAATCTGTTACCTACCTACCCACTACCCATCCACCCAGCCATTTGTCGGTCGATTAGTCTGTCTGTCTGTCTGTGTTTTTAATCCATGTATCTGTCTGTCTGTCTGTCTGTCCTTCGTCCTTACAGTCCTAAATTTTCTCCTATCCTGATCCTCTTTCTTCTTTTTCATGTGTCTAGCTTCAGCAGATCCTGATAAGCACGACCCGTCAATTCTTTGTGGCATCGTACATTTTAATGAAGGTGTTGCTGATTATATTATACCTCGTCTAACGGCTGTTTAAAAGTACAAAGTACATCTTTGCGTGCCTTGCGTTATTTCTGTGTTGTTGTTTTTTTTTGTGTGTGCCTTGCAGCAGCTCCAGCTATTGTTAGACGTCCTTTATTTATTCCACTTCTGTTGGTATCAGCGATACCGTAGTGCAGGGGTGGGGAACATTTTATGTTCAAGTCAAAGGCAAATCTGTGTGCTTAGTTAGTGGGCGAGTTAAATAAATGGTTGACCACATAATGCAGACTAAGTTGTATGTTGATAAATTTGTAAGGCTCGCGAATGACATTATAAACATTCAAAAGGTCCTTGGCAGAAAAACAATTCCCCATCCCTAGCACAGTGGCTAGCACGGTTGCCTGCCGACACGATAGTTACGTGTTCGAATCGCCTTCGAAGCATAAATTTTGTTTGTTGATTTGGGTCTCGGAAGTCAACCCAACCTAAAATTGATATCAGGAAATATCATGAGAAGTAAAAAAGGCCTCGATGATATTGGCCACATCATCCACCGATTTTCCACCGAATGAGAACATAAAATTATCAAATACTAAGAACTTCACGATTCCTAGAATTCACCTAAATGTGACCGAGATTAGAATTATTCTACACAAAATCCCCCATTTTACGTAGTATTATTAATCATCGAAAATTCCCTTGTTTCTGACGTTGGGTCTATGTGTTGTGGGTTCTTGGAATAATGCTGCCTGTTTCCTTCAAATTGTGGGTAACGGCAAAGCTAATCGTAAAAAAACTTCGCCTCGGAGCAAACACGACAAGGCCTTCTGATCGTCAGAAGAAACCCCTTCCCCAAGTATTTCGCACATTTAACCTCTTAATACTCTCTGGGGGGGGGGGGGGCGGTCCCGTCCCTGTCATGAATCCGAGCGTCTTTCCCCTGCCGTGGACACGTTCGGTCACATTAGTCATCCCTGATGTTACGCTTGTCCCTTAGATGTTACCATGTCCACTCTCAAGCCCTCCCTCCCTTGGTGGGGAGAGCCCGCGCAGTCTGTGCTTGCCCCTTAGCACGCGTGGTCGTGGGGAGCCAGCTTTATCCCCGCCACGGCCTCTGCCGCCTCCATTCGTCTCCGTTGCAGTGATCCCTCCTCGAGTCCAATCACTGCGACGCACTCTACTGGGAAGCCGGATCTTCCTTTACTGGACCCACCATTTGGTCTCTGCAGCTGACTGAATATGATCTACGGTCGATTATCGCTAAGTTATGGGGGTTGGACTTCGTCCGACATTTGCATTGTTTGACTGCACGTTGACCCACCACGCTCGGAAGAAAGGCTAAAGATCTCACACGAGACGTTGTGAGTTCGTGGTCTTGGTTGAGAGACTGTTGGTACTGCAGTTGCCGCTTCTAACCATACTAGTTCCGAGACTCAGTCCACTCTAGGTTTCGGCAGTTCCATAACCAGCACGAGGCCTTTTCGGCCGCCTCACACAGTTGTTTCTGGGTCCGAGTTCTTGCTTGCCCTTTGATGCCCATTCGCTTCAGCACATCAAACACGGAGTGGGAGGCTAGGCCTCTGGCGCCTATCTCAACGGCGACTAGCCAGCCTGACGGTGTACTCTTCCCGTCTTAGACTTGCGACCATGTCATCGTACTTCTGTAACTTGTACACATGTTACTTCTCAATATTTGACTCGTACGGGACGGTCAGCTCAATCAGCGTTAGCTGCTTGGCTGACGAGGAGCTAAGTACTATTTCAGGTCGCAAGCCAAACCTTCGGATCACCTCCGGATATCTGTCACGGCCCTGTAGGTCTACGGTCAGATCCCAGTCCCTAGCACCATCGAAAATGGTAGCAAGCGGCAAGTCGTCAGCTTTGCCTTCTTTGCGCACTTCTCAGACGAAGTAAATCTCCATCGGCCTCGGCCTGTACCCCTCTTTGTTCGCCTTCATTCTAGCTACATCCACTATAGCGGCCAACTCAGTAAGGACTTTGTTATGCTGCCACGTAAATCAGCCTAGGGTCAGGGCGACCTTACATCCCAACGCTATTAAGCTATTACGACACGTCTCGGACAGTAGAGTTTGAGGTATTCTCGTCTGTTGTAGCCTGCAGTCGCACACATGTCTGGGGCAAGTAACACAATGTTTTAAATGTTTTTGATTGTGATATTCAAATTGTTTTTAAATATAGAATGTTACAGAATTAAAGGTTAACTAACAACTAACACTAAGTGGCTTCGAGTGTTTTTGGACTGAATTATGCAATTACCGTGCGATGTTAATTAACGGTTAACTCGTTTTCGTGTTAGTCGACGACTGTGGTTTAGAGGTTAGGGAAAGTTTCACAATTCCCCAACATAACAGGTCGAGGGTTTGAAATCAGTCGCGGCCGATTTATCTTTGATTTCGAAGGAAAGAGGTGTCAGTCATTCAGAAAGCAATGCAAGCTACTGAACGTTAAATTTGTCTTGCAAATAACAGACAATACATGTTGGGGTGAATGCAACGTTCTGTAAAGGACATGCAACTGTATTTTTGTGTGGAAGCCACGGTGGCGCAATGACTATTATGCGTGCCTGCCGACCTCGTAGTCATACGTTCAAATCCCTCTCCAGGTCGGAGATTGAAACAAATTGATTTGGTCACCCTGGTCTATCAAATATAAAGATGGGCACTATGCAATGTCCTGAAAAGTAAAGGCGGTCGGCTTAATATTGATCACATCACACATCAAGTGTTGATTGACCTGTGAAAACATGGGCCTAGCACCATATATCCAGTATGTCCCATGGCGTGAAAACAGTTGTTTCCTTTCCTATATTCTTTCGTTATATGCCCAGCAGCTTAGTCTGTGTTTTTATGATATTTATGTTTAGTGCTTAGTATTCTTGTTTTCCGCTTAAAAAAGAAACACAAACTACTCTTTCACTTTATAATGGAAAGGATAAGATGGTCCGATATTTCAGAAGCTCAGTTGGAGTTTGTTGCAGATAAAAGGACCCGAACATTTTTATTTACCGATATTCATGCAAAAGACCCATTTGTGTGTGTGTGTGTGTGTGTGTGTGTGTGTGTGTGTGTGTGTGTGTGTGGCGTGGTGGTGGTGATGGTGGTGGTGTGTTTGTGATGTGTTGGTGTATATGTGTGAGTTTGTGTGTGTGTTGGGGGGAGGGGGGTGTTTTTTAAACGATTATTGAAAGTTTCATTAACAACTGTCTTTTAAAATATGACAGTTGTTAAAGAACAACGTGAAATATAAAGATACTTTGACATTTTACATGAACTCGTGTAGATGGGAAAGATCCAAGGATAATAGGTAAGCAAGTAAAATTAAAGAAGCCTTTTCGGCTTCTTGGACATACGGTGCCAGACTCATATTTGTATAGACCAATCGGCACTCGATGGCTGATGTGGTCAGTATGACAGCATCCACCGTTACATCCCAAGACATTTCCTAGTACCCTTGTTAGGCTGGGTAGACCTGAAAGCCTAGGTCAATTTTTAAAAATTCAAATCTGCACCGCAGCAGATTGAACCCCGGGGTCGGCAGGCGAGTGTTGTTCTCCCATTTTTGAATGGAGGCCTAAACCCAGAGTGGGTTGGATAGTTAGTGGAGGCCTAGACCCAGTGTGTGGGTTGGATTGTGTGAGGTCCGGCCGTGGATAGTAGCTGGATAACTGTCTTGTAAATTGGAGATTAATAAGGCCTTGAGAAGGCAGTGATGTGTGCGTGTTAAGTGGTGAGGAGGATATATATATTCTGTGGATTATATTATTTTCTGGATATGGAAATATGTTACGTGTGTCCGTGTTCCTTCTGCATTAAAAGATTATGTGCGCCAAATCAATCTTGTTCACTGACTGGTGGATGTGTACTGCGGGGGTGAGTTGTATTATGAGACAGGTGGCTAGCTCAACTTACACTCCGTAGTGACATACAAGGAGCATTGTAACCTAGACAACGACCATCTCACTCGGTGATCATTAAGAACATCGTGAGAATATAATGGGAGCAAAAACTTGCCATCAGTTATAGAAAACTAGTAAATTCAGAGCAATTAAAGGGGCATTAGACAAGGATGTGTTTCATCACCACATCTTTTCCGCATGTGCAGCGAAACCATACTCACAAACATCAAACACCTTGGAGCGCTCGTCCTTAAACAACCGGTGTGCTCATTGCTGAAGTAGGTAGGGGGTTCGACCTATATATCGGTCAGTTGGATTAAGATGTTGACTTCTCTTCCTTGACTTGGGAACGTAAATTACAAGTACTTATAAAGTTGTAGTGGGTTCGCCTGATGGCGAGCGACACTAGCTAATCAGCTAATTTCACGCAAGATCCAGTTGAGTGCTGCTAGAAGTAACCTGTATGGAGTACTCTTGAATTCAATGCGAGCGAGAGAGAAAACACCGCGAGGGAGTGAAAGTTGGAAGCCAAAACTGAGATATGCTGAGACACATATTCAAGCAGTCTTAGAGTAGTCTACCAACCATTTTTTGAAAAGGCGATGGCAGGGAACAAGGAAAAAGGATTATCATTAAATGTTAGCTAGACTGAATACATGGTAGTTTCCATGACAGCACACATTTCAGTTATGTTTTATAATATATATAGTAAAGACATAAACGTCAAACAGTCCAATCAATTTCAGTATATACTCTACACAGTAACATTTATCAGAAGATGAGACAGAGATACAGAACAATCGGTATAACCAATGCTTTTATTTCTTTTTAAACAATTAGCAGTCTTGAGAAGCAGAAATATTCTTGACAGGCACAACAATTTACTTATTGGAAACCTGCGTCATACCCTTTCTTCTGTATGGGTGTGAATACTAGACAATGAGTAATGAAGTGGTGAAGAAATTGGAGGCAGTGGCGGTGTTGTTTGTGATAAGAATGTTGAGATTATCATGAACAGAGAAAAAACTGAACATGGAGGTATTGAAATCTACAGTTGCTCTAAGAACACTCATCAAAACAATAAGGAAAAGACAAATGGGGAATATCAGCGAAAATTCCGGCGCAGATAAATTAGGCAAGAGAGACTGAGGAAGACAGAGAAAATTGGATGTGGAAATAACAGAGAAGACTGAAAATTCATAATAACCAATGCAGGCACCTAAAGTAGAAGGGGATGAGGAAGAAGAAAATGGAAATACTTTAAAATTATAGTACTGACAAAACAAAATAGAAAATGTAGTAGCAGTTGCTGGCCATGAATAATGAACCATCCCTCTTTGTCTCGAACATAAGGACATAGAGACACCAAATACTAGCCTTCAGCCAATGAAGAGTGTAAAAGACATTCCGTACTTCAATTCTCACCTTGTCTATTTGAATTATCATTTCAGCATATGTTGTGAAGTGATTTAAGCCACTGAGGACAGTATATCAAATCATACAACATGTGAAAGTGTTTAAAATATGACTATGAAATAAAACATTCTTGAAAAGTAGTAAAAGACCAGTGGGTTGCTCTGTTATATTTCTCATATAAATCTAATAAAGTATTACAGAATCAGATAGGCTTATTTAACCTATTAATTCCCCCCCCCCCCCCACATATCCTTTACAGGACATCGCTGTCAACAGCAGCATCTTTCAGCTGTCTGTTGATTTCTTGGCAAGATTACGCTCAGTAGTTTGCCATTGCTTTCTGAGCGGCCGGCTCAGTTATCCCGCAAGTCACCAGAGGGGGTCGAACCGCTTACAGCTCTCGTCCGCTACGAGACTCTGCGTGATAAACGAGATTACGGATAAAGTGTTGTAACCCCTCGGCCAGAGAGACCGGCAGCCTATTAATCGTATGTGTAAAATGACAGTGTACTAAATTTTACTCAAGAGATAAAGAGTGTTCCCTTTATAAAACATCATAACTTAGTATGTCTATTGATAATTAAAAATTCGAGAGTCTTGGTGCACCATACCATTTTAATACATATCTTTTATATACTGGCGCCATGCGTCTTGACAAACAAGTCTGTTACACTGTGCTTCAAAACAGATATTGATTGATTGGTTGATTGATTGATTGATTGATTTAGGAACCGACATCACAGCATTCGGGGCATTCCCATAAGCTCTCCGTCCCCATCCTCAGCAGCCAGCGAAGAGTTCCAACACTAATAGTTCCGGTAGCAATCTGATTATATGTCCGTCTCGCCTTTCCTCTGAGCGTCGAGCGTCGGCCAGATCCCCTGGTCACACCTCGCGCCTCATTCTTACCAGACCATGGTGATCCATTTGCTCCTCCGAGGTGTACACGTGCTCCCACAAGGCCGCAACCACGTCTGCCTTGTTATGCATCCACCAAGTTTTCCCGAGCTAGCCAATCTGTCCTCTTGTTCATTCCTCGGCACACCGGCATGCCCCGGAGAAAAGATCCAGATGATGCTTGCTACCCGTGACCTCCAAAGCGAAGCAACCACTCTGTACGAAGCCTGCCTGTCCTCAACCTCCTCAGCCTGCTTTCTGAGACAGTTACAATCACAATATGTGTATGTATCGTGTTTTCCATCCAGCGGAAAGCTGCACTGACCGCCTCCACCTCCATTCTTAGATGTTGTGGCATCATACGCCAGGCTCTCCTGCACCAAACTTCGACCATTAGCTTATGCTAAGAATCCCCAGGCACTTCTTCTACCTCTCAACACCGAACCATCCGTGTAGATAATCACATCACCCGGGCGAGAATTATCCTGAATTAGTTGCTGGATTTCCACTTCCGTAACCCCTGCTGGCCACTCCCTGCACTCCCGGCTCAATGTGATTATAACTCTGCACAAGTCTGACTGCTCCGCTGGAACTCTGACCCACTCCTCTTCTCGCCTAATGTTCTCCAAGGGGCACACCTGTCTGATCGTATTCTCCGCCTGCGCCATCCATGATTTCCCTCTTATCAGTCTCAGACCCTTAACTGCGTCCAGCGCCTCATGCAACGGGTGATCTGTGTCTGCAGCTACTCTGAGGTATGCATTCGCCTTCATCACCTTGTGCCTACCAGCAACAGTGGGCAGACCAAGGATGTAACGCATACACACTACTAGGGTATCTCTGGTGCATCCCAGAATGACCCGCATATCTTCGTTCTTTTTGCGCTCTAATTTCACCAGCTGACTCTTTGAGACAGTGAGCAGTCCTAGTCCATAATCAATCACAGAGAGGATCAAGTGCTGGTATAGAGTGAAGAGCATTCTCTGCTCTGTGTCCATTGCAGCCATAGTTTTAAGTGCATTGAGTCCCTTTTGAGATCTTGTCACAACCGCCTACACATGGTCCTTGAAGGACAGATTCCTGTCAAATGTGATTCCCAGATACTTCAGTTTGTTCTCTCTGTTGACGCTTCTACCATCTATCGTGAGGCTTGGGGCATCATCTCTCACAATCCTGTTGTCCAGAGGCACCACAAAACAGCCGCCTTTTCCGGGTGGATTCCAGCACTCATATCAGTGCACCAATCAATCACTTTGTCTACTGACAACATAATAACTACAACCAATGGCTTTACAAATGTCACTGAGCAGACCGATTCGCGTGGTAAATGTTCGTCCACAGAGGATGCATGTGAACACATAGTCTTTTCCACCATCACATATAATCTGACGTCTCACACGCTTGGTGTGTGACTTTTCTGCAATCGTGTTTTCCTTTGTCTTTACTCCATTTCTGATCTTTTCTCTCCATGCAAAGTGATCAGCTGCGATGTGCACCCAAGACACAATTCAATGCATGTATCAGTCATGGGCCTCTTACACACATCTTTATACCGTAATAGAGACAGAAGCCAAGATCTTTTATCCGTCTGTAAATCACCCCCAAAAATATGTATTTTGACATGCTACTGTTGTCCATACTCCTAAGTCTACAAGAATCTGCATAGAACAAATCGTTACACCAAGTGATCTTTCCAATACTTCAGCATTTGTGATCCTATCTTGTTACCTTATACAAAGTATTCTTCACAGTCACCGCATATGAAAGTTGACCACGTTTCACAGTTATAAAGAAGCGTAATAAGGACACACACACACACACACACACACACACACACACACACACACACACATATATATATATATATATATATATATATATATATATATATATGCATATGTGTGTGTGTGTCTGTCTGTCTATATATATATATATATATATGTGTGTGTGTGTGTGTGTGTGTGTTTGATAGTAGGAGACAGGGGAAGAGATATACATAGGGATAAATATAATGATATGCCTAGGGGGAGTCTTAGGGGTCGTTTCTCAACTTGAACCCTGTTCACAGCGCCCTATTTCGGTAATAAACGATGATGAGGTAAGAAGAGAGAAGAGAGAGGTGAGAAGAGATGATAGAGAGGAAGGAATAGGATAGATTTAGGTTCGTTTCTTCGTGAGGACGATCGCTAATTATGCAACCGCCCCATCAAGGTCCTGTGGTATGATGTCAGGCTACAGATGAGTGTACAGACTATAAGGGCCCCTAGGCCAACCTACACAACCTCAGGCTAACAAGTCGAAATGAAAGACACTCAAACGTGCATTTATTTCCTTCTGAACAGTAACAGAGTGACAATTTCAAACATAAACAAACCGGCGAGCAGACGTGTACCCGAAAGTTAGCCACTAGGATAACCAGACAATGAGGACAGGCAACTTAATCGCCCCCGGGGGAAGGGTCGAACGGGGCTGGATTGCTGAGTAACGGGCAGAGGGGAATTTAGGATAGGTTCTGTTGTTGTTAGTGAAGACGACAGGCTAGCCCTATAAGCTAAAGACGGTGTGTTCAAATCTACTCGAAAACCCGGGGAAAATGGTTAAGTGATTTGGGAAGTAGAAGTTAATAGTGCCGGGTTGATACAAGTCAGTGTTTAGGGTTACGATGCTGTTGGTAATAATGTGGATATATGTTGTCCATGATATTGGCCTATGTTGATAATTATGTGGATTTATGTTGTCATTGGGGTGGTTGTATGTTGATATATGCTGAGGATGATGATATAGTGCTTCATTCAACTCAAGTGGCCTTTTCCCACCACCTTGTGACTCCACAAGTCTGTATTTCATCTCCCTTTGACGGAAGAAGAAGAAGAAGAAGAAGAAGAAGAAGAAGAAGAAGAAGAAGAAGAAGAAGAAGAAGAAGAAGAAGAAGAAGAAGAAGAAGAACTGAAGGAGTTGAGGTAATAATTATGAATGAATGAATTACCAAAACAATTGGTTGAGGCAAGAGAAGTTAATAAATATGGCATTAAAATTGGTGTTATTTATTGTTATTCTTGCGTTCTTATAACATATTTCACATTTGTCTTTTATATGTCAAATATTCTTTTCATTCACAGCATATTGTAACCTGGTTAATGCTTGTGGCATTACTTCAAGATGGCTTAGCAACTTTACCAACTGAGCAACTCCAAAAGTCAGACGGGCTACAAAAATTTGATTCAGATTGGCCAGTTGGTGACCCTAGAAGATGCCAGGAACAACTTCGCCAGAGCAAATTTGATGTCAAGAGATTTGAAGTATACAATCTGTTTTATATTTACACAATGAATCTTATCTTGTATGCAGTCTTATTATGATCTTTATTTTATATAGTTCTCTCTCTGAAATATATTTTTTCCATGAAAGCTATATTTGTACTTTATATGCACGAGAAACAAATTCACAAGTATTGATTAGCAGTCAGGGAGGGGAAAAAAAGAAGTATAGATCAGAGGACACACTAGACAATATAACAAATGACAGCCATAGTCACACCAGGATTCAAACCTGCGACCTCCAAGTTTAGTTTTGTTTAGTCGACGGATCAACATCACGGCACACTGGTGTAACCCACATGTGCTCTATTCTACTCCTAACTCAAGCCTGAGTCCGGAGAATCTCAGCTCAGTGCACGCACTCCGTGTGAGGATCCTGAATTACTTCGGGTAGATTTTTAACTCGAATTTTTGCCCGGGCAGCGTCATGAGGCTACTCTTTTTCGATTTCCAACAGCCAAGGAATTTTTTAAGTGCGCAGCAATAAACGCGGGCGTCCGATCTCACTACCCAGGACCAGGGGACATTTTTGTTACTAGAAGTCCACGTGAAAAAATCCCGGCCCTAACGGGGGCTTGAACCCAGGACCTCCAGCACTCGAGGCGCACACCATACTTCGAGATCACACAGCCCCCTGCCAGCTCCAAAAAATGACAATGCGTCACTGAAGGAACAAGTGTTTTTCACTGCATGGCCTGCTTCTTTGTTGTTTTTTTTTGCCTTCTTCTGTCTTTCATCACCAAATGTCCCTCAGCATACACCGAGCTCTTTGTAGACTTGTTTGCCATAGGCTGAATTTTATAGCTAAAGATTTCTATGGGATAAAGTAGTCAAGACTCACACCAACTCTCGTTAGCCACCATTAACCGCATGTACGGTAGATTACAGTGTTACTATTGTTTGCTTGTCAGCATATGTGGCTTAGTGAATGCAGTTTCATAATTCCTTGACATAATAGATCCAGAGTTTGAAAACAGCTGTAGGCTGTTTGGTCACAGACGGCGTTATGTTGATTTTGTTGCAATGAGCATCGACCGTTCATAAAACAATGGCAAACTACTGAACATAAAATTGTTTAGTAAATCATAAACATTATGTTAAAGAACTAGCAACAAACATTAACACTATTTGATTCCCTAAAAAGTATTGTATGTCCTTTGTGCGATGTTGCATGTCCTGTGTGGGATGTTGCGTGTCCTGTGTGGGATGTTGCATGTCCTTTGTGAGATGTTGCATGTTCTTTGTGGGATGTTGCATGTCCATTGTGGGATGTTGCAATCAACCTAAGGTGGATTTTCTAGGCAATGTTACATTCAGTAGTTTGCCATTACTTTCTGGACGAGAAGTCAACATTTAAGTCAAACTTAATCTTACTGCTGCTGAGTTGTCTACTCTTGGAACCCAATGCCATTTATATGTAGGTGTAGTTACCCTGCAGCTGTCCCAGGGACTCATACAGCGAGTTTGTTTGTAACTGTTGGAGATTTTTTTTGGCGCTCATACGCTTTGAACTCAAGCGTAGATCATACACACTACTACTGGTACTCAATCAATCAATCACGTGCCATGCCGGAAAGCGTGGGCGGTCATGACTCGCCATTTCACTCGATCACCAGTGTCGTGGATCAGCTCAGTGTTCCTGTCTCGTCCATGCCATGTGGCCAAGCCATCCAGGTATTTTCCTCTCGGTCTTCCTCTTGGTCTGTTCCCTTCGATCTTGCCAGTTGTCACTAAGTTCTCCAATCCATTTCTTCTCATAACATGTCTAAACAATTTTGACTGTCTACGTCTAATTTCTCTAATCAGTTTACGATGTTCATTTGTCTCCTGTAGTACTTGGTCATTGGTTTTTCTGTATGTCCATGGTATTCTTTGCATTTTCCTCAGAAACCACATTTCTGCAGCCATCAGATGCTTTTCAGCTTGACTGCTCATTGTCCAAGTTTCACATCCATACAAAAGAACAGGCTCTATGTATTCCCTCAACACTCTTTTTCTCGTTTCAATTTACATCTTTTTATTGGTCATAATGTTTTTCATCTTGCTAAAGGCTACTTTCGCCATGGCGATTCTTGTTCTAATCTCTTCAAGGCATCTCCCATCAGATGTTATGACTGTTCCAAGATAATTGTACCGATTCACTTGTTGAAGAATATTTCCATTTACTTGTATATTACATTGTGGCACTTCTTCCTTCCTAGTGACGACCATAACCTGAGTCTTTTTACAATTTAATTCTAACCCCAGTTGCTCACTGTGTACAACAACCGCATCTACTAATTGTTGCAGGTCCTGCGCATTGTCTTCAATTAATACTGTATCATCTGCATATCTAATGTTATTGATGTTTCTTCCTCCAATGCTGATTCCATTTATATCCTCTACATTTCTGAAAATATTTTCAATGTATAGGGAAAAAAGATCTGGAGACATCACACATCCCTGCCTAACACCTCTCTTAATTGGCTGATACTGTCCCACTTCATTATCAATCTTTATTGCAGCTTTTTGTTTCCAATATATGTTTTTATAAGTCTAATGTCTTTCCCATCAATTTGTAGATCTGCAAGCATACCCACCATGCTGACATGTCTAACTCTATCAAAAGCCTTTGTATAGTCAATAAAGCAAAGATGTATATTCTTGTTTACTTCTATAGCACGTTCAATAACTGTTCGCAGCATATACACATCATTTACTGTACCCTTTCCTTCTACAAACCCGCATTGTTCTTCCCCTATTTCAGTTGTATCTTCTTCCTCACTCTTTGCATGATAATTCTTAGCAAAATCTTTGTGATGTGACTCATTATACTAATTGTTCTATGTTGATCACATTCCAAGGTTCCTGATTTCTTTGGGATTGCAATAAATACAGAGTTACATAATTCAGGAGGTATATCTCCAGTATCATATAATGTGTTCAGCAGTCTGGTGACTTGCTCTAGTCCAAATTCTTCTAAAGCTTTAATCATTTCTGTTGTCATGTTATATGCACCGGGGGCCTTGCCAGCTCTCATATGCTTAAGAACATTTCGAACCTCCATCTCCAAAATTGGCGGTCCTTCATTATTAAATCTAATATCATACTGTTCGTCTCTGTTATCATCATAAAGGTGTTTCACATAATCTGTCCATACATGTAGAATCTAGTCTTTTTCTATTATGATTTTGCCATCTTCAGTTTTTAGACACCCTGTTGATGTACTTGTTCTTTTATTAGTAAGTTCCTGAATTCTTTTGTGCACTAATTTGGTATTTTGACTGTTGTGTTGGTTTTCAATTTCTAAGCACTTTTCCTCAAGCCATGCTTCTTTTGCCTCCTTACATAATATTCTGACTTGTCTGTGAATTTCTTCTTATTTGACAGAATTATTTTTGTTGAGTCTTCTTGTTTCCATGAGGTGTAAAATTTCTTCAGTCATCCATTTCTTACGACCCACCTTCTTTAATTTTGGAATAGTTGTTTCTGCAGCCACATTGATTGAATTCTTCAACGTTTCCCATTGATCATCTACATCATGGAATAGGATCTCTAGATCAGACAAAATTTCAAATCTGTTCTGTACTTCTATGTTGAATTTGTTATGTATTTCCGTGTCATTACTCAATGTACACAAATCATATTTAGTGTTTCCTGTTATATACTTGACTTTCTTCAACTTTATCCTCAATGTTCCTGTGAGTAATCTGTGGTCACTATAACGATCAGCACTGGGAACTGTTTTTGCTAGTGTTAATGCGTTTCTAAATCTTCTGCTAATCAGAATGTAGTCAATCTGGTTTCTAATCCTGCTATCAGGACTCCTCCATGTTCATAATCTTCTAGGGTGTTGCTTGAACCAGGTGTTTCCTACAATCAATTCCTGTTCTTTTGCCCACTCTACGAGTCTGTATCCTCTTTCATTTCTCTCTCCTAAACCATAGTTTCCTACTGTGTATCTATCCCCTTGATTTCCTACTTTTGCATTGAAGTCCCCTATTATGATGTTTATTTCTGAATTTTTACATTTCTTTAAGGCAGACTCTATGTCATTATAAAACTCTTCTACACTATCTTCACTGGATTCTCCTGTTGGGGCATATATTTGAATAATATCTATGCTAAAAGGTCTGCCACTTATTTTAACTAGTAGAACTCTGTCCGACACGGCCCAATATCCTGGAACAGATTTTGCTGTTTTCCGGTCCAAAATAATTGCCACTCCTCTATGGCGATCTTCACCTCCAGAATAAATCATTTTGAAATCTTCTTCTATCTTGATGTCTGCTCCTGTCCATCTCGTTTCGCACATACCTAAAATATTAATTTTTTCCCTTTCAATTTCTTGTTTTATGTTCTCTAATTTTTCGTCGTCGTTTAACGTCCTAACGTTCCAAGTTGCTAATTTTAACGTCTCTGTCCTTGTCTTGCGATGATCAGTCTTTAAGCGAATCATGATATACTAGGCACTTTTAAAGAGGTAGTTTGCCGTTGCTTTCTTCTATGGCAGTGACCTTACTGGTCGGAGACCGCAGCCATTGACTCAAGAAGAGTTCCTCTGCCTGCCGTCGTGAAGCTCAAGGCCATGACCCACAAATATCTGTCGGCTGCCCTCAAAATTTCATCCACCACCTGCCTTCCGTGGCTTCTTTTGAAAACTTCCAATAAAAGGAACACAAAATAACATCACATAATCCACAGGAAAACACTATTCACAGGAAATCCATAGGAAATCACACGAAATCCAAAGGAAAACACTAAATAGCGTCCCTCCGAAAAGTAACGCTTCATTTTGTCGCCATTGTACCGGAAGTACTGGTACTACTTTTACTACTGGACTGAATTTTGCGTGCGGATAAGCTTTCCCAATTAACAGTGTCCCTCGCCATATGGCGAACCCACTCTGACTTAAGAGGTACTTGTAATTTACGTCCCTAAGTCAAGGACGATAGGTGAACATTTTAGTCCAGCTGTCCGGTGTAGGGGTTGAACCCCTTACTTCGGCATCAGCACACCAGATGTTTAAGAACACACGTTCTATCCATTCGCCCATGCTGACCTACTACTGTTGGAGATGACTTTAAGAATTGTCCCATGACAATTGAATGTACAAGGCATTTGAAGAGAATTTGCCTGACGGTTGTTGCACTAATGTATGCGTTCAGACAGATTTTTATGGTGATGCACATGGCATCAGACCTATTTTGATGTTGCTGCACGTATGTATGAGATAAGACAGATTTTGATGTAGTTGCACATATGTATGAGAGCATCTATAGGTGTGCAAAAATGTGCTTGATCTTTATTCCTAAAAACCAAGAAAACAAAACACAGTAGAAAAAAAATTTTTTGCTGCCAAACTCACATGATGAAATTTACATGTTCTCAGGTGATGCCAGGCATTGGCTGGGACAATCTGCGGAATGTGGAAGCAGGTTTAGTAGCTGTCTTCAACTACACTAAGTGTAAGGCAACAGATGATGGCCGGCTTCTCATCCCTGACAATGTTTTCACAGTGCCTATCAAGGTAAAGTTAAGCTCAGTTAGAGTAATTACTATTATTGCAGATTGTCTCACAGAAACATGGGTATAGAGTAATGTAAACTTGACCAGGCCGTCTCATCGATGAAGCCGTTACGGATGCGGTTCGTAATTCCGCTTACGTGCGTTCGAAACACAGCTGGGGTTTAACGTGTTGGTATGGGAGCCGGTCGTTCAGAAAACAATGGCAAACTACTGAACGTAAACTTGCCAAGACATCAACAACAGCATTAAAATGCTGATGTTGACAGAGATATCCTGTAAATAGGATATGAAAAAAAAAAAACTTGACCAGAACTCGAGTTCCCCCAGTTTTAGCAGAGTTAATTACTGACGCCGGTTAATCATCATAATGTATTGAGTCCCTTGCAGAATATAGCTCTCATGACAACCCGCTGAAAATATTATCAATTCTTCTTACATTTTCTTTTATCATGCATTTTCATGCAAAGGGTGTCTTTAATGTCTTGTATTCACTGCCGTGTTGGTCGACCTCTTCCTTTCCTTCCAGGAACAATTATGCTGTCAGAAATGCATACATTTTTATCACAACAAACTGTGACCAGTGAAGTTCCAAAATACTTTTAGCCATAATTGTTGTATCTGATATGTCAGTTGTTGACATGTACAATCAGTATCATTATCAAGTGACTTGCCAGCTGGCATGGGGGAATCCGTCTCCTTCCCATCTCCCATTCTCCAACAGATTCTAGCAATTGCTGTGCTGTTAAGAATCTTCTCTTACTGCCTTCTTCTATCTCTGTTACAGCTAATTTTACCAGTTGATACAATATGTTTCACCTTTTATCCTATCATAATGTACTAACAAAATTACATATGGAAAGTACACATAATTACTTTGTTTTCCTAAGCTACTATTCATTTAAAGACATACAGTATCACTAGTGTGTCATAATAATAACAATGAATGATGGTAATGTTCATATCACCCCTCACTGCACATTGAGCCATTCAGTCCATAAGTGCTCGGATTTCCTCCTCAGTATCAGTGAAGTCTGTCTGCTGAGAAAAATGAAACAACAAACACTGCATGTGTATTCATGACATATTTAAACAGCTGCAAAAATCACCTCTACAGTAAGATTGCAGTCGCCTGATGGTGAGGGACACTAGTAATAGGGGAAGCTAATACACACGCAAAAATCAGTCCAGTGCACTAGAAATAGTAACACAAGCATGGACTACGCTTGAGTTCAAAGCAAGTGAATGCAAAAGAAACAAAAACAAAAACTAAACAATGAGTCAACTGAACAATAAGTTGTAAATGTGCAACTGTTCATAGATTACATATAAATATTCTGAAATGACAACATACTGCATTTTTCAAGGAGTCCAGATTTAATAAGTAACAAAGATCATAGTTCAAGAAACATGGAGATAAAGAGACCAAATGGCAAATTTATATCTAGAAGCAAAATCGACACCTGGAAGCAAGAGCGTGGAGGAAATGGAACAAGAGCTATAACATAGCATATATTTCTATATAAATGTAGTGGTATAGTGATACACCTGCCGGTCAACACATTGGTCTGGGTTCAATCCCTAGATGTGGTAGGGTTTGTCTCTATCACATACAGTGGGTATTAGATAATTCTCAGCAATTGAGACATTATCTGAGACAGAAATATGGTGAGGATTAGAGATAGTTCTCTCATATAATATCGAACACACTGACCATTGAGGTGCATGACTAGATTTGATGCACTCCCCTCCAAAACAAAGAAGAAGAATCTCATATAATTATGCCATTATCTAGTATATGTGAAGACATTCTACCATATAATTAGCATTACCTTATATTCTCAATCATTCAAGGAATCAAACCCAAGAGACAATGACAATCTAGATGGAAACACAAAATAAAGGCAGTGAGCATAGTGAGAGAGTTAGTTTCATATCCTTTACAGGACGTCACAGTCAATCCCAGCATTTTTTGCTGTTTGTGATTACTTGGCAAGTTCACGTTCAGTAGTTTGCCATTGCTTTCTGAACGACCGGCACTCATATTATTTTATAAAAAGCAACGCAAGGTGGTCTGCTGCCAAATCGCGCGTAGCTGTGTTTCGAACACGGTAGGCGGGATTACGAACTGCCTCCGTAACTCCTTCGCCTCGGAGCCGGTAATTGGCAAACATATGAAGTAAAACACTCCTTTTCACGTTACTAGGCGTGCCTGGCATATGGTGTTTACCCTTTAGTTGTAGACCAATCCACACACGACTGGTGATGTGGGCGATTTCATGCCGGCCGAAAAATACTTTCCCAAGTTCTTTCGAATGCAGTATGCGGGATTATGAGCTGCGTCCATAACCTTTGTGCCACATAGCCGGCAGCAAGTGTAGAAGACGAGACAAATCATCAACAATGATATTATGGCAATCGTGAACTGAGCAGACGCGTTAGCTTAGCTGACAGTCAGCAGTGCTGACAAAGTCATGAGCATGGTAGGCTGAAATTTGGGTGCTTGTTTTCGTCTTCTAGCTAAGTGAGGGAAAGACTAGCCATCTACTTCTCCATGCATTTAGGCCTACAAAATGTGATGGCTCTATCACATGACAGACTCATAGCAGCAAACTGCTTTGCGGGAAAATATTAACAATATCGTAAACTGAAAGAAATTATGCTGCTATATTTATGTACATTAAACAAATAAAACAAGTTTTAATAACAATTTGCTTGTTCATATCAAACATACCTCACAATTTATGTAAATTTGTAACAGTTCAGCTCAGTGGAAACATTTGCGGAGCTTTATGATCACTGGCTCAACACCAGTTCCACAACCTCCAACACTATCAACATTCAAGCTGGACTAACCCTCTCTTCTGTGTCGGTCAGTGGACAGTTTTCCTATGAAAATGAACAGGTCAAGTCAAAACAGATTGAAGATAAAGCCATCACAACCAGAATCCAAATGCGGTATTCGAGGTTGGTGATGCAACTTTTAACAATTTAAATGTTAAAACAATATTTTACCTTCTATTATCTGCAAAAATATAATGTTCATAAACATTTTCACAAAAATAGAGTCTATTGTATCTCTGACATTATCACCGATGCAGGGCTTGAAATATAATGCAAATGCTTTAAAGCTTTCAGTTTGAAGCCATGCTTGTCGTGTTCATGACTCATCCTCTCATCCACAAACATCGTATGTGTTATCTTACTTTCCACATTTGGTCAGCGCATACTATAGAAATCTGGCCTACCAGTGGCCATTTCCTCTGTGTATCTAGTGTCTTTGAAAGCAAAGTACTTGTGATGTTTCATAGTGGTTATTCATTTTCTCTGTGTATCTAGCCTCTTTGAATGCAACGCATTTGTGATGTTTCGTAGTGGTTATTTACGAGTATTTTCTCGCCCGGTTAACTGCTGCGAAACATTCTGGCAATGAAATAGTTCAGAAAATTAAAACCATCTTATGTGTTATGACTTTGAAAGAGCATCATAATTAATGAAGGCAATGAATGAATCACACAAAAAAAAAAAACAACAAGAAGTAGATTGTGAGCTTTACTAAAACACGATTACAAGAAACAAATTGGAAGTTGCGGCCCAAGCCTTCGTCAGCACAGAACAAACAAACACAAAACCGACACAACACTACATGAAACACACTACATGACAACAATATTAAGGGTACTTATCTGAATCTGTATCCTAGCCTGGAGTGACTGACGACTGACACGCGTTCGACGGCTATCAGTGGATTGTAATTAATGAAGCAGCATGCTGTATTGTAGCAATAATACAACAATAATAATACTCTATTATAGCAATAATTATTCCTACCGGGCGACACTGCTCCTATGGACCACTGATATGGAGACCAACTATTGGAGATAATAACACCAATGTACACCATAACCAACAACTATCATCAGCTTCTCTTCAAATTCACCCACCACCTGCTTCCATGACTTCTCGTTACACTGGGGGATAAACAGGTACTCCACCTTGCCTAAGAGTGTTCTGTCGGCAAGTGGAGGGAAGCGGGCATCTTACTTCTCCATTGATAGGGGATAGCTCTATTTCGCCACCCATGCTGTAATATTGAGTGCATCATAACTTAGCACATTGAGTACAATGCTGGAATATTGCACGTGTCATAACTGAACACATTAAAAACAACACTTATATAGAGCATGTGTAACTAACTGACTTCACCTCTAATATGTGCAGGCCTTGTTAATTTCAAGGTCTGGACTTTATTTTTATTTAACAAACTATGATAAACTAATCCCTAATGTTGGGATAGTGGATTGAACATCTAGCCTTCTAGGACAAGGGTTAAAACTTGAAGGAGCCATGTGCACATGAAACACCAATAGCAAATCAACAGTTGGATATTTGAAATATCAGTCCCAATAGGCCACTACCCAGGCAACATTTAAACATGAGAAAAGCTACCAACATAAAGAATATTTATAGTCTGTGTGATTCAGGTATCTACATACATTTGGATATTTGCAGATGTTAGATGTTACAGAGTTTGTGTACTGTGCTCAGGTTCTCTTTGTGTGATCTATGAAAGGAGACTGGAGCACTTATGGAGAAATCCATGTACAGAAATAGTGATCCTTAAACAAAACAAACCCAAACCAAATATCATTTAAAAATAAAATTAGCTGTCTTCATGTTTTAACTACAACCAGCAAGTGACTCCATGTCTACAAATCCATTAACACAGATATGAGGCCAAACTTCAACCAGATCCGGAACTGACTCCAGAATTCAAGAAACGTCTGTTGAGTATTGCCGCTAACATTCAGCTGAACTACACAGAACAAGCCATGTATGAAGGGCAGTTGCTCGTCAGAGACTTTGGTATAACATATATATCTAAATCTACTTTCTCTTCTGCCTTTACAGTGTCATATATATTCGTATTTCCTCATTTTAAAGTAAATGTTGCCTTCTCACTGTTAGTATTTCTTGTTGTTTGTAAGTACATATTATTTCAAAGATGCCAAACAAGTGTGTTTAAAATTAAATACACTCAACTACACGTCACCAATGCTGGAGCCCACAAGGCAAACAAGAAGTAGTAATACTGTAACCTATCATGCATGTCATAAGAGGTGGCTAGAGAGGGTTGGTGGGAGACCGGCTACTTCATCCAATAGAAAACGTTAGCTCCAAATCCAACCAATCATGAACAAGTCTACAAACTGCTGTGCATGAGTTGGTTGAGGGGCTATGCTTTACTAGCTGATGAAAGGAAGAAGAAGAAGAAGAAGAAGAAGAAGAAGAAGAAGAAGAAGAAGAAGAAGAAGAAAGAACCAGAAATACACACATTCATATTTATTCACATGTTTATACCACTGACGCCGGCTTCCTGGCCTAGAGGTTAGCGACTTTTCTCAGTAATCTCGTATACTCTCGTAAGTAACGTGACGACGGTGAGAATCAGCAGTGGTTCGAATCGCGTTGGTAACTTACGGGGTATGTGAGCCGGCCCCCCAGAAAGCAATGGCAAACTACTGAGTGTAATCTTGCCAAGAAATCAATATACAGCTGAAAGATGCTGCTGTTGACAGCGATGTCATGTAAAGGATATGCAAAACATTTGATACCACTGGGATAAGAGAATTTATATAACTAGCACCTTGCCGCGCCTTGGCAGACAGTAGTTTACTACATTGTGTTTCAAAAAAGATACCATAACTACAACCCATGGCGGTAGCGAATGGGACTGATTAGACCAAATCACGATGGAAATGTTCATCCACAATGGAGGAATGTGAACACATGGTCAATTCCACCATCCCGCACCATCTTACGTCTCATACGCTCAGTGTGTGACCTATCTGCAATCATTTTCTCCTTTGTCTTTATTCCATTTCTAATCCTTATCCTCCAAGCAACATGATCAGCAGAAACTTGCTCCCGTGGTGCAATATAATTCAGTAGTTTGCAATTGCTTTCTGAATGACCGACGTTTATACCAACGTTGAAACTCAACACAGGGTGCCTGCAGCTGTCTTATAACTCAGTATTAGAGATGGCACATGAAGTTCTTTACTCCTTTGCCACAGACGCCAGCAATCAATATATATATATATATATATATATATATATATATATATATATATATATATATATATATATATATATATATCATGCACGCATATACACATCAGAAATATTTTGATTTTACAATGCTCATATTTGTCCAGCCGGCTCCGTGGCAAAGGAGTTGCGGATGCAGTTCTTAATCTTGCAAACCCCGTTCGAAACACAGCTGCGGGCGATTTGGCAGCAGACCCCCTTGAGTTTTTTTTTAAAAGAAATGATATGGGTGCCGATCGTTCAGAAAGCAATGGCAAACTACTGAACGTAAATTTGCCAAGAGATCACAACAGCAAAAAATGCTGGTGTTGACTGCAACGTTCTGTAAGAGA
Organism: Cepaea hortensis; assembly: GCA_963921405.1. NCBI lineage: Eukaryota > Metazoa > Mollusca > Gastropoda > Stylommatophora > Helicidae > Cepaea > Cepaea hortensis. The sequence goes on along the minus strand of OY992882.1, from coordinate 80,563,954 downwards.
TATACAATTAACATAATTGTCCATTTTGTTTTCCTGCTGTGGTATGGTTTTCCTGTATAATTAAATTTTTTTTTTGTTTTGCAGGTACTCATGTCCTGACTAGTGTCACTGCTGGTGCAGCTCTCGTAAAAGATGACTATCTAAATAGAAAATATGTAATGGATCATGCTGAGCAGAAGACTTCTATTTTGGCATCAGCTAGTGCATCTTTCTTCAGTGTATTCAAAGTCAGTGCTTCATATGGGTAATTATCTAATCAATTTATTTGATTTTTTAAACTTTTTACTTAGAATATGTGCAGGATTGCTTCCTCTGTTTCGCTAGTTAACCTTACTTTTTCCCTTGTACACTGTGTGTACACATGTTTTGAGTAGTTCTTCATAATTTCAGTTATCAATATTATTGTTATTCATTCTTGTTTTTGTTTAATGTAAATTATCTTTATCAGTTTTGCTCTTGAGGTCTTAAATGTTTTAATGAATAATTCTGGTTTTTTTCCGTTTTTGTTTTCTGTTAAGTTTGTTTTCTTTAATTTAAATACACTTTTCTAATTTTGCACGTTGTGAAGGATATTTGTATAAAATATATGAATTTTGTGCCTAGGGGTATATTGTGCCTGGATCCAAGATTTTAGATAAGTTTTTCGAGTCCTCTTCCTTGTTGTATTCTCCAGGAACTAGACTAGGGCTCTATTCCTCATAAGGATAGGTCCTGGCAGAAGTCGATACCAGTCCAATTCACAATAATAAGACTAATCGCGTGGAGACGATATTGAGAGTCAGGTCAGTTGCCATAGCCTTCAAGGGAATAAGATCCTCTATCTGAATTCTTAGGCCACGTACGTTCGACCTCCCCACATTAACTCTCATATTTTTTAATAAACAAATGACAGATATCACTACACCAACATTACTTTGTAGCAACATTCACAAGACAGTAAGGACAACTCCTGGTCCTAACTATCTCTTTTAATGCAAACGTAACAATGAGTTATGGGAAGTCAAAAATCTCTGCATTTCTAAAACCTACAAAAACATGATAACACAATAAACCATCATATAACAATACACTGTGCATAATCAGATTCAACAACCCATTTCCCACCAAGCAAATCAATACCAATATCTGGAAAGGTTTTACATCATTACATCACATACTACATGTACGCGACTAAAACTTCATTAACTACATATGTAGTCCATTCAACTGGTATAGGCTCTTGATTTGATCATTCTCCTAAATACTCCTGTTTTATGTCACTCCTGAAAACTCAAGAACGAGGTCCTAACACTCCCCACAGAGCTTGATAAACAAACTGTACCTAAGCTCCTTGATACAAACATGTCGTTACTACACCGTCTCTTATATAAAGCTTTCCATCGATGAAGGGGGGGGGAGGGGTTCTTCTCATTCTTGATGATGGACCTTACGAATGGATATAGCACAGTCTTATAGTTCCTCTGACTGAATCATCTATAAGAAATGGGGATGCTGGAATAACGGGGTATAATCCAATTGCAGGTGGAACATAGCAGACAGACGTAAGCACTGTCTAAGATTTGTTCCGGTTAGATGGATATACATGATGATGTCTGCATAATTCTATGGGCCACCTTCCTATTGGATGTCTTGAGAGAAAGTGCGTCTGCATCAAAAATGGTATGTCTACCAAGTGGCTGGTTAGCTCAAATGCTTTCAGCTCGTGATGTTCGGCTTATGTAATGCTTTCTGTAATGGCTGGTTGACGTTATTCGAGCGACAAATCCAATTAGTGTAAGGGTCTTAACCTTAGGCGTCTGCAAAGATATGATCCAAACATTTCTTTGTACGTCTTGCATACAATGTAGATTGCCGTCACTGATTTTCATATAGAATCTGGATCTTAAAACCGCTTACAGGTATTTTAGCGTTACCAGTCCGAAAGCTTCTACAGACGAAAGGAGTGGTTAATAATCCACTCTTCCGTACTAGCTCTTGTCTTAAGCGGTACATCACGCTTATTCTCTTCCAGAGGCATTTTGTGGTAGGTAGGATACACTGTCGAAACCACCTCACTTCTATAGATTTGCTTGACAAATACTAGAAATCAGGAACTTCCAAAGGAGGTAACTGGGATTTGACTTCCCAGCTGTCGTTGGAAGTTATAAGATGAGTTGTTTCCCTTTTCAAGGGCTAATTGTGAGGCCTCCCCCAGCATAAAAATTTCAATATCCTGATTCTGCTTCACTCTCGGTTTACAGTATTGTATAGTCCAAGTATCCTCTCGCAAAACTGTTTCCTTCAGGGCCTTTAAGATGAAAAAGTAAAAAAAAAAAAAAAACAAGCGATGTACATTTGACAACAGATCATTTGTCATTGTAACAAACACACACAGAGAATATAAAAAAATACAGGGGGGAGGTGACATTTCACCACCTCTTCCTCTCTGTTAATAAAGCTGTCCTTAACCCCGATTTGCGAGCGGGGGTTATGTATCCAGCGCTTGCCTGTAACCTAGCCCTTTGTTGGTCTGGGGTTTCGTGACTATTCCATCTACTGACGTTACCAAAGGTCACGATAAGACACTCCGACCAAGACAAACATAACCACAACATATAATCACTCGCACATCATATGGGGAACCACCCACAACTATGAGAAAGCACATATAATCTTGCTCCAGAATAATGCATTAATCACCCACAGAATATGGACCCACTCTCTACCCATTTCCCTCTGGTAACAGGGGGGGGGGGGTCTCTCATTCTTCTTATAGCACCAAACACTGCCCGATTTAACTGAACATAAATCATGGTCACTTAGGCAGTCACACGAATTAGCCTTGCTGACACTGCTAGGCAGAGCTGACACGTCACCTGAAGATATGGGAGTTCCGCCTTTTCCCGTATGAGATTATACTCATAGAAAAAAAACATCACACCATTTTCCCTGCATTTTCTTTATACAAGTTACAACATGATTCCCACACGATATGTATGTTTACATGTATGAATTATAAGAATGCACCCTTGAGTACACAAATGTTCACCAAATGTCTAGCAAAGACAGTTCCCTAATTTCGAGAATCTTCGTTCAGATATGAAATTAGAGTGAACAGATTTTTTTTCTGCATTCATAATGCAGATGATAGTTTGAATATGTTTTCCCAAAAGATATTAGTATCATAGCAGGATAACAATGTAAGCATAGGATCTGGTAGGTGTGGTATAGACATTATTTCTGCAGAAACGAAAGTAAGGCTATCTTTTCAAGAAGTAATTATGTCGTTATCATCTTCACAAAATTTACATCCAATACATATATTCTATTTATAATAAAATACAGGTATTACATTTAAAAAAATCATATTATCTCACCATAAGCCCACAGAAGGCACAATTAGGTAACAATCACTCCCTACATCTACATGTTGACGAGGTCGATGTTCAATCTCAAGTGACAATTTTTCCGCCTAGCCCCGGGTTTAATAGCCCGCTAACGTATCTATTTCGAGCTACAGCGATACATTTCCCTTTGTTCGAGCGGTGCGACATTCGTCTCCTTTTAAGGTAATGGTAAACAAAACCGCTTGAAACGGCATTTCTTAGAAGCGTCGTCTGCAACGTGGTATGCACCTGTCTGCAAACTGTTCGAGAATGTCAGCCATGTTATACACGTGGAATATTGTATAAGACATATTTGTTTTCAAACACTGAGAGATTAATATGCTTTTTTTGGTTGGTTGGTTTTTCTTTTTTTTTTTTTTTTGCTTTATAAACATTGGTGTGAGATTATTGCAGTGACAATTAGTTAATGGACTTTTAAACCAATTTTATTATAACAGTTCATTCTTTCATTTACCCTTATTCTGTAAGTTTATATAATGAACTCCGGGGAGTCTCCGTGGTGAAATAATCAAACCATCTGACTCAGGCTCCGAAGGTTGTGGGTTCGATTCCGGGTGGCGTCCTTCGGTTCATGAATGCATTTATTTCGGAGACTCCTGAGGGTCGTCGCTGGAGCTACGGTGTTCGTGCTTTGTGCAAAACTTTTAGCAGTTCGCTGCGGAAAGAGACTGAACCATATGGGATATAATCCCGGTGCAATGAAGTCGACTTTTAAGCGACTTTTTATAATGAACTATTCACATATGTTCATCTTGAATTCTGCTCATGTCGTTAGAATGCAACACCAGCAACTACCATCACTGGCCTTGCATCAAAGATCATCTGTGACGAGACCACGAGGACGTCCAAGAAGAAAATGGACTGTCGACATCAAAGACATTGTACAACCACACGGAATGACACTATCTAGTGCCTCCCACCTGGCGCTGGAACGCAAATTATTCCTCCCCACGACGCTTGACGGCAGAAGTGGAAGATGATGATGATGATGATGATGATGATGATGATGATTATGATGATGATGATGATGATGATGATGACGACGACGATGATGATGATGATGATGATTATGATGATGATGATGATGATGATGATGATGATGATGATGATGATGATGATGATGATGATGATGATGATGATGATGATGATGAATGCAAACTAACTCTTGCATTACCATAATTGTGTTCATAGCTTATGTCATCATCATCATGCATCATGCAACCTTTGCAAACATGGCCTGCCTGAAAGAATCTAGGTCTTTCACTTGTTCCTCTGCTTCATGCATTTTCATTCTCTGGGTGTGTTTAATGTACTGTGTCTACATTCACTACTAAATCATAAGTGATTGTATTCTTCCAGTCAAAAGATATTATATATATGGATTTTATTGATCTAGGAACCGACATCACAGCATTCGGGGCGTTCCCATAAGCGCTCCGTCCCCATTCTCAGCAACGAGCGAAGAGTTCCAACACCAATAGTACCAGTATCAATCTGATTATATGTCCGTCTCGCCTTTCCTCTGAGCGTCGAGCGTCGGCCAGATCCCCTCGTCACTCCTTGCTGTCTCATTCTTGCCAGACCATGATGATCCATTTGCTCCTCCGAGGTGTACACGAGCTCCCACAAGGCCGCAACCACGTCTGCCTTGTAATGCATCAATACTTCCCCAAGTTTTGCAGTGCCAGACAATCTGTCCGCCTGTTCATTCCCCAGCATACCGGCATGCCCCGGAGAAAAGATCCAGGCGATGCTTGCAACCCGTGACCTCCAAAGCGAAGCAAGCCACTCTGCACGAAGCATACCTATTCTCACCTTCCTCAGCATGCTTTCTGAGTCAGTTACAATCACGATGTGTGTGTGTGTGTGTGTGTGTGTGTGTGTGTGTGTTTATGTGTGTGTGTCGTATTCTCGAACCAGCGGAAAGCTGCAGTGATCGCCTCCACCTCCATTCTTAAGCTAGATGTTGTGTTATCATATGCCAGGCTCTCCTGCACCAAACGTCGGCCATTAGCTTTTGCTTTTAACCCCCAGGCACTTCTCCTACCTCTCGACACCAAACCATCTGTGTAGATATTCACATCACCCGAGCGAGCATTATCCTGATTTAGTTGCTGGATTTCAACTTCCGGGACCTCTGCTGGCCACTCTCTGCACTCCCGACTCAATGTGATTATAACTCTACACAAGTCTGGCACTCTGACCCACTCCTCACCTCGCCTAATGTTCTCCAAGATGGACACATGTCTGATCGTATCCTCCGCCTGAACCATCCATGATTTCCCTCTTATCAGTCGCCGTCCCTTAACTGCGTCCAGCGCCTCATGCAAAGGGTGATCTGTGTCTGCAGCTACTCTGAGGTATGCCTTCGCCTACATCACCTTGAGCTTACCTGAAACAATCGGCGAAACCAAGGATGTAACGCATACACACTACTGGGGTGTCTCTGATGCATCCCAGAATGACCCGTATAGCTTCGTTCTGTATGCGCTCTAACCTCACCAGCTGACTCTTTGAGACAATGAGCAGTCCTAGTCCATAATCAATCACTGCGAGGATCAAGTAGATGGATTTATCCAGAGCTTCAAAGATCTCATGACATAAAAGAGGTTAAGAACACCTGAATTAATTCACTCCTCTTTTACACCGTTGCTGATGAACTGATGTAGATTATGTTGCAGCTGCTCTTGTAAGCCAAGATTCATGTCGCTTAAAACACTGAGAAATTGAAAAGATACTATTATGATTTTGAGCACATTACCAAAACCGTTTTGAAGTGTTATCTAATTTTCATTTTGAATATAAGAATACTTAATGTATCCATAAATATCAAACACCTGTAATTTTTGTTTCCTTTTTTGTATACTATTTATAAGAATCTTAACTTGTATCCTCTAGAAAGCCCAATGCTTGGTTGCCACACCAAGCAAATTTAAGAACACAGCTATGATACTTTTCATATTGGAACAGAAAGTTGTTTAATTTACTTGGTATCACCAATTGATCAGCATTTACATATTATCTAGATATATACATATTACAGTATTGTTGAATCTTCCAGTTTCATTAACTACGTTTTCTCGTCTTAAAGACATAAAACAGATACAACTCAGGATGAAATGTACGAAAAGATGATGACACACTCGTTTATCAAATCTCATGGAGGTCCATTATATAAGGCTGGAAATATGACCTTGGATGAGTGGACTGACGGAGTGGATGAGAATCTCGTACCCATCAACAGAGCTGGTGATCCCTTATACTTCCTAGTCACACCTACAATGTTGCCTGAAGTACCTTCTACAACAGTTTCTGAGGTTGAAAAGGTATATAGAGGCATTGTTCATTTACTAATCTAATACTTGAATATTCTTTATAGCATTTTAATGGATGCTTTATGTTTGTTGGTTTTACTTGGTGATTCATATAGTTTCAAAATGCTATCAGCTAAGCTAGGGAGTTGTGGTAGTGTAGTGACTAGACGCTCGTGTGCTGGCTTTGTGGTTATGGGTTCGATCTACATCGGGGTGGATTCAACATTTTACACTCCCATGTTGACCCAGCCTACAATGGGTACCAAGACATCTCTTGGGAAGTAAAGGCAGCTGGAACGATACTGACCACATCACACAGCCAGTGTTAGTTGGTCAATGAGAATATGGGGGTCTAGCGCCAACATCCCAGTGCACCTGAAGACATGTAGAAGGGTCATTTTTCTGACTGTTTACTTTATGAGCTAAGCTAGAGTGCTTTGTTTTTCTGGTTCTTATAAAATCAATGTGCCTTGCTTCTGTTTTCTTACAAGTAAATCCGTGTCAGTGCTCTTTAAGTCATTTGTTGTTCAATTCAAACTGTTTATTAAGCCTCTACAAAATACATCAGTTAGCACACATTGAAGTCTGAACCAACTTCTTCCCCTTCTTGTCGCCTTTATTCCCCAAAGAAGCACAGTCTCCTCCCAACTAACCCATGCCAAGCCACGTTATAAAACCGCATACACCGACTCTTTGATCAAGTGATTTCATTAATACAAATTGCACTAGAAGCAATTGGTAAATCATACATTCAATGTTTAGGTTTCTAATGTTCCTTTGAATTTTTTTTTTTTTTTTTTTTTGGTTTTCAATATACACATTTAGTTAGCATTACAATGTTTTAAGGATGTGTAAAACAAGTTTTTTTAAGACACTTATGAAATATGTTTTCTTCTTTCTGTTCTTCTTGTTCATCTTCTTCTTTTGACCTATATCGCACCTTGGGGCATGGACCCTCAACCAACTCATGCAAAGCTCTCCTATCCAGTGCTATCTCATGCAGCTCCATCCACGACCTCCCCAGATTATTCATTTCTGTTTATACTTCTCCGTGTGTTTGGGATTCATCCTCTATTTATTATACCTAGTGAATTAAAGACAAACGCATTTCTAGTGATACTATACGACTATACTCAGGTTTTCTTAATGTATGTCCTATCCAGCACCAGAATCGTTTCTTTACTTTTTCATTCATGGCTATTTGTCTAGTTCTCTCCATTGGTTCCACAATGATGGTTCCTTTATTCCATTTTATTCCTTCTGTTTTGCGCAGGCACCAGTTAATGAATGTTTATAGTTTATTAGTAATCATTTGTCATTCTTCATATTTCTGATCCATACACCGATACCGATTTAACATTAGAATTGGATATTCTAAGTTTTGTGCTGAATTTAATCTCTTTACACATCCACAAATTACTTGGTGCTATTAAAGCTTCTCTCGACTCTTGTAGTCTTATTTTTATATCTGTATCTGTTCCCCCATCTTTGTCTATATTGCTACAAGATTGGTGTATGAATCCGTCTGATGAAATGTTTTTTCACTAGAAGAGCGGCTGGCCAAGTGCCTAGCTTGCAAAGCTTTCCATAGGGAGATCCGAGTTCGAATCCTCAGTAACTTGTGCAAATTTCTATGTCGGGGGCAAAAAGAAAACCATAACCTGCACAGTTCGTCGTGACCGCACTAACCAGGCGACCTTAATTCCTCTGTCTCAAGACCCCCCTGTCCTACACCACAAGGTATTACAGGCAGTAGATGACAGTTTTTGTGTTTGGTTGTTCTGACAGCTACCTAGATTGGCGTATGAATCCATCTATTGAAATGAGGTTTCACCAGAAACATATATTATTGGAATATATTACTAGAAACACATGTATAGACATTCAGAAATAAATGGATTAACAAATAAATTTTCAAAGTTAGTATAGTCCATGACAGATACCTGTGCTGCAATGTGAAGTATTAGTTAGTTGCGTATCCTTTACAGGATGTAACAGTCAACTGCAGCATTTTTTTAAAAGCGACTCTTGGTTATGTGTGATTCCTGGGCAAATTTATGAACAACCAACACTCAAACCATTGTATGGAAATCAACGCATGGCTGTCTGTTTCCACATCGCACGCAGCTGTGTTTCGAACGCAGTATGTGGGATTGCGATGTGCATTCGTAACCTCATTGCCACAAAACCGGAAGTAATAGACCTTGACATATTCAAGGGTACAGATTAATAGTGGCAAGTTCTCTTCCTCATCACACTTCCTTCGAATACAATTACCAACAAGTGCTGACAATGATCTGATAACTATGGTAAGGGCTAAACTGACCCAAGAGCTGCACTGATCTGAAAATAGCTTCCTGCCATACTAGGGATTGAACTTGGGTAACTGGCTTGCTGGGCAAGAGCACTAATCAGTGGGGCTTTTAAATGACTCTTTATTATTTTGTTATTACACTTAAGGGACTCTTATTAGCCTTCAGTTTTTCATTACTCTTTATTATTGTGTGTTTTCACTGAAAAAAAAGGACACTTACAGTGTTATTAAAATGTTGTCTTTGTCCTGTAAGATACACTATACAACCCTAACTGTGCCCTAGATATATTGTTCGTTCTCAATTTGTGAAAAGTTACTGAAGTTTCCATGTGATCAAAATCAGTAATAACTATGAATATCAGAGAAACGTGCTTATATTCTATACAGATTGTAAGGCAGTCAATTGAACTTTATTATGAAATGAATACCATCCGTGGCTGCACAAAACTTGGATCACCAAATTTCAGTTTCTCTGCCAACTTTGATGATGGTTCCTGCAATTCAAAGCCAACTAATTTAACATTTGGAGGTAAGAATCTTAACCATTTTTCACTTTCTCTAATAGTCATCCCTTGGGCGAGGTGGAGTACCCGTTTAGACCACCACCCCCCCCCCCCCCCCCACAGGGTAACGTGAAACCATGTTAGCAGGTGGTGGATTGGACTTGGGAGTAGCCGACAGATAGTTGTTGGTTATGGTTTCAAGTCAGTGACGGTGGGCAGAGGATCTCTCAGTAGAGACAATGGCTACGGTCATCCGATCAGTATGGTCACTGCCAGGAAGGAAGAATGGTAGACTTCCCTCCTTATTGATTCCCGGGCAGAGGAGGCTCGTCAGCCTTGGTTGGTATCTCTTCTAAGAGAGGGAACTCTAAATCTCAAACCTCCGCTGCCTTGCGGGTATACCCATATGGGAAAGGCTTCGGGAGTAATCCCTGAGGACAAATCCGGAGATGGAGTCCCTAAGGCAGTTCCATGTTGTAAACAACATAGTTCTGGCAACTCCTGCGACGGCACCGATGCCAAGTTGCATTGGCTACTGCCATTCCCTTGGTCAACATCGGCGACGTGGAGAACCAGCTGTTGACCAGTAGCAAGTTCCCCCGGTTTCCATTGCCCAGGCTTGTGCCCTGAAGCGGTCACTTCAGCACCGCGTAAAGGGTTGACACAACACGGGAAGCGGCATTTGCCGGTTATAAATCTTAATGCTCGATTGGCGTAGAGCAAGGCGCCAGGGGCTACTTCCGACGGTGGGAGAGATCATCGTATCTCACTAGACAGCTACCGCCCGCCTAAGCTGGACAGCCCCCAGTCAATAAGGTGTTGTCTCGCCATGGTTCATCTGCTCCTGAGGGTGTGTGGAGCTTAGGGGAAAATCCTGACACATGGACCGCAATCTATACACCTAGCAACAAGAAAAAAACAAAACAACCGGACCTAAGGCTGGGAACATGGAACGTAAGAACCATGACCCCTGGCATCTCAGACGATCTAAACGAGATTGTGGATGCCCGCAAAACTGCAGTGATAAACAACGAACTACTAAGACTGATGATAGACATTGTCGCCCTGCAAGAGACCAGACTCCAAGAATCTGGAAGCATCAAGGAGAGGGACTTCACTTTCTACTGGCATGGCAAGCCGTGCGGAGAGACCAAGGAGCATGGAGTTGGCTTCGCTAACAGAAACAAGCTGCTTAATTCCATCATACCACCAAGTGATGGCACTGAAAGATTACAGAAGCTCCAACTCCAGACAGAGGCAGGCCCAGTTAGTATTATAAGCGTTTACGCCCCAACACTAACTGCAGCATCAGAATCTAAAGACAAGTTCTATGAAGACCTTAGCAAAGAAGTCAGTGAAACACCAGAGAAACAACATCTTTTTATCCTGGGGGATTTCAATGCCAGGGTTGGCTCCGACCACAAATCTTGGCCTTCATGTCTAGGACAGTTTGGCGTTGGGAAGATCAATGACAATGGACAACGTCTCTTGGAATTCTGCAGCCACCATAATCTGTGTGTTACCAACACCTTCTTTGACACGAAACATCAACACAAGGTGTCATGGAGGCACCCCAGATCAATGAAATGGCACCAACTCGACTTGGTGCTCACTATACGCAGCAACCTCCGCAATGTACGGCTGACTCACAGCTATCATAGTGCTGACTGCGACATCGACCATTCACTCGTCTCCAGCGAGGTGAAGATAAAGCCCAAAAGAATCTACAGAAGCCTAACAGAAGGATGACCACGCATTGATACCAGCGGGACCCAAAATAAAGAGAAGGTCAACAAATTCATGCAGGCTCTAGCGGATACTCTGCTTGGCCCCACAAACGGAAATTCCACCGAGAGATGGAATCATTTTCGCGACACCATCTACAATACAGCACTATAAACATTTGGCAAGAAGCAAACTAAGTCAACCGACTGGTTTGAAGCACACTCTGAAGAGATGCTCCCAGTCCTGGAGATAAAGAGACATGCATTCTCAATGTATAAAACATCACCTTCAGAGAAAACACTGCAGGCATTGCGAACGGCCAGAAATAGAATACAACAGATGGCAAGAAGATGTGCGAACAGGTACTGGCTACAGCTCTCTGCCCAAATTCAAACTTGTGCAGACATTGGAAATATAAGAGGAATGTACGAGGGCATCAAGCAAGCTGTCGGTCCATCAAAAAATAAGATCAACTGAGGGGGTAATCATAAAAGATCGAGCGAAACAAATGGATCGCTGGGTAGAACACTACTCAGAGCTATACTCAGTGGATAACACTGTCAGCGAAGAAGCTCTGGAATCCATCGATCAACAGTCCGCCATGCATGCCCTGGATAACGAACCTTGCCTCACAGAAATCAGCGAAGCACTAGACTCTCTCAAATCCGGCAAGGCACCTGGAAAAGATAGTATTCCACCTGAAATTTTAAAATATAGCAAAGAAACAATCATCCCAGAACTGTATGCAATATTTCAGCTCTGCTGGAAAGAAAAATCAATACCACAAGATATGAAAGACGCAAACATCGTTACCCTTTATAAAAACAAAGGCGACAGAAGCGACTGCAACAACTATCGCGGCATTTCCCTACTCAGCATTACAGGCAAGATTTTTGCCAGAATAATCCTTAAAAGATTACACATTCTTGCTGAAAGAATCTACCCCGAATCGCAGTGCGGATTTAGACCCAACAGGTCCACCATCGACATGATTTTCTCACTCCGGCAGCTCCAAGAGAAGTGCAGAGAACAGAAGAAGCCATTATATATTGCCTTCATCGACCTCACAAAGGCATTTGACCTCGTGAGCAGAAGCGGCCTTTTTAAGGTCCTTGAAAAGGTTGGATGTCCACCCACCCTTCTCAGTCTCGTGAAATCATTCCACGAAAACATGCAGGGGGCCATTTTATTTGACGGCTCAACATCCCAGTCATTCAGCATCAGCAGCGGAGTAAATCAGGGCTGCGTGCTTGCTCCTACACGCTTTGGTATCTTCTTAGCCGTTCTCTTAAGGCAGGCATTTGGGACTGCCACTGAAGGCATATACCTCCACACAAGATCTGATGGCAAACTTTTTAACCCATCAAGACTCAAGGCAAAGACCAAAATAAGATCAAGATGTGTAAGAGAACTACTTTTTGCAGATGATGCAGCACTGACTACTCATAGATCGTTTTGCAGCCGCCTGCAAAGACTTTGGGATCACCATTAGCCTAAATAAAACACAGGTGATGGAACAAGATGCTGGTGCGGTTCCGTCAATCAAAATTTCTTATTACAAATTGAAGGTCGTCCACGAATTTGTGTATTTGGGGTCGACAATATCAGATAATCTTTCATTAGAGACAGAAATCGACAGACGCATTGGAAAGGCAGCCACAACATTTTCCAGGCTAGCTAAAAGAGTTTGGGAGAATAATAGACTAACAGAGCGTACAAAAGCTCAAGTATATAAAGCTTGTGTGTTAGCACACTACACTATGGGTCTGAATCCTGGACATTGTACTCAAGACAGGAAAGGAAGTTGAATTCCTTCCACATGAGATGTCTGAGACGTATCCTGGGAATAACATGGAAAGACAACATAACAAACAAACAGGTGCTTGAAAGAGCAGATATTACCACAGTGCACACTCTCCTCAAGCAGAGACGCCTCCTGTGGCTGGTCCACGTATCTCGAATGGAGGATGAACGTATTCCCAAAGATCTCCTTTACGGAGAATTAGCCACAAGAAAGAGGCCAACCGGAAGATATAGGGATGTGTGTAAACAAGATATGAAAACCGTTGGAATAGATCCAGACACGTGGGAGAGAGTTGCAACAGACAGATGCTCCTGGAGAAGAGATGTACGAAACGGACTGGTGCTCTTTGAGCGCAATCTGATCCAACAAACTGAGTTAGGCGGCACAGGCTCAAAGCGCAGCCACTTACTGCGGGACTTGCCTCGTCTTACAGATGTGGAAACTGTGACAGGGATTGTCACTCTCGCATTGGACTATACAGTCACCAGCGGTGCTGCCAGGCACCTCCCAAGCGGCACAATTCTATAGTCCTTCAGGACTGAAAGAGGCCTACTAATAGTCACCCCACTTAAAGGTTTGTTAATGGCAGAAAATGCTATAGTCAGTTACTCTTGAGATGCCATATTTAGTTTGTTTAGTTTAGTCTGTGGATCAACATCACGGCATACGGGTGCAACACATAGGTGCTCCGTTCTCCTCCTAACTCAAACCTGAGTTTGGAGATACTCAGCTCAATGCACGAACTCGGTAGCACCAGCGAGGATCCTGAAATACTTTGGGTCGATTTTTAACTCGAAATTTTGCCCGGGCAGCGCCGTTAGGCTACTATTTTTCGATTTCCAACTTCCGAGGGATTTTTTACCTGCGCAACAATACACACGGGCGTCTCTGGGTAGCAAGAAAGAAGAAGTGTTTACGAAAGTTCGCCATTAAATCTGCCAACCCATAGCCCCAGTTGCATCCTGGCAGAATGCAACTGGGGCTATGGATTGGCCGATTTAATGGCGAAATTTCTTGCTGCTCGTGTCCAACAAGGGATATGACTAATTATTCTCTTCTTCTCCAGTCGGCACCATGGTCGTTTCTCAGCACTTAACTTTGCTGATGATTAACTAATTTCTACACACGTTTCACCAACTCACAACAGTACAAGGTATAACTCGAACAGTAGTGAACTCCAACAGTAGTCGACTCAAACGCCAGTTGTAGTTTTATACGTGTATTGGGCTACACAAACTAGGATGAACACCATCACTATAACACTCAGATATACAACGCTAGGCTTCACAATATTCTCCTAGCACAAACTAGCTCTTTAAAAGAGTGGCGCAGTGTTGGCCATTACTCTATCTGAACGTGGTCCGTACTCGACGAAAACCCACGACTAGACTGCCATGTCTGGACCCCACTTCCTGTTGACCTGGGAAGTGAGTTCCAAACCTTTTCACGTTGTGTGAAAAGTACCCACTGTTCACGAATCAAGTGTCCAATTCCTGAACACGGCCATAATCTTTGCCCTGCTATAATTTAGGTTATGGCACATGGCTATTAATTAATGAACTAATAGAGCGAAGACTGTCTCAGTTTTGAATCACGTTGGGAACTAGTGTCAGGAAACATTCATGGAGAAGAAAGTGCTTATCATCATTATCATAATGTGCCATTCCAACAAGCGTGGGTGGGAGTGTTTCGCCATCTTACTCGATTACCAGAGTCGTTGAACAGCTCCGTGTCCGTGTCTTGACCATGCCACATGGCCAAGCCATGCAGGTATTTGTTTCCCCGCCTTCCCCTTGTTCTCTTCCCCTCGATCTTGCCTTTTGTCACTAAGTTCTCTAATTTATTTCTTCTAATAACGTGACCAAAATATTGTGACTGCCTACGTCTAATGTCTCTAATCAGTTTACGATCTTCATTTGTTTCTTGTATAACTTGGTCGATGGTTTTTTCTGAGTATCCATCGTATTCGTTGCATTTTTCTCAGAAACCACATTTCCATAGCCATGAAATGTTTTCCAGCCCGTTTTCTCATTGTCCACGCTTCACATCCATACAAAAGTTCAGGTTCTATTTAACACCTCAACACACTTTTTCTCGTTGCAAATGACATCTTTTAATTGGTCAGTATGTTTTCCATCTTGCAAAAGGCTACCTTCGCCATGACAATTGTTGTTCTAATTTCTTCAAGGCATCTCCCCTCAGATGTTATGACTTTTGCGAGATAATTGTACCGATTCACTTGTTTAAGAATATTCCCATTTACGCGTATATTAAGTTATGGTATTTCCTCTTTCCTGGTGTCGACCATAATCTGTGTCTTCTTACAATTTAATTCTAACCCTAGTTTTTCACTGTGCGTAGCAACTGCATCTACTAAATGTTGCAGAACTTGCTCATTGTCTGCAATCAATACTGTATCATCCGCATATCTAATGTTATTGATGTTTCATCCTCGAATACAACCAGCATGTTATATCATTTTTCTTTTCACACCTTCAGTCTGAATATATTTTAAAAAAAAGCTTGAGAGATTTTTGGCCTCAAATAGTGTGGGTGTAATTTTCTTTGTTCTACATATGCTGGATACTCTTGCAATAAATGTTTAACTGTATTTTACTAATTCCATAGATATATTTTTATACCTCCTTTGTTTAGCTTATTAAACAGGTGGTATTTCAGCATTTTATATTCTGTGGTTCAAACAGTTTATGGTTTTTATTTGTTTCTTGTAGGACTTGCTAATTGGTTTTCTGTCTGTCCATGGTATTCTTTGCATTTTCCTCAAAAACCACATTTCCATTGCCTAAGTTCTCTAAGCAAGTCACACAAGAAGTAAATCAAAACTGATAGGAGACATTAGATGCAGACAGTCACAATTTTTTTTGGCACGTTATGAGAATAAATATACTAGATGATAAGCACTTGGTGACAATTTGCAAGATAGAGGGGAAAAGAACAAAGTTAAGGCTTGACCACACAGCATGATCGAGACAATAACACAGAGCTGATCCAAGGCTTTGGTGATCGTGAAAGATGGCGCAACATATGCTTATCGGCATGGCACATGATGCCGATGAAAGCCATGGCAGTTACTGTTGCTTTCCTTCTTCAAACTACTTTGTAATCCCTCTATTTCTGGTTGTATTTTCTTCCTAACTCTTTGCATGACAAAATGTTCAGGAACATAAAACATGACAGTTCTTCAAATTGTGTGTATTCTTGTTGAAGGTGTTACATTGTGTGTATTCTTGTTAAAGGTGTCTTCCAACAGTGTGCTACAAGTGGGCAGTTTCTAAATCATGATCCATGTACGGGGCTCAATGTTGTGAACCCAAAGACTGGATCATATTCATGTCCTCCATCTTACACACCCATTGAGCTGCAGTCTGGGAGAAGGAATGCACAGACGGAAAGTAGAAGGGACTGCCATAGGTATGCAACTTTGTCTCCATCTGTAACTTCTATTGATAACTTTAACTTAAAATGAAATAATGGCACTAAAATTGTGCTTCAATACTTTACACAACTTTTAGTAATAATGTTTCAGCCATCATGACCGGCTGGCATTATTAGAGACACACACAATATATGTATCCACTATGATCTCCTCTAAATTTCTTTCTCTTTCTGTCATTGGGTTTTTTAATCTCCCTCCTTTACTATAATATAACTTTCTTCTCCTCCTGCATCTTTGCGCACTGTCATCATCCCTCATTGCCATTTTCTCTAATATCACGACAAACATTCAATCAGACACTGGGTATTTATTGATACTATATTGCTGATTTTAGTGGCGGGTTAGGGGTATCCTATATCAAAGGAGATGTAAGGTGCCTATTTCCCTCTGCTAGCCAATTTAACACTCTTGGGCAAGGTAGAGTACCTATTTAGCTTTCCTAAAGTCATGTAAAGTGAAGTCATGTGTGCAGGTGGTGGATGAAGTTTAAAAGCACATGACAGATGGTTGTAGGTTATGGTCTCAAATCTCAAGACGGTAGGCAGAGGATGTCTTTTTGGAGACAATGGCAACGGTCGTCGACTAGTATGGTCACTGCTAAGAAAGAAATCAATGGCTAACTACCTTCCTTACAGATGTTAAGATAATCATGTTTCGTAATGTAATAGAGAAAAAGCGTAAATGGTTGTTCCATAGGAGCAGCTCGCCAAGTAGGTATAGTTATGTGCATCAAGTGACTCCAGACCGTCAGCAAGCGACAAATGCACATATTTACAACATTTAAAATGGACATGTCGAACGTCAGAACTATGTGTGGGGATAGAAAACTGGATAAGACCAAGCAAGATGTCTCTAAGGTTAAGTTTATTTCACTGTGACTGAATAGTCAGGATTTTTCTATACATATAATCGAACATTGTGATTATTATAGAGGAATATCACTACTGTCCATAAGCTATAAGATACTATCCGCAGTACTACTAAATAGACTAAAACCATATTCAGAATACATATTAGGTGACTACCAGGCGGGTTTTAGACAAAACAGATCAACAATAGATCAGATATTTATCTTACGACAAATAGCCGAGAAAAATTGGGAATATAAAAGAGATCTCCATAACATTTTTGTGGATTTTAAAAAGGCTTATGATAGTGTCCATAGGAATAGTCTATGGAATGCTGTGCAGGAATTTGGAATACCAAGGAAGTTAATCAACATGACCAGACTATGCATGGAAGATACTTATAATATAGTAACATATAAAGGCAGGAAATCCGACCCTTTCCAAATAACATCTGGCTTGAAACAGGGTGATGCACTATCGCCGCTACTCTTCAATCTGGCTCTAGAGAAAGTTGTAAGGAGGGTAAAGGAGAAATGTGATATTGGAGGAACATCCAAGCTGCTTGGTTATGCAGATGATATAGATATTATAGGGGAAAATGAACAAAAGACATTGGAAATATTGACTCACTTAAAGGAAAAAAGCCCAACAGACGGGGCTGGTTATCAACCAAGATAAGATAGAATATATGGTAATTTCAAGAGAAGGAATGGCTAAAAACTCTGGCCACATACAAATAGATAATATGCCCATTAAAAGAACGGAAACAAACAAATACCAGGGTACAATCTTCAACTGCTCCAACATCATAAGGGAAGAAATACAAACTAGAATCAATTCTGGAAATAAGATATACTATGCACTACAACATCTACTAAAATCAAAAGCGCTATCTCGTAACACCAAGATCACAATATACAAAACACTGATCATACCAGTTGTGCTGTATGGCTCTGAAACCTGGAGTACAACGAAAGGAGACGAAGCCTTGCTACAAACCTTTGAGAACAAAGTTTTAAGACGGATCTTTGGACCCATTAGGGATACACAAAGTGGAGAGTGGAAAAGAAGAAGCAACAAAGACATTTATGATCTGTTTAAGTCCCCGCTAATCACTGGTATCATGAAGGCTAATAGACTACAATGGCTGGGGCATATAGAAAGAATGGAAGATAATAGGAAAACAAAACTCTCTTACACTCAGGAAATAAATGACCGTAGATCCCGAGGTAGACCAAGAAGACGGTGGAGAGATAATATATATACAGACCTACAAGCACTTGGAATCAACGACTGGCAAGAGAAGATCAACCAGAGAGACGAATGGAGACGGATTGTATCTGCAGCAAAGAACCTCAATGGCTCGGAACGCTGAAAAAGAAGAAGAAGAAGAAGAAGAAGAAGAAGAAGAAGAAGAAGAAGAAGAAGAAGAAGAAGAAGAAGAAGAAGAAGAAGAAGAAGAAGAAGAAGAAGAAGAAGATTAAGAAGATGAAGAAGAAGAAGAAGATATAATCGAACAGTCACAAAGCTCTTGTAATCTGCAAAGGTCATGCCAGACACTTGTGTTGGTTACTGAGACCCACACTGATCTTGTTTGTTTACTTTCCAGGTGTTGGTTATTTTCCAAATGCTGCCACACCTCACAGTTCTTCTCTGAGGCTGTGTATTCCACTTATTGGTGTGCTGCTACAGGCCATGTTGAAAAAGAATCAGGATATCTGTTTGGAGGCCTCTATACATCCACAACTGAAAATGTAGTAATTGGGGCTAAGGTTTGTATACTTGTGTTTATGAAATGTCTTTTTTGGAAAGAGTTACAATTAAATGTACACATTGCAATAGTTTCAAAATAAGGAATAGATGAAGGTGCTAGCAATTAAATGTTGCATAAAATAGTGATGAAATATGAAATTATTTTTGAGCTTGTTAAATAAATTAGTTGTCTTCAAAGAAACACAGAAGTAGTTCGGTGTTAAAAAATTTTGACAATTATTTAAAAAAATAATAATCTACAATTTAGGATATATTCCTAATAACAAGCAAAAATAATTATGGAGATAAATAATTCACCATGGTCCGAATTCAGAAATAACAAAGAGAATCACATTGCTTTGCTGAAAATATTATTTTTATTTAACTATCAACACATATAAATTATTCAGACACCAACACTACTTTCTAATATACCCTTCAAAATTACTAATGTTTTTGACATAGTAAGCCGGTCCTGATGTACAGAAAGCATAATATTGAAGCTGCGGAGATGAAGTTTTATAGAAGACTAGCTGACCCGTCCCGGCTTCGCCCAGTCACTGGCGGGGATCTATCTGTCTGTCTGTCTGTCTGTCTGTCTGTCTGACCCGGCCCGGCTTCGCCCAGCACCTGGTGGGAAGCGTCTCATTTAATTCATATTCGGCCCCTGCTCCCGTTCCCGTTCCCCCCCCCCCCCCCCCAAAAAAAAAAAGACGACCCGGCCCGGGCCAGCTTCGCCCAGCTCCTGGTGGGGAGCGTCTCATTTAATTCATATTCAGCCCCTGCTCCCGTTCCCGTTCCCCAAAAAGACGACCCAGCCCGGCTTCGCCCAGCTCCTGGCGGGAAGCGTCTCATTTAATTCATGTTCGATCCCTGCTACCGTTCCCGTTCCCAAATAAGAAGCCTGGCCCGACTCCGCCCAGCCCCTGGCAGGGAGCGTCTCCTTTAATTCATATTCGGCCCCTGCTCTCGTTCCCGTTCCCAAAAAAGACGACCCGGCCCGACTTCGCCCAGTCCCTGGTGGGGAGCGTCTCATTTAATTCATATAAGTAGTCGTATAAGCTGAAGTTCCCGTTACCGGAAATATGGCGAACAGATTGGAAGAGAACAATCTTCATCCCAATAACTAAATAGGGCAATCTGAAACTACTGAACATACCAAGATATCACGAAAACGCAATAAATGCTGGGATGACTGTATAGATGTCGAAGAGAAATTTTTAAAAAAATGAGTTAGAAAATTTTCATGTATTTAAAATAGATGCATTATTTTTATGAAAACTTTGAAAATGCCTTAAAGATTTTATCATTATATATTATAAAGCAGCAGAAGAAAAAGAAGGAGGAGGAGGGGGAGGAGGAGGGGGAGGAGGAGAAGAGAGGAGGAGGAGGAAGAGGGGAGGAGGAGGAGAGGAGGGGGTAGAGGAGGAGGAAGGGGAGGAGGAGGAAGGGGAGGAGGGGGGGGAGGGGAGGAGGAGGAGAGGGAGGAGGAAGAGGAGGAGGGGGGAGTAGGAGGGGGAGGATAGGGAGGGGAAGAGGAGGGGAGGAGGGGGAGGAAGAGGACGGGACGAGGAGAAGGGGGAGGAGGGGAGGAGGAGGGGGAGGACGGGATAAGGAGGGGGAGTAGGAGGGGATGAGGAGGGGGAATAGGAGGAGGGGAGGAGGTGGGGAGGAGGAGAAGTGGGAGGAGGAGGATGAGGGGAGGAGGAGGGGAGAAGAGGAGGAGGGGAGGAGGATGAGGAGACGGAAGGGGATGAGGAGGAGGGGAGGAGGATGGGAAGGAGCAGGGGAGGGGGAGGGGGAGGAGGAGGAGGATGGGGGAGGGGGAGGAGGAAGAAGAGGAGGAGGATTAAAACGTATATCCCTTTAGATAACTGTAGCGAAAAGGTCCACCTATTTGAGAAATATGCAACAATTTTACATATATAGCAATGCTATTAGAAGTTATGTCCCCTCGCTATATATACATGATTATGTAAATTAAAATATTAAATAATATAAAGTAAATAACTGTTTTTACACTAACAAACTATGACAGTTGGCAGCAGGAGAATGAGAGGAAGACGTGTAGAAAATTTCATCTCAATCGGATGGACCGTTCGCAAACGCATAAAGGACATACATACATACATACAGACAGACAGACAGTCTCTTTTATATATATAGACTAGCTGACCCAGCCCGGCTTCGCCCAGGCCCTGGCGGGGATCTATCTATCTATCTATCTATCTATCTATCTATCTATCTATCTATCTGTCTGTATGTCTGTCTGCCTGCCTGTCTGTCTGTCTGTCTGTCTGACCCGGCCCGGCTTCGCCCAGCACCTGGTGGGGAGTGTCTCATTTAATTCATATAAGTAGTCATATAAGATCCCGTTCCCGTTCCCGACTATGTGTCTGTCTGTCTGTCTGTCTGTCTGTCTGTCTGTCTGTCTGTCTGTCTGTCTGTCTGTCTATCTGTCTGACCAGGCCCGGCTTCACGCAGTCCCTGGTGGGGAACATCTAATTTAATTCATATAAGTAGTCACATAAGTTCCCTTTCCCGACTGTCTGTCTGTCTGTGTGTATGTCTGTTTGTCTGTCGTTCTGACCCGGCCGGCTTCGCCCAGTCACTGGCGGGGATCTATCTGTCTGTCTGTCTGTCTGTCTGTCTGACCCGGCCCGGCTTCGCCCAGCACCTGGTGGGAAGCGTCTCATTTAATTCATATTCGGCCCCTGCTCCCGTTCCCGTTCCCCCCCCCCCCCCCCCCCCCAAAAAAAAGACGACCCGGCCCGGGCCAGCTTCGCCCAGCTCCTGGTGGGGAGCGTCTCATTTAATTCATATTCAGCCCCTGCTCCCGTTCCCGTTCCCCAAAAAGACGACCCAGCCCGGCTTCGCCCAGCTCCTGGCGGGAAGCGTCTCATTTAATTCATGTTCGATCCCTGCTACCGTTCCCGTTCCCAAATAAGAAGCCTGGCCCGACTTCGCCCAGCCCCTGGCAGGGAGCGTCTCCTTTAATTCATATTCGGCCCCTGCTCTCGTTCCCGTTCCCAAAAAAGACGACCCGGCCCGACTTCGCCCAGTCCCTGGTGGGGAGCGTCTCATTTAATTCATATAAGTAGTCGTATAAGCTGAAGTTCCCGTTACCGGAAATATGGCGAACAGATTGGAAGAGAACAATCTTCATCCCAATAACTAAATAGGGCAATCTGAAACTACTGAACATACCAAGATATCACGAAAACGCAATAAATGCTGGGATGACTGTATAGATGTCGAAGAGAAATTTTTACAAAAATGAATTAGAAAATTTTCATGTATTTAAAATAGATGCATTATTTTTATGAAAACTTTGAAAATGCCTTAAAGATTTTATCATTATATATTATAAAGCAGCAGAAGAAAAAGAAGGAGGAGGAGGGGGAGGAGGAGGGGGAGGAGGAGGGGGAGGAGGAGAAGAGAGGAGGAGGAGGAAGAGGGGAGGAGGATGAGGAGAGGAGGGGGAGGAGGAGGAGGAAGGGGAGGAGGAGGAAGGGAAGGAGGAGGGGAGGGGGAGGAGGAGGAGAGGGAGGAGGAAGAGGAGGAGGGGGAGGAGGAGGGGGGGATAGGGAGGGGAAGAGGAGGGGAGGAGGGGGAGGAAGAGGACGGGACGAGGAGAAAGGGGAGGAGGGGATGAGGAGGGGGAGGACGGGATAAGGAGGGGGAGTAGGAGGGGATGAGGATAGGGAATAGGAGGAGGGGAGGAGGGGAGGAGGAGAAATGGGAGGAGGAGGAGGGGAGAAGAGGAGGAGGGGAGGAGGATGAGGAGACGGAGGGGGATGAGGAGGAGGGGAGGAGGATGGGAAGGAGCAGGGGAGGAGGAGGGGGAGGGGGAGGAGGATGGGGGAGGGGGAGGAGGAAGAAGAGGAGGAGGATTAAAACGTATATCCCTTTAGATAACTGTAGCGAAAAGGTCCACCTATTTGAGAAATATGCATCAATTTTACATATATAGCAATGCTATTAGAAGTTATGTCCCCTCGCTATATATACATTATAATGTAAATTAAAATATTAAATAATATAAAGTAAATAACTGTTTTTACACTAACAAACTATGACAGTTGGCAGCAGGAGAATGAGAGGAAGACGTGTAGAAAATTTCATCTCAATCGGATGGACCGTTCGCAAACGCATAAAGGACATACATACATACATACAGACAGACAGACAGACAGTCTCTTTTATATATATAGACTAGCTGACCCAGCCCGGCTTCGCCCAGGCCCTGGCGGGGATCTATCTATCTATCTATCTATCTATCTATCTATCTATCTATCTATCTGTCTGTCTGTCTGTCTGTCTGTCTGTCTGTCTGTCTGTCTGACCCGGCCCGGCTTCGCCCAGCACCTGGTGGGGAGTGTCTCATTTAATTCATATAAGTAGTCATATAAGATCCCGTTCCCGTTCCCGACTATCTGTCTGTCTGTCTGTCTGTCTGTCTGTCTATCTGTCTGACCAGGCCCGGCTTCACGCAGTCCCTGGTGGGGAACATCTAATTTAATTCATATAAGTAGTCATATAAGTTCCCTTTCCCGACTGTCTGTCTGTCTGTGTGTATGTCTGTTTGTGTGTCGTTCTGACCCGGCCGGCTTCGCCCAGTCCCTGGCGGGGATCTGTCTGTCTGTCTGTCTGTCTGTCTGTCTGTCTATCTGTCTGTCTGTCTGACCCGGCCCGGCTTCACCCAGTCCCTGGTGGGGAGCATCTCATTTAATTCATATAAGTAGTCATATAAGTTCCCATTCCCGACTATCTATCTATCTATCTATCTATCTATCTATCTATCTATCTATCTATCTATCTATCTATCTATCTATCTATCTATCTATCTATCTATCTGTCTGTCTGTCTGTCTGTCTGTCTGTCTGTCTGACTGTCTGTCTGTCTGTCTGCCTGTCTGTCTGTCTGCCTGTCTGTCTGTCTGACCCGGCCCGGCTTCGCCCAGTCCCTGGGTGGGATCTGTCTGTCTGTCTGTCTATCTATCTATCTATCTATCTATCTATCTATCTATCTATCTATCTATCTATCTATCTATCTATCTATCTATCTATCTATCTATCTATCTATCTATCTATCTATCTATCCATCCATCCAGCTATAGCCAGGGGAATTAACTTAAGATATAGCAATGCTACTAAAAGTTATGTCCCTTGTTTTATTTTTTCTTATGTTGAGTCATGTAATTACAAAATTAAATTTTAGTAAGTAAATAGATGATTGTACACTAAGAAACTATTACAGTTGGTTGCACAGGAATGAAAAGAAGACGTGTAGAAAATTTCATCTCAATCGGATGGACCGTTCGCGAACGCATAAAGAACGGACATACATACACACATACACACACATACGTAAATTGTGTTTTATAGATATAGATTGACAAGAACACAATGAATGGATAGAAAATAGAAATACACATATCTTGAAAGAAGTTAAGTCACAAAGAGAACTAATTATTTGCATCAGAATAAGACAGTCCACATTCTTTGGGCATTTCATGAGAAGGGAAAGGTGGAGTTTGCCATCATCACGGGAAAGCTACAGGGGAAGTAAGACAAGGGAAGACCAAGAAAGAAGACAGCAGGACAGTTGACAGATGCTGGCATCATGGCATGGAGGAACATTATTTGTATTGATGTGACATAAATAATTTACAGCATATTATAAAATGTATTAAACTTGACATAGAATTATCATTGTATTGGATATATGTTTTGATTTCATATCTTCAGAAAGTCAAGTGGATCTACTGTCTTGTTCATGTTTTGTTCACACATGCGAATACAACAATCAGATGCTTATATATTAACTTCAAATTATCTATAAATAGACACACTGAAAATGTATAATAGGAAGATTAAGAGAACCAACTTTTATATGATGTTATTACATCAGTCAGTGAAACAACAAGCTCAAGATTGTTGAAATCCAAAAGACATAATAAATTTCAGGGTATCATGAAGTGACAACATGATGAGGCAGCATTTGAATACAGTGAATACTGTTACAGAAACAGTTTATGAAGTGACAACATGATGAGGCAGCATTTGAATACAGTGAATACTGTTACAGAAACAGTCACAATGTTTGACATCTGCTGTAGCACCTTCGGGTTCATCTATAGTTCGGTAACCAACAGTTCTATACAACATGCAATACTAGTACACACATGCAACCTAAAATACGAGTATACGCATAACAGAGATAAGAGACCCTTTTACACTCTTTGAGGCACATTGGGTATATGGTGCTAGCCCCACATGTTAAAGGCCAGTCAGCACTCAGTGGGTCACGTGGTCAATGTCACTCCAGCCACTTTTACTCCCCAAGTCATTTCCCGGTACCCATGTCCGGCTGGGAGATCATGGAAGCCCAGGTTCTATCTGGATGGGGATGTAAACACATGGCCACCATACCAACAGGCAAGCATGCACTGAGCATTGGGACTGTTTCTGTAACAGTATTCACTATGTTCAAATATTGGCTTCTAACGTTATGATGATAGTAACTTCCATAGAATTCTACATTATGGATTACTAAAACTATGGAAACACTTTTCAGGGAATAGAGACTTAAACTAACCACAACACAAATTATTATCATTACAATAAAAATAAGAAAACCAATTTGTCAAGTGAAAATAAATAAATCTGAAACAAATGAGAGATTAAACTATCGGGATCGATGATAAGAACAGTTCCACCCCCCCCCCCCCCCAAAAAAAAAATGGACGCAGAGATATCATGTTAAATAATTCAAGACAAGGTGACAAATAATTCATCACTTGAAGAGCATCCTATGTAACAGATTCTTGTCTACTGAAGTCAGAAAATGAGCTTAGGCATGTTAATACATACTGCTAATATATGCATGTGGATCATAAACATTGGAAAGCAGTATTAGACATAAACTAGGCAAGTGTATTAGATTATTAACCACATAAGGGCAAACATTCATCCCCTTTGATCACTTTGTAGAAAAGGATGGATTATGATAATATTGTGACAGCTAGGAAAATTAAGGTTGTTAGAGATAGAGGATAATAAATAGAGAAAATACTTTTTGGTTTGCAAATTTGGCGCAGAGAATGATCAGTGGTTGAATTGATCACTCTCATATTTCATATTATCATTTTGAATGCCACTTGAGTGCATCATGAATAATATGAACACATGTACATTGCTGTAGAGTGAGTGAGAGAGAGAGAGAGAGAGAGAGAGAGAGAGAGAGAGAGAGAGAGTGCGTGTGTGTGTGTGTGAAAGAAAACAGAGAGAGAGAGAGAGAGAGAGAGAGAGAGAGAGAGAGAGAGAGAGAGAGAGAGAGAGAGAGAGTTGAATGTGTATCACTATTTTTACATTACACAATGTACATGTACAATTTTTTCTCAATTTTGTTACAAATTTTGTGAGAATGCCCACGACAATCGTCAGTGTATGTTTGTCTAAAGTGTGGGAGTTTGTCCATACTAGTTTAAGTGATTATGAGAGGCATCATGTATGTGTCTAGGTGTGAGGAAGTGTGTGTGGGGGACGTGTGTGCGGGGGATGTGTGTGTGGGGGATGTATGTGTGGAGGGAGTGTGTGTAGGTAGATGTGTGTGGGGGTTGGGGATGTGTGTTTGGGATGTGTGTATGGGTGGGGGATGTATGTGTGAGTAAGGAGATGTGTGTGGGTGGGAGATGTCTTTGTGGGTGGGGGATGGCGATGTGAGTGAGGGATGTGCCGGTAGGTGGGGGTTGTGTGGGTGGTTGAAGGGATGTGTGGTGGATGGGGAATGTGTGGGTGGGTGTAGGGATGTATTGTGGGTGAAGGATGTTGTGGGTGAGGGATGTGTGTGTGGGTGAGGGTGTTTGGGTGGATGGTATAAAGTGTGTGGGTGTTGGCAGGTTGAACGGTTGCTTGGGTGGGTGGGTAATGTGTCGGTGGGTTGGTCAGGGATGTGTGAATGAATGGCAGTGTAGGGGGTGTGGGTGGGGGATGGTTGAGGGATGAGTGTGGGGATGTGTGTGTTGGTGGGGAATATGTCTATATGGGTGGGAGTGTTTGTGGGTTGGGAAAGTGTGGGTGGGTGGAAGATGCATGTGTGGGTGGTGAGGGTGTTTGTGCATGTGTGCGGGGATGTGTGTGTGTGTGGGTGAACAGATGTATGTGTGGGTGGGGAAATGTGTGTGAGCAGGGGATGTGTGTGTGTGGGTGGGGATGTGTGAGTGGGTGAAAGATTGGTGTGTGTGTGAGGGGGGTGTGTGTGGGTGGGTGGAGGAGCTGTGTGTGGGTGCGGGGTGTGTTGATTGGTGGGGTGTGTGTGTGGGGGTGGGGTGATGTTTGGTTGGGGGATGGGTGTTTGCCTGGGAGGTTGGGGGGCTGTGTGGATATGGGTAGGTGTGGGCTTAGGGATGAGTGTGTGGGTGGCGAGATATGTGTGTGGATGTGTGTTGATGGGGAAGGGTGGGTGTGTGTGTGGGGGGGGGGGGTATGGGCGGGTGTGTTTGGGTGGGTGTGTGTGTGTGGGGGGGTGGGTATGGGCGGGTGTGTATGGATGGGGGTGTGTGTTGGTGGGTGTGTGTGTTGGTGGGTGTGTGTGTGTGTGGGTGGGTTGTGTGTGTTTGTGGGTGGTGGATGTATGTGGGTGGATGGGGTGTGTGTGTGTTTATTGGTGGGTGAGGGTGTTTGTTGGTGGGTGGGGTGGGTTTGAGTGTGTGGGGTATGTGTGGGAGGGTGTGTGGGTGGGGGATGTGTGTGGGTAGGTGGAGGGTGTGTGTGTATGGGTGGGTGATATGTGTGGGTGACTGAGGTGTGTGTGAGTGGGTGGTGGATGCGTGTGGGGGTGTGTGTGGGTGGGAGGGGGATGTGTGGGTGGGAGGAGGATGTATCTCATAACATGGTAATATGCATTGTTTATGTCTACAACATTCATTTGACAATGTTTTACCTATGTGAACGTATCATGCACTATTGATGAATGAAAGCTGAGCGACTGGAAGGGCCGATTGTAAGACGGGCCTGTGTGCCCAGTTTGTAACCCTTTGAAAATAAAGTTGAATTGAATTGATCAAAACTAAGAAAACGTGGCTGAAGCGTATGATCACCTGTGCCTTCTGGCATGCACATGTGAAGATGATAAAACTCTACATTTACTGTTAAATATAAAATTGTTTTAAAGATACTAAGAATTTCATTTGTAGAGACATTCTAATATTATAGTTAATATAATAAGAAGTCAAAGTAGTAAACTGTTCATAATCTAACTGTAGATGAAGTAAAAGGCACACTTACTCATGAGTTGTTTTGTTAATGGTATTTATTTTATTATAAATTTGGCCTACAGGGATGCCCAGCAAACTTCTATGCTCGCCAGATGTTTACAGACTTAAATATCTGCATTAGTGATGACTATGAGTTTGGCGAAGCCTTCTCCGTGCCATTTGGTGGTTTCTTCAGTTGTAAATCAGGTACAGAAATGTTTCACTAGTGTGCTAAAGGAAGATGACTTTATTATGAATGCTTGTGTAAATAGTATTTCATCATTCAAATATTACATCTCTCTCTCTCTCTCTCTCTCTCTCTCTTTCTCTCTCTCTCTCTCTCGCTCTCTCTCTTTCTCTTGGAGAATGTGTGGGTGGGTGAGTGTGTATGGGTGCGGAATGTGTGGGTGAATAGGGGAGATTGTGTGGGTTGGGGATGTGTGTAAGTGGGGGATGTGTGGGTGGGTGCGAATATTGTGTGTGGGTAGATGCGGGATGTTTGGGTTGGCAGGGACATGTGTGTGCGTATGGGTGGGGGATATGTGGTTGGGGGGTGTGTGTTTGGCTGGGTGGTTGGGGGACTGTGGGTGTGTGGTGGAGGATATGTGGGTGGGTGAGTGTTGGTAGGTTATGGGATGGGTGGAGGATGCGTGTTCGGGTGGGAAGATGTGTGTAGGTGGGCGGGTGGGTGGGTGAGTGCATGTATGTGTGCCTGGGTGTGTAAGTGTGATGTGTGTGTGGGGGATGTGCGGTGGGAGGAAGATGTGTGTGTGGTTGGGGAGATGTGTGTAGGTGGGGTGTGTTTAGATGGATGGGTGGATGGGTGGGTTGAATGTGTCTCATAACATGGTAATATGCATTGTTTATGTTTACAACGTTCATTTGACAATGTGTTTTTCCTATGTGTTTGTAGTATGCATTATTGATGAACAAAAGATGAATGATTGGAAGGGCTGAATGTAAGACTGGCCTGCGTGCCCAATTTGTTACCCTTTGAAAATAAAGTCCGTTCGTTCGTTCATTCGCTCTCTCTCTCTCTCTCTCTCTCTCTCTCTCTCTCTCTCTCTCTCTCTCTCTCTCTCTCTCTGCCTCTCTCTCTGTTTCTCTTTGTGTGTCTCTCTCTGTCTTTCTCTGTCTGTCTGTCTCTCTCCCTCTCTCTTTGTGTGTTTTTTAAAAGTGCATTCATCCTTTGTCTGTCATCTCACAATGGAGCATAAGCCTTCATATCCAGCTCATACAAGAGCCTGTGTAGACGTGTTTATAAATGGTAAGATTTTGCATCTAAAGATTTTTACAGGATGAGGCAGCAAGTCTCACACAACCAACCTGAGTAACCTCTTATGACATGCCTGGTAGGTTACAGTGGTACTATTCTCCGTTTCTCTGATGGGTCCGACAAACACACTGAATGTGTACACATGTTTGTGCCCCAAGTGCAGTGAAGTCAGTTCTAGATAATCAATAAATAAAATCTTACCATACATGATTTATATAGTTGTTCTTGAATGCTATTTCTGATGTCAAATAGAGAGTACTGAAATATATAGAATCTCTTCAGCTGTATGGAAGTGAATCATGAAATGTGAACAAACACATTGCGAAGAGCTTAGAAGCAACCGAGGTATGATTTTGAAGATGAATTTTGTGAATGCCTTGTAATAACAGAGTAACTAACCACGAGTGTCTGGAAAAGGCTAATGAAAGTAATTATGTTCACCTAAGAGAAAGAAGCAAAGGAATCAGTAAAAGAGGCAAAGATAGACCAAGAGAAATCATTATGGATGGCCTAAATGGTGGCATGATGGAGTAAAATCAACTTAATGATCAGCAACACCAAGTACCTAGATCTGTGGAGGTGCGTGATGGAGTAAAATCAACTTAATGATCAGCAACACCAAGTACCTAGATCTGTGGAGGTGCGTGATGGAGTAAAATCAACTTAATGATCAGCAACACCAAGTACCTAGATCTGTGGAGGTGCATGATGGAATAAAATCAACTTAATGATCAGCAACACCAAGTACCTAGATCTGTGTAGCTGCATGATGGAGTAAAATCAACTTAATGATCAGCAACACCAAGTACCTAGATCTGTGGAGCTGCATGATGGAGTAAAATCAACTTAATGATCAGCAACACCAAGTACCTAGATCTGTGGAGCTGCATGAATGCCAATGGAATTTGACAGGACACATGATAATGATGATTATTTATGTACAGATTTGAACATTTATGGCGCTATGGTGGCATAGTGGTTACCGTTTGCTAAGACATTGGTGCAGGTTCAATCCCCAGGATTGTTAGATTTTGTAGCCAGTATGTCTCTGGGGGTCGACTCAGTCTCATAAAATTGGTGCTGGAGAATTATCTGGGGAAGGGAGGAAGGAAACCCTCCATCCTATGTTATTATTACATAGCCTAGAATATGTGAAGACCTAAAACTTCACACCCCAGCAGCAGTAACAACCCTGGAACTAGCTTTACTTCTGATCTGTAGAAGGCTGTACTAAAGCAGATTCTGCCGATAGGGTGCTGGAAACCATAGGTCAAGTTCAAACATTCACCTTGACGTGGACTTGAACTCTTGACCTCTGGGCTGCCAAGCAAGCCACTGTGCTACCGTAGCTCCCATGTGAAGTGTAAGGCTTTTACAAATTCTAGGCCATGACATTTGATGTGTTGTAGACCATTTCTTTCCTCACTGCCTTCCCAACCCCAGACAATTCCCCTAAAATTCGGAAAATTACCTGCTACCTATTTTTATGAAGCTGGGCCGACCCCAGAGCTGTACTGTCTGAAAAAGTAATCCTTTCTCTGAGGGAACTTGAACCCGCACCACTGTCTTGACAGGGAATTTTATGTTATATGTACAATTATTAAAATAATATTGACCAAACATTTATGCTCACAATCTTGAACTTTCAATGACTAACAGGAAACCCACTGGCTGCTGAAGGTGTGCATCCAGTGGGATCAAACAAGGTTGCTGCCTCTAATTCTCTGAGATCATTCATGGCAAAAAATGGAAACAGCTGGCCTTCTAAATGTCCAGAAGGTTACAGTCAGCATATTGCAACTGATGATCTGGTATAAATATTTACAGCTCAACTTATTATATTGTGTTTATGCTAATAATATATTTCAGACATTTACTGCTGATGTTTGATATTGAGTAGATAATATAATTCTTTCAGAGAATTGTGATATTCGTGTTGTGCTGTCCATCTACATTCCTGTCAGTATATTTACAGATTTTCAATAAATGTTTTAAATTATTAGTATTTTACTTGGCAACATTTTTTTCTTGTGCCATATTGCTTAATCTTTCCCTGCATTTCTATATTTCGGAACAGTCATAACATCTGATGGGATTTGCCTTGAAGAGATTAGAACAAGACTCGCCATTGCGAAGGTAGCCTTTTGTAAGATGAAAAACATACTGACCAATAAAAAGATATCAATTGAAACGAGAAAAAGAGTGTTGAGGTGCTACATAGAACCTGTACTTTTGTATGGATGTGAAGCGTGGACAACGAGCAATCAAGTTGAAAAACACATGATGGCTGTGGAAATGTGGTTTCTGAGGAAAATGCAGAGAATACCATGGATAGACAGAAAAACCAATGAACAAGTCCTTCAAGAAACAAATGAAGATAGCAAACTGATTAGAGAAATTAGATGTAGACGATCCAAATGTTTTGGGCATGTTATGAGAAGAAATGACTTGGAGAACTTGGTGACGACTGGCAAGATCGAAGAGAAGAGACCAAGGGGAAGATCGAGAATAAAAATAAATACCTGGATGGCTTGGCTACGTGGATGGTCGAGACAGGAACACGGAGTTGATCGGCATGGCACATGATGGATGGATGGATCTATTGTAACATGTTTTCCACTGTTGAAGGGTGTTTGCAGTAGGTCATGCATATTAAGTTAGTGGTATCCTTTGAAATATGCCGGCTTCCTGGCCTAGAGGTTAGCGACTTTTCTCCGTAATCTTGTATACTCTCGTAAGTAACGTGACGACGATGAGAATCAGCAGTGGTTCTAATCGCGTCGGTAGCTTACGGGTTATATGAGCCGGCCGCTCAGAAAGCAATGGCAAACTACTGAGCGTAATCTTGCCAAGAAATCAACAATCAGCTGAAAGATGCTGATGTTGACAGCAATGTCCTGTACAGGATATGCAAACATATTTTTTTTTAAAATCCTTTGAAATTCATATTTCTTGCACCCCAGTGTGTAATACTGTATATTATCATACTTCTGACATTTGGCACAGTTTCTGTGATTTATTGTCTGCATTTCTTGTCAAGGGTAATTAGAACATGACATTAATTAGGTTTTCATGGCTATGTCTTGATATATTTACTGATATTGTGTTGGCACTATGTCATCTTCACCACTTTGATTACAGAATTGTAATGATCTTCTCTGGTCACATGGACATATTAATACTGATAGTGCGCTTTAGTCTTTAGTTAGTGTTAACATTTGTATGCAAAATCAGCTCTTTAAAACAAGTACAAAGTGAGAAATGAATACGTATATATTGAACTCTTTCGTATTTCTTAAATCTTTCAGTCCAAGAAGGTTTTACAGCATAAGTCCTTAGAGGAAAATAAATACTTACGAATTATGTGTGTGTGACTTTCAAAGAGGCTGAATACAGAATGATACAGCAACTGGAAAAGCCTGATTTCTTTATCATATTCTGACGACATGTAAAAAGTAAGACAACACATTATGAGATATCTGGGATTCATAGAAAACAGCCAGTTACACATCATATTGCTTTGGACTGAAGGGTAGATAACAAGACCAAGTTAATTCAAATTGTGCCAGTTCCTTCCCTTAATGAGTGCTGTGTAATAATACATTTACTCAACTGAATTCTTGCAAAATATACTTCCAACAATAATATATATTTAATTGTATGTTCACAATGAAGAGCTTTTCTTCTGTCTTAACTTTCATTTCTAAATGGCAATGAATAAACTTTGCATTGGCATGTGACCTCATTGCAGGGCTGTTCCATCCACTATTGTGTGCAGACCGGGGCATTGTCTGCTCCTGCTCTCCCTCCAGTCAAACGACCACCATTTATGAAAAAACCAGCAACGATCCCTGAACAGAATGATAATTTTGTGATGTTCAATGTAGACACGGGGGTAAGTTTGTGCCATTGTACGTAATTTTGTGCCATCTATCTACAGAGCAAAACATATAATACCCAGCAAGGTAAAATGTGAAGGACACATTTTCACGACGTGAGACATATTGAGTAAATGGTGCCAGGCCTTTTACTTTTAAAGACAGATCTGCTCTCGATGTCTAAACAATGTTTTTAAAACAGTAAAAGACCCTTTTACATGCATTGATTCATTATGGGTTTTTGATGACATGTGATATATTTATAGACCAATTAGCATTTGACGGGTGATTTAGTCAGTACCACATCAGCCGCCTTTATGTCCCAGGGCATTTTCTGGTGCCCATTTTTAGGCTAGATCAACCTGGCAACTTAGGTCCATTAAAAAAGACCCTGCTTGCATGGGAATATGAACTCATGACCTCTCGGCTGGCAGGCAGGTGTGCTAGCCACCGCAGCTTCCACTTGATGGTAATGTGGTTAACATCACTCTGGCCACCTTTACTTCCCAGGAAGTTTCCTGGTACCAATTTTATACATACATAACTGCTTCAATAGGGATTTAAACACAGGATCGCCGGGCTGGAAGTGAACTTGACACAGTATATTAGTTTCAGGAACAGGGAGAGATCAAGAACACAGAAAACTGACAGTTGAAAAGGGATATAAGCAAACTATGCACTCAAAATATCAATGGCCACATACAGATGATGTCTGCTCACGAAGTCTGGCCAAAGATGGAAGCATTATGATGTGCACCATACTTCCACTAGAATGATGATGTGCACCATACTTTCACTAGAATGATGATGTGCCCATACTTTCACTAGAATGATGATGTGCACCATACTTCCACTAGAATGATGATGTGCCCATACTTCCACTAGAATGATGATGTGCACCATACTTTCACTAGAATGATGATGTGCACCATACTTTCACTAGAATGATGATGTGCACCATACTTTCACTAGAATGATGATGTGCACCATACTTTCACTAGAATGATGATGTGCACCATACTTTCACTAGAATGATGATGTGCACCATACTTCCACTAGAATGATGATGTGCACCATACTTTCACTAGAATGATGATGTGCACCATACTTTCACTAGAATGATGATGTGCACCATACTTTCACTAGAATGATGATGTGCACCATACTTTCACTAGAATGATGATGTGCACCATACTTTCACTAGAATGATGATGTGCACCATACTTCCACTAGAATGATGATGTGCACCATACTTTCACTAGAATGATGATGTGCACCATACTTTCACTAGAATGATGATGTGCACCATACTTTCACTAGAATGATGATGTGCACCATACTTTCACTAGAATGATGATGTGCACCATACTTTCACTAGAATGATGATGTGCACCATACTTTCACTAGAATGATGATGTGCACCATACTTTCACTAGAATGATGATGTGCACCATACTTTCACTAGAATGATGATGTGCACCATACTTCCACTAGAATGATGATGTGCACCATACTTTCACTAGAATGATGATGTGCACCATACTTTCACTAGAATGATGATGTGCACCATACTTCCACTAGAATGATGATGTGCCCATACTTCCACTAGAATGATGATGTGCACCATACTTTCACTAGAATGATGATGTGCACCATACTTTTACTAGAATGATGTGCACCATACTTTCACTAGAATGATGATGTGCACCATACTTTCACTAGAATGATGATGTGCACCATACTTTCACTAGAATGATGATGTGCACCATACTTTCACTAGAATGATGATGTGCACCATACTATCACTAGAATGATGATGTGCACCATACTTTCACTAGAATGATGATGTGCACCATACTTCCACTAGAATGATGATGTGCACCATACTTCCACTAGAATGATGATGTGCACCATACTTTCACTAGAATGATGATGTGCACCATACTTTCACTAGAATGATGATGTGCACCATACTTCCACTAGAATGATGATGTGCACCATACTTCCACTAGAATGATGATGTGCACCATACTTTCACTAGAATGATGATGTGCACCATACTTTCACTAGAATGATGATGTGCACCATACTTCCACTAGAATGATGATGTGCACCATACTTCCACTAGAATGATGATGTGCACCATACTTTCACTAGAATGATGATGTACACCATACTTTCACTAGAATGATGATGTGCACCATACTTCCACTAGAATGATGATGTGCACCATACTTCCACTAGAATGATGATGTGCACCATACTTCCACTAGAATGATGATGTGCACCATACTTCCACTAGAATGATGATGTGCACCATACTTCCAACAGGGAACAGAAAGATACAGATAAATTCAGCATATATGATTATCAATAGTCTCTAGTTATATTTAACATATGTATGATTTATGAAATCTTGTGATTTTAAGTTAGGTTCAACA
Organism: Cepaea hortensis; assembly: GCA_963921405.1. Taxonomy (NCBI): domain Eukaryota; kingdom Metazoa; phylum Mollusca; class Gastropoda; order Stylommatophora; family Helicidae; genus Cepaea; species Cepaea hortensis. The sequence goes on along the minus strand of OY992882.1, from coordinate 80,527,997 downwards.
CCAGGCACTTCTAAAGCATTATGCACGTCAGCCTCATCGTAGACATTACTCCACTTGGACAACAATCACCTTCGGTTTAATAGGACTGTGAGTGTAAAATCGTGGGTGAAGTGGTCAAACCGTCTGACTCGGGCTCCAAAGGTTGTGGGTTCGATTCCGGGCCGTGTCCTTCCGTTCATGAGTGCATTTTTGGAGACTCCTGAGGGTCGTCGCATGAGCTACGGAGTTTGTACTTGGTGCGACGCTTTCCACGTTGCGGAAAGAGACTGAGCCATATGGGATAAAATCCCGGTGCAGTGAAATCGACCCTGTCTACTTGTAAGCGACTTTTTTTTTAAAACCACGGGCAGCTGTTTTTGCGGCTGACTCAATCACTGGACTATCATTTTGAGCCGGTGATTTTCCCTAACTATAACTTCTTCTTGAAGTTGAACCGGGTAGGGGTAATGGTGACATCGAATCGAAATATGCATGTTGTATGAGAAATCTGTTTTCTCCGTTGTAAGTTACTTAAGATTCTGAATTTCTGTGTCAGATAGAAGTAAAATGGCAAAGTCACAGAATCATCTTCTTCTTCTTCAGCGTTCCGAGCCATTGAGGTTCTCTGCTGCAGATACAGTCCGTCTCCATTCATCTCTCTGGTTGACCCTCTCTTGCAAAGAATCATACCAATCATAAAATTAGCAAACACCATCGTAATGGCAACACAGAGCCACGTCTAACAGATAAGGACTTAGCTGATTTACATGCCATTGTATTGGACCTGTGTGTTAAAACTCAGTCTTCCAGAAGATTCACAACAGATTAACCATGGGGAGTAAATACTGAATGTATGATGAGTAATTAATACAGGATGAGTGAGTACTGTATGCTCTATGATACACACCATTATCTTCATTCTTATGTTTTCTATACTCACCAGTATCTACTTATTTGTTTTCAGTCATGGATGAAGAATGAAAAAGCGCTAACGTTTCAAAGTACATTAATTGCTGTACCTTCAAAGCAGGGTAACAGCTCTGGCAAAGAAATGTCTCCTGGTGTGGCAGCAGGTGAATTACATTTTGTTTCTCTTTATTTTTACAAGTCTAGAGTTATGTTAACTCTAACATCAAATCAGTGCCACGGAACATTTAGATTGTCTAATTTCAAGCCTCACTGGGCGATGTCTCCATTTCTAATCCACTCCTTTCATTGAGCGTAGGGATGGAGATGTAGGGGGAGGGGGGAGCAGAAGTGGCACCTAATCTCGTGTTCCAAGGCCAGATGTGTTGCCTTGGTTGCATCATATCCATGTTTGTTTGCAGTAACCAGGAGGTTGTCTATCCAACATTTCTTGATCTTCCTCTGGCTTTATATCCAGATTTCTTGGGGGATTGTTTGCTATTATTGACTGTTGATCAGGTTTCATTTTTATAATATTCATTAACTTAGAATACAGGGACTAAAATAGTATGACATAATCATCAGTTTGTAACTTATCACCCATTAAGATAAAAATAGGGGTACACCAGGGATGCGTGTTGTCCCATGCGTGGTGTCCCCAGGCCTCTTCAACTCAACAGAAAGCATGTTTAAACAAGTTGGAGAACTGCCTGAACTTTACATCAAAGGCAGAATTATAAACAATCTTAGGTATGCTGAAGATACAGTGTTACTAGCAGAAAGCGATCAAGAGTTACAAAACCCAGTGACACAAGTAAAAGGCATATAAGAGATTGCGGCTTTGATATTAATATAGAAAAAAAAACAATGATAATTAGCAGTGGAAAACTAAGGTCATCAATGAACATCACAGTAAACGGGGAGATACTAGAACAAGTAACAATTTTCTCCTATCTTGTGCACGTAATAACAAATGATAGCAGAAGTGAAACAGAAATTTTAAAAAAAAAAGTGAATGGCCAAAAAAATTTTCAACAACATGAAATCAGTATTTACATCTAGAGAAATTACTATTGCATTAAAAATGAGAATTGTCAAATCTTATATATAAATTAGGATCTCCGTCTGTCTGTCTGTGTGTATGTATGTATGTATGTCCTTTATTTGTTCGCGAACGGCCCATCCGATTGAGATAAAATTTTCTACACGCCTTCCTTTCATTCCAGCGCTGCCAACTGTGATATTTTGTTAGTGTGAAATCGCCTGCTTACTCAGTATTATTTCATTTTTCATTTTTCATTATAATTTCATATATCTCAGGGGACCTAACTCTGTAAAAGTTATTTCAAGGGACATAACTTTTCTGTATAACTTATAGTCATATTGTGGCATCGTTTTCAAAGATTTATAAACTCTTTGTCCATAGTTATGTACCGGCATATGAGTTTATAAAAAATAATGATACAATCTGTAAGGCATTTTCAAAGTTTTCATAAAAATAATGCACAATGCATAACATTGTAACTCATCTTTTTTTGCTTAAGAAGTTACTGTAGTCATGCAGGTGATTAGAAAGAGTTTTCATTAAAAATAATGGATGGTGTGTGGAAGGACATTCTTTTAAGTTAATTTTTTTGTTGTATGAATTTAATGAGAACTTTATATGACTACTTATATGAATTAAATGAGATGCTCCCCACCAGGGTCTGGGCGAAGCCGGGCCGGGTCTGCTAGTGTTATATATATTCAACATTGCTACGCTACTGTGACGCAGAAGTCTGGACAATGAAAAAGCAATTAGAAAATCAAATAGAGGCCCTGAAGAATGGGTTGTATTTCATAGAAACAAAAACAATCTAGAAAAACATGGAATGAAAAGAGAGTTGATAAAAGACATAAAAAAAGAGGCAAGTGAAATATTTCGACCACATTAAAAGACATAACACCTTTATAAAAACCATTCTGAATAGTAAGGTCAAATGCAAGCTAGCAAGAGGTAGACAGGGATACAAGTGGAAAGTTAAAATTAATGGAAGGACGAACAGCAGCCTGACAGAATATACAATTAAGGCGATAGACAGTGTTGTAAATCCATAACAGCCAACCTTGATTGTGGAGATGGCATATGATTGATTGACTGAACTGGTTGAGAGAACTAGGCAGATCCCTGTGAGTTAGTTAGTTAGTTAGTTAGTTGGTTGGTTGGTTGGTTGGTTGGTTGTTTGGTTGGTTGGTTGGTTGGTTGGTTGGTTGGTTGGTTGGTTGGTTGGTTGGTTGGTTGGTTAGTTAGTTAGTTAGTTGCGGTTCCAACTTCACAACAACGGGTCGTCCCCATTATGCTCTGTTCCTGTGCCAGTGGATATCACACAAAATGCTACCCACTGCCCAATGTGAAAAGTGGAAATGACAGGAGTCTCAACAAACAACAGCCTGCACAGATACACTGTGCATAATGCCGCCTCCAGAATTTCAACACACTAGTCCCCCACGAAACACCCAGTTCATCTCTGATGGAATCGGCAGTCATTTTCCCATCTGGATCTTTCCTAGATGTTCACCCACATAGTCCACGAAAATACAATTCATCGTCGATGGTTGTGGCAGTCAACCAGAAGCCCGGCAGCCACGCATTTCTGCATAAGGCAAAAACCAGTCAACTCTGGGACATAGCCAGCTGCCATTGCTCCGAACATACAGTCACATTCCAAAACACCTCGGGCAGATTCAAAAGCATTTCACACGAAACTCACAGCTCAGTGTCGCGCCACGCAATCACTCAGTAGCAGGGCGACTGAACCATAGCCTCCTTAGTCGCCTCTTACGACATGCATGGTAGGCTTCCCTTATGGGCCCCGGCAACACACGGGAAAAATCCCTGTGAATGAAGGGGTAAAATGAAACCCTTGGTGAGGATAAACACTGAAAAAATTGGATATCATAACTAGTCAAGTCTTTCTCTGAAACCTACATGGCAAAAGAAATACAATAAAACCAAAAACAACATGGTAGAGATAATTAGAGACAGAGGTGACTAATACTAGAAAGCCTTGGATGAAACTGCAAGAGATGGCTAAAGATAGGAAAGCGTGGAATCTGATGGCTAAGGACGTATCCCATATTATCAAGGATAGAAAACAAGCATTTATCATCATTACCACTGTGATCACTAGTAAAGTAAAGGACTAATTTTACACGCTTTCAAGTGTATTGGGAATATGGTCTGAACCCCAGATTCCTATAGCCCAATGAACATTTGAGGCTCACGTGGTCAATACCAGGCAGACGCCTTTACTTCCCAATCAGACTACCTGGCAAGCATCTAGCGACTTCACCGACATGCCTTCCTTTATGACCACAATTCATTTAATACAGTTCCACCCAACATGTGTCATACCGATAAGCGTGGGCGATCATGCTTCGCCATCTCATTCGTGTTCCAGAGTCGTAGATCAGCTCAGTGTTCTTGTCTCGACCATACCACGTGGCCAAGTCATCCAGGTATTTACTTCTCTGCCTTCCCCTTGTTCTCCTTCCCCCCTCTATCTTGCCAGTTGTCATCAAGTTCTCCATTTTATTTCTTCTCATAATATGACCAAAATATTTTGACTGTCTATGTGGGATGTGGATTTTAATTCCTGAGAATGATTCGTTAAAATGTCTAGGGGGTATTATTGATTCTCTGTCACTGGTAAGAATGCAGGGTGATCAGGGATATTTACCACAAATCCCAGGAGGAAAGAGTTCAATCCTTGAAACAATGGCATCTGTGTGTAGGTTTCCCTTCCCACTTCATCACCCTTAAATTAACTATAGATGCTAGAAGGATATTGATTGCTCACAACATATAAACAACCACTTGTTGGACACCACATTTACTTGATGTACACAACACTTTTGGACAAACAGTTCAGGTATTAACTCAAGATCTGCCTTTACATATATATATGTGTAATAAACACTATGCATTTTCAGACAGGCATGGGATTCATTGCATTATTACAATATAGTACCCAGTGTCCCCAGAAAAAAAAAACACAATGTTATCACAAACAACATAACAACCACCAATTGGTTCTGCTAACTTGACTCATTGTACCTAGATAAAATCACCTTGGTCTAGGTGCAGAAACCCAACATTTATTTCTGACACCATGTACAATTCTCATATTTAAAAATAATGAGTTGGTGTCAAAATACTATACCATCTATATACCATTGGAAAAAAACTACTGACCTGTTACCTTCAGAAAAAAACCCAACATATAAACAGCATTTTGTATTACTAATTAAACTTAATTAATAGTCATTTATCTCCTGGTGTGCGGTTAAGAGTTCATCTTTGCTGTCGATTAGATCCTTTTCCCATTATCTGGGTACCGAATTAATGCACTCAGTTATGTTCCTAATATTTATCCACTGGTAATTGGCTGGTGACTATTTTATACTCCATAACCCAGGAATTGAAAAATCACACACCATATATCTCCTCCGTTTGGGGCTAGAATCACGAATATTCTGTTGCCTTAGGCTCGGTGCCCTGTTTGTGAAATTTGGTGCCTCCGGTTGGTCATACTTCAGGAGTTCCACTTAAGCTTTGCAGAAGGTAATTCCCTTTATCATCAGGTCTGATGAAAAGTTGACGTCCATTCAGCTTCTCGGCTTATAATATCCGACTACCAAATTGGCTTACACAAAGGTTTCACCCACCTAGTCGCGAGTCTATAACCCATGGCATTTAGGCTGACATTGGACCGGCAAGGAATTAGTCGTTGTTATCTAGTCCAGTGTAGAACTTTAATTGACTGAGAGGCATCTCATGGTAGTATCTGTGACTAGGGCCACACTTGATCTATACCTACATATATCCGCAGATGAATAAATCCAGCACAGTAACAGGTTTGCAAACAATTGGATGATTCCTCTTGTTGCAGATATAGAGACATTTAGTGGCTTTCATATGGTCTTTTATCTGATGGTGTTCAGGGTTTGGAACCTTGAGGTAATCTGGTTTCGTAGTTATGTTTCAGATGATATTCAGTTTGTACCTTGGTTGTATTGGCTTATGTGGTTCAGTGTCTTCTCCCCATTTGGTTGAGCCAGGACTTAGTGTTGAATCGCTGAATTCCATGTTTGACTGTTGCAGCTGTGAGACATTGTTTCGAAGACTTATCCATTGTTGGATATTAACTTGGTAATCCAACCAACAGTTGAAGGGCTTTCACTGTTGCTAGTTTTAGTAACTTGTAGGATTGTCCCATAGTTTCACTGATTTTGCTGAGTGATAAGGCTTATAGGTGATACTTCTCAGACGTAAAGCAGACGATACACTGTTGTCAGTTACTCTGTTGATCTTCATCTTTGTAGATTATTAGATCTTGAAGTCCATCCTGGATCTTCTTCCTAAAATAGGACTTAATCACTCACCCAATCAGTTATCTTCAACTTTTCTGTTGCTCGCTATGGAGCTATTGAGCGCCGCAGTAAACATGGAGGTATTGCTAGATCCAGACTATGGTTTTGGACATTCACTTTATGGCTGTTTACCCAGGATCCAGTGTTAGTGATATAGTCCCACCAAATTCAACCACCACCTGCTTCTCTTCTATAGAAAAGGGATGACAAAGAATACAACACTAGCATTAACCTACTGTGTTATGATAAAAGGTTTACAACACAATTACAAACACAAATACAAAACAACAAGGGGAGAAGGGGAAAGGAGTGGGTGTCCATGTTCTACTGTCCCTCATTGCTGAGTAGAGCCATTCTGACTCTTCATAGTGAGTAAGGTATTTTCTCACTTATATTTTGTTCTGTTTTTACTGGGACTATTGGATGGGTGAAGTCATTCTGTCCATCCAACATGTTGATATTGTCTCTCTCATTACTTGAAGAGAATAGCCTATACAGAATCCCTGTGGTTTCTAATGCCGCGTCTTCCTTTCGGCACTATAATCATCATTAGGTCAAGACTATTCAACCTTGGCTTCTTAAAGTACTGACAAACCCATGGATTCTTACATCAACATCCTCTAATCCCAAGATGCAACATTAAAATGTATATTCCCACAGTAAAAAGTAACAATCAGAACAGAGAAAATTCTCATACCCAAAAAAAACATACATGTACATTTCTCTGATATTAAGTACATGATAATCATACATAATAATCATAATGATGATGCAGGGAGCCTAGGTTTTTGAATTATCTTCATAAACTAAAACATCCATTGTTTCCCCCCACTGCGTACAGCACATGAGGATAGTAATCGCTGTGATATGTTTTTCCAATGACTGCTATTATTCGGAGGGTATTTATAAGAATAACTTATGCCGCATGGTCCAGTCTTCTGAATATTGCAAGCAATTTATTCACATCAATCTTCGCTTCTGTTCCTACTACAGTGAGGTGATGCGGAGTGAATCCTATCCGAACATGCATTTACATCACGCGTTTAATTGTTCATGATTTTATATTCAAATATGGCCTGTCCCTAACACTATTTTATGAAATGATTATATGTTCACCCTCATATGGAGTGGTTACTAATCTGTTAACAAAAGAATGGTACTAAAATTTAACACTATAGTTCCAAGTTACAGATTATGATGTGGCAAAATATTTTATCCCCTGACTAAGTAAGAGTCAGGAATATGCGTAATCATTTGTATGTCCCCGCATGGATAAAACAAGTTCAGAGACATCCTTACCAGTGCATTTACACTACATAGGATATTTGAAAGTGGCAGACACCAGTTCTCTACTTGTGCAGTATGAAATCAAGAGTCTGCTCCTACATTGAGAAAATGTTTCTTTATAGTCCAATCTCTACAGTACATAAATTATTTGCAGATTTCTAAGCATCGATAGGGATATATAGTTCCATTGCATAGAAGTTATTTTTCATAGGACTATGAAATTGGCAGAAACGAGTTTTCTTCTCTGAAGTATGAATCAGGAGTCTTTCCTAAATTGAAAAGAGTTTCTGACATGAGAGTTGATACTCTGTAGTACGCATAATATTCGTAGATTATAAAGTTAGATATAAGTTCATAATGCCTATAAAAGATATTAACATAAGGATTTGAATTTGTAAGCCATAGGAAAAATTACAGCGTGGCGCCCACCTGTGTTTCCTTAGTAAACATCATCCAGCCTGGTTTAAGAGAATTGTAACTAATTCTTAATTAAACATACTGGTTTATGTAATACATAAATATATCTTAAGAATGTAGATAACATACCAATAGCTTGAAGAGAATCATGGTTTTAAAAGGCAACATGCCTTCTCCCCGAAGGGAAAACTTTTACATGTCTGTTCTTTGTGTCGTACTGACCAAAATGGCTACACGGGCCTTTGTTTTACAATCAGTCGACGACTGTTGGCCAGGTATGTAGGCCAAAATAAGGCCAAATTAATTAAGCTGCCACGGTCAGTCTATCGCGGTTTTATTTTCTCCTACATTAAGTAAGTTACTTAAACAGTAATTGTAAGGGTTTGTGTATTTTTAAGGGAGTCCATAAATAGGAAAGGTTAGGGACGTTTTTATTATACCACACGCCTCCCCAATTTAAGCCATTTATTTCTTTCAGAAAATAAATGGTCAAATAGTACTCTACAATTTCCGTCTTTACATTGACTCACCTAGTATCCATCCCTTATTAATTTCTGGCATTACTTCCGTATGTTATATAATCAGAGCCACGTCCATTTTCTTTTAGTCACGACAACTGGCATAACCTTACAGGATTATTTCTCTTTTAGTGAAAGAGTGTAGCACCCTCTCCACTGTTGTCAGCTATTGTTTGAAATATGAGTGGTTATCTGATAATTTGTTACTTTCAAGTACTAGTTTGTCTGCATCAAACCGACTTTTTGAAACAATTGAGATATCATCATTAAGCTTGATTTCTCTCTCATTAGATTATCAATCTTGAGATTATGTTAAAACCCACGGTTAATTCTGCGTCTACTGATAGCATATTAAACTCGCCCGTCTCCCTGTAAGTTAGACGTTGGTTTTAACTATAGATCTGATATTTAAAGGAAGCTAAAGATGATTCCTATTGAAATACATTTTCATCCAACACATCATGTGTTTGGGTTATAAGTCGAGTTATGGGATTTTCCGATCAGTTTTGATAACTACTGATTAGAGTGGTGTCCCTTTCTCTTGTGGGTTTTCCCGGAGAATCTCGTCTAACATGTAAACAAGGTCCAACTTTTCTAGATTTCCGTTCTGAACCGACTATTCCGGGGAACATGAATCTATCAGAAACGAAGTAATTCTTAGCTTACTCTCTCTCTCTGCTTTTCCTTCTAACCTAGATCTATTTTACGCTAGAATCCTTATTAGTAATTCTAACTTGATGTGTTTGAGTTTCACTCTGTATTTGTTGCTTTGGTGTTGAATTACGAGCAATTGTGCGTCGCTTGGCGTACATTGATCGTCGTCTACCTCCCTCCAGGTTTTAGGACTATTTTCAACTTAGCAACATACATTGTTATGTAGGTTCAGACGTATTGTCTCCTACCCTATATAATCAGTTCAGTGAGAAGTTAAAAGCCCCTTTTTGTGATTCCTGTGATAGTCTTCCAGACAATCAAGTTGTTGATTCACTTTCCAGTTATGGATGTGGATTACTAGTTTTTGTAAAATTACTATTACATCTGTATATCCCTCTAATACTGGCGTCTCCTGAGTTGTGTCCTCAAGATAACAGGTAAGGTACTCTTAATGTTTCTCTCCAGTTTTGTTTTCCTCCGTTTAATACGTGGAAACTCTGGATTTATTTAGATTGACTAAGGTGTCTATCTTTGAACTGTTATATACTTTACTAGCTGGATTCCTGATTGAAATTCCTAATCTAGTACATATCAAGCAATTATTCAGCTATATGCTCCAATTTGCTTGGTTTTTACACAGCTATATTCCATTTTTCTAGCATGGGTTCACTGTATAAGTTTTAGGCGTTTCCTCTGTCTTTACGTCAAAGGGTTCGTCCTATCTATAAACAGCATCTATTTTAAGAGTTGTTTATTTAATTGTTGCTTTTACTGATTCGTATCAGTTATTTAAGCTAATCTCTGTTAGTCTGGATCTGCTTTCACATATTTAATGCTGGCATATAATCCTAGTCAGAACTGAGATGTAGAAATCTGTTTCGTCTTGCGACTGATTTCTGATTAATCTACCTTTTAGTAGGCTTCGAGCATTATCTAGAATTTAGTTACTCGGTTAGTTTTAAAGAAAATACAATTGAGTCGCGGGCCTCTATTGTACCCTTTATTGCCCTTTTTAATTCTTCCCTTATGAGAATATTAATGTTAGTTAGGCAATTATTGAAATAACTTTACGTAAGCTAATCGCTAACTAAAAGCTGTTTCACTCCTCTTTTTGATGAGGACTACTCATAGTGAACATTTCACTTAATGAGAATTAAACTGGAAATTCCAATTTATTAGTTAATTCTTTAATTATACCTCCTACATGCCTATACGGTCTGTTTCCGCTACCATTAATAATGGAATCGGGGTGGATAATTTAAAGAAATACCTTATATTCTGTTGGGTCAGTAAGTGAGTTGATCAGTTTCACTTACATCACCAGGTGAATATTTTGGTTGCCCCTATTTATTAAGATATGGGCCATCTGAGTTAGTTAATACTACTACTCATATCACCGGTGGAGTAGAATAAGTGTCGGTATGGCTTTTCTTCCTAAGTATCCATCAGTTATTCACTTTACTTTACTACCGGTGTTGTAGAACATGTTATGTTATATGGGGAAAAAAAAGGATTAAATTAGGGTGCCCCTAAATACTGCAAATTCTTACAATATTCCTTCCCTTCCATTAACTATGTCTACATTTTTGCAAGTGGTGGTTTAGGCCTTAACCTTAGTTCATTTACTTTAGTTACTGCTATTTTCCCCTGGTTTAATTAATCTCTCAGGTATTATTTACTTTCCTACTGAATCATCATTTGTTGATTAAATTTTTCCCTTAAAAAAAAAATTATTGGATTTTTAACTTATCTGTCCTAATTATCTATAAAATTGTCTATCACTCTCTGCTGCCTTGGTAACTTTTCAATATTACATAAATTATACAAGCAGATCAAGCATGAAAATACAATGATAATCAATGACAAAATAATTAATTAACACATGATTCATATGTAGGAACATAAACCTTATGGATACATAATATAGTAGTGTGTTCATGAGTACACCACTTTTAAACCATTTAAAGAGAATACCAGAGTAGCAGAACCCTACCTCAAACATAAAATGGGAATGACTATGAATTCTAAACATTCACTGAATTACCTATCTTATGTGAGTTTACCATCAATAAGATATAAAATATGAGTTTTTAAAAACAATCTCATATCCCACAACCAACTACCTGATGCATCTGCCAGAATCAAGATATTACCTGTGAACAGTTTTGTACCAAAAAAAAACCTATATTTATCTGAGCCATTATGGGTTCATATAACACTTGACTCAGCTCATACTAATGAGTGATTAGGTCTGTTACTAACACTATAACATTCTGAAGTGACTTGGTTTACCTGCGAGAGGTTTTCCCTGAATTCATATACTCACAATAATACACCAATTGTGATGTTTACCATGAGTTTTAAATTCACGGACTACTCCACTACTAGGTGAAGTCCGTACCGGGCGGGACCACACATGTGGGATGTGGATTTTAATTCCTGAGAATGATTCGTTAAAATGTCTAGGGGGTATTATTGATTCTCTGTCACTGGTAAGAATGCAGGGTGATCAGGGATATTTACCACAAATCCCAGGAGGAAAGAGTTCCATCCTTGAAACAATGGCATCTGTGTGTAGGTTTCCCTTCCCACTTCATCACCCTTAAATTAACTATAGATGCTAGAAGGATATTGATTGCTCACAACATATAAACAACCACTTGTTGGACACCACATTTACTTGATGTACACAACACTTTTGGACAAACAGTTCAGGTATTAACTCAAGATCTGCCTTTACATATATATATGTGTAATAAACACTATGCATTTTCAGACAGGCATGGGATTCATTGCATTATTACAATATAGTACCCAGTGTCCCCAGAAAAAAACAACACAATGTTATCACAAACAACATAACAACCACCAATTGGTTCTGCTAACTTGACTCATTGTACCTAGATAAAATCACCTTGGTCTAGGTGCAGAAACCCAACATTTATTTCTGACACCATGTACAATTCTCATATTTAAAAATAATGAGTTGGTGTCAAAATACTATACCATCTATATACCATTGGAAAAAAACTACTGACCTGTTACCTTCAGAAAAAAACCCAACATATAAACAGCATTTTGTATTACTAATTAAACTTAATTAATAGTCATTTATCTCCTGGTGTGCGGTTAAGAGTTCATCTTTGCTGTCGATTAGATCCTTTTCCCATTATCTGGGTACCGAATTAATGCACTCAGTTATGTTCCTAATATTTATCCACTGGTAATTGGCTGGTGACTATTTTATACTCCATAACCCAGGAATTGAAAAATCACACACCATATATCCCCTCCGTTTGGGGCTAGAATCACGAATATTCTGTTGCCTTAGGCTCGGTGCCCTGTTTGTGAAATTTGGTGCCTCCGGTTGGTCATACTTCAGGAGTTCCACTTAAGCTTTGCAGAAGGTAATTCCCTTTATCATCAGGTCTGATGAAAAGTTGACGTCCATTCAGCTTCTCGGCTTATAATATCCGACTACCAAATTGGCTTACACAAAGGTTTCACCCACCTAGTCGCGAGTCTATAACCCATGGCATTTAGGCTGACATTGGACCGGCAAGGAATTAGTCGTTGTTATCTAGTCCAGTGTAGAACTTTAATTGACTGAGAGGCATCTCATGGTAGTATCTGTGACTAGGGCCACACTTGATCTATACCTACATATATCCGCAGATGAATAAATCCAGCACAGTAACAGGTTTGCAAACAATTGGATGATTCCTCTTGTTGCAGATATAGAGACATTTAGTGGCTTTCATATGGTCTTTTATCTGATGGTGTTCAGGGTTTGGAACCTTGAGGTAATCTGGTTTCGTAGTTATGTTTCAGATGATATTCAGTTTGTACCTTGGTTGTATTGGCTTATGTGGTTCAGTGTCTTCTCCCCATTTGGTTGAGCCAGGACTTAGTGTTGAATCGCTGAATTCCATATTTGACTGTTGCAGCTGTGAGACATTGTTTCGAAGACTTATCCATTGTTGGATATTAACTTGGTAATCCAACCAACAGTTGAAGGGCTTTCACTGTTGCTAGTTTTAGTAACTTGTAGGATTGTCCCATAGTTTCACTGATTTTGCTGAGTGATAAGGCTTATAGGTGATACTTCTCAGACGTAAAGCAGACGATACACTGTTGTCAGTTACTCTGTTGATCTTCATCTTTGTAGATTATTAGATCTTGAAGTCCATCCTGGATCTTCTTCCTAAAATAGGACTTAATCACTCACCCAATCAGTTATCTTCAACTTTTCTGTTGCTCGCTATGGAGCTATTGAGCGCCGCAGTAAACATTGAGGTATTGCTAGATCCAGACTATGGTTTTGGACATTCACTTTATGGCTGTTTACCCAGGATCCAGTGTTAGTGATATAGTCCCACCAAATTCAACCACCACCTGCTTCTCTTCTATAGAAAAGGGATGACAAAGAATACAACACTAGCATTAACCTACTGTGTTATGATAAAAGGTTTACAACATAATTACAAACACAAATACAAAACAACAAGGGGAGAAGGGGAAAGGAGTGGGTGTCCATGTTCCACTGTCCCTCATTGCTGAGTAGAGCCATTCTGACTCTTCATAGTGAGTAAGGTATTTTCTCACTTATATTTTGTTCTGTTGTTACTGGGACTATTGGATGGGTGAAGTCATTCTGTCCATCCAACATGTTGATATTGTCTCTCTCATTACTTGAAGAGAATAGCCTATACAGAATCCCTGTGGTTTCTAATGCCGCGTCTTCCTTTCGGCACTATAATCATCATTAGGTCAAGACTATTCAACCTTGGCTTCTTAAAGTACTGACAAACCCATGGATTCTTACATCAACATCCTCTAATCCCAAGATGCAACATTAAAATGTATATTCCCACAGTAAAAAGTAACAATCAGAACAGAGAAAATTCTCATACCCAAAAAAAACATACATGTACATTTCTCTGATATTAAGTACATGATAATCATACATAATAATCATAATGATGATGCAGGGAGCCTAGGTTTTTGAATTATCTTCATAAACTAAAACATCCATTGTTTTCCCCCACTGCGTACAGCACATGAGGATAGTAATCGCTGTGATATGTTTTTCCAATGACTGCTATTATTCGGAGGGTATTTATAAGAATAACTTATGCCGCATGGTCCAGTCTTCTGAATATTGCAAGCAATTTATTCACATCAATCTTCGCTTCTGTTCCTACTACAGTGAGGTGATGCGGAGTGAATCCTATCCGAACATGCATTTACATCACGCGTTTAATTGTTCATGATTTTATATTCAAATATGGCCTGTCCCTAACACTATTTTATGAAATGATTATATGTTCACCCTCATATGGAGTGGTTACTAATCTGTTAACAAAAGAATGGTACTAAAATTTAACACTATAGTTCCAAGTTACAGATTATGATGTGGCAAAATATTTTATCCCCTGACTAAGTAAGAGTCAGGAATATGCGTAATCATTTGTATGTCCCCGCATGGATAAAACAAGTTCAGAGACATCCTTACCAGTGCATTTACACTACATAGGATATTTGAAAGTGGCAGACACCAGTTCTCTACTTGTGCAGTATGAAATCAAGAGTCTGCTCCTACATTGAGAAAATGTTTCTTTATAGTCCAATCTCTACAGTACATAAATTATTTGCAGATTTCTAAGCATCGATAGGGATATATAGTTCCATTGCATAGAAGTTATTTTTCATAGGACTATGAAATTGGCAGAAACGAGTTTTCTTCTCTGAAGTATGAATCAGGAGTCTTTCCTAAATTGAAAAGAGTTTCTGACATGAGAGTTGATACTCTGTAGTACGCATAATATTCGTAGATTATAAAGTTAGATATAAGTTCATAATGCCTATAAAAGATATTAACATAAGGATTTGAATTTGTAAGCCATAGGAAAAATTACAGCGTGGCGCCCACCTGTGTTTCCTTAGTAAACATCATCCAGCCTGGTTTAAGAGAATTGTAACTAATTCTTAATTAAACATACTGGTTTATGTAATACATAAATATATCTTAAGAATGTAGATAACATACCAATAGCTTGAAGAGAATCATGGTTTTAAAAGGCAACATGCCTTCTCCCCGAAGGGAAAACTTTTACATGTCTGTTCTTTGTGTCGTACTGACCAAAATGGCTACACTGGCCTTTGTTTTACAATCAGTCGACGACTGTTGGCCAGGTATGTAGGCCAAAATAAGGCCAAATTAATTAAGCTGCCACGGTCAGTCTATCGCGGTTTTATTTTCTCCTACATTAAGTAAGTTACTTAAACAGTAATTGTAAGGGTTTGTGTATTTTTAAGGGAGTCCATAAATAGGAAAGGTTAGGGACGTTTTTATTATACCACACCCTTGTTCTCCTTCCCCCCTCTATCTTGCCAGTTGTCATCAAGTTCTCCATTTTATTTCTTCTCATAATATGACCAAAATATTTTGACTGTCTATGTCTAATTTCACCAATCAGTGTACTATTTTAATTTGTTTCGTGTAGGACTTGGCCATTGGTTTTTCTGTGTGTCCATAGTATTCTGTGCATTTTCCTCTGAAACAACATTTCCACAACAATCAGATGTTTTCAACTTGCCTGCTCATTTTCCACGCTTCACATCCATACAAAAGAACAGGTTCTATGTAGCACCTCAACACTTTTTTTCTCGTATCAATTGACATCATTTTATTGATCAGTATGTTTTTAATCTTGCGAAAGGCTACCTTCGCTATGGCAATTCTTGTTCTAATATCTTTAAGGCATCTTCCATCCTTCCGGTTAAATGGCGACGACATAACGGTGTTTTTTTTTTCCCCAGAGGACACTATTTTGTATTTTTCTCGGGAGGAAGCGCTGTTTTCAGAATGCGTTTTAGGAGATTTTTCTTAAGAAACCACGGAAGGCAGGTGGTGGATGGAATTTTGAGGGCAGCCGACATATAGTTGTTGGTTATGGTCTCAAGTTTCACGACGGTAGGCAATGGCTATCGTCCCCGGCCAGTATGGTCATTGCCAGGAAGGAAATCAATGGCAAACTACCTTCTTTAAAGATGCCTAGTTTATCATAATTCGTCAATAATACAGTTGCATGTTTAAATGTAAACGTATATGTTGGCAAATACAACTAGTAAATACTCGTTTTCTGAATACATTCCCTTGTCCATTATGTGATGTGATCCTATATGTATCTATGTTTGCAATCTACAGCTATATCAGTGGTTGCTACCCTTGGATGCATTGGCTTTGCTACAGTGATTATCGTGGTGGTTCGCAGAAGGCAGTCTAGACAACGAAGCCCGTATAGAAGACTGACTGATGAATCTTATGAACCTCCAACAAATTATGGCTCAACTAGCCCTGAAAGCGCTATCATTAATGAAACAGCTTGAGTTTTTAGATAAATCATGAATTATCTGTACTTTACTTGAATCCAGATCTTGCTAGCTTGTGTTGCTGTTCCACAGGTGTATGTATGCTTCTGCTTTGTAGTCATTGTTTAATCAGAAATGTTTCTTATGTATCAGATAATATCTTCCTTTGAAATATATGATAAGATTGGTAAAGTTCAGCTGAACCTCTCAATACATAGTTCACATTTCAAGCAACACATTACATTCTTTCTGTTATTCATTTTTTTTTTTTTTTGGGGGGGGGGGGGGGGGAGAGACCGACTTTTCATTAGGCAAAAAAAAAAAAAAAAAAGAACGATGAAAGGATGTAGTCATTAAAAGTTTTCGAATGACTTATTTGGACATATTATGAAAGTTAAGGGAATAAAACCTTGGGAAAATGAAAACAAAAAGAGTCAATGTCAAAATGAACTTCAGTCAAAAAGAACTGGAGGGCTTCAGTAATTACAATATTCAGAATGTGGTTTTATACTAAGATACAAATAATTTTGATTTGATCTTCAGTTATTTAATTGCTGTTATCACTCCAATGTTTAGAAATGAGACTATTTGTTTATGCTTTATGCTTGGAATATATGTTGATGGTTCCCTATGTTAAATGTTACCATTTAAAAGATTTTTGTAAAAATACCAAAACTGATATAACAAACAATATTTGTTTCACTTTTTTTACGTTTGTATGTTTTTTTTAAATACATGCTGTAACACATCTCCTAATTATTTATTTACTTTAACACATATATTTTAACCATAATTCTCCAAATTATATCTTAGAATATTCTTTTTTTTTCTCCACCGTAAGCCTGGAACAAGTGCAGATACGTGATTTTATCAGATTGTTAGTGTATATTGTGATAATTTGTATATTGTAATGACTAATTTGACAGATTATAGACTATCACACAGAGTGACCTAGAACATGACGCAACATATTTAACATGATACTGTATGTCAGACTATTTAAGTTGTAGATATAATTAGAATCTGAATGTGAACATTATCACGTGGGTTTTCTCTTTCTGTCACAGGCAGAGTGTTAATTGAAACCATTTTGTTTGTTAAGACGTTGTTACTTTAAAGCAATAAATGTGTCTTTAAACGAGTTAAAATAATAACATTAGATGCGACATAAGGAATTAATGTAACAGTTAAAATATGGTGGATTAGTGTAACAATTAAATGGGACAAAAGGTGTTAAAGTAGCAGTAAAAATAGAGTAGATTATGTAACAATTGGATGGAACAGAAGGAGTTAGAAATAACATGTAATGTATGCATAACTCAATAAACGTATGATCACGTATTTTTAAAAAAAAAAGAAGTAAAGTACCCTGTTATCTGTCTTAAGATGAATTGGGCATGTAGAACTGGACCCATAATTGTATAGACCAATCTTCACTCGGTGGGTGATGCAGTCAGTTCCAGACCAGTTGCCTTTACTTTCCAAGACATGCATGGTACCCGCTGGGACAACCTGGGATCCCAGATCCATTTTTGTCAATCGTAAATCATCCCATGACCACTAGGTCAGTAGGCAATGATCACTTGTATGGTCCAGAACCAGTTAATTAATTACTATGTATAATTATGAACACCCTTGGCATAGATCCAAACACGTGGGAAAGAGTTGCAACAGACAGATGTTCCTCGAGAACGGACTGGTGCTCTTTGAGCGCAATCTGATCCAACAAACTGAGGATAGGCGGCACAGGCATAATAGCAGTCACTTACTGCGGGACCTGCCTCGTCTTACAGATGCGGAAACTGTGACAGGGATTGTCACTCTCGCATTGGACTATACAGTCACCCGTGTTGATGCCAGGCACCTCCCAAGCGGCACAACTCTATAGTCCTTCATGACTGAAAGAGGCCTACTATTACTATGTATAGCCCTATTATGGCAACCACACTAGCTTAATTGCTAGCAAGCTCTCCTGGTGGCCTTGAATTTGAATCCCTATCAAGGCAGGGATGTTTTAACAATTGACCTCGGCTTCCAGGTCCAACTATATCATAAAAAGGGTACAAGGAAATGTTCTGGGAAGTAAAGGCAGCAAGTGTAATATTGGACCCCATCACTCATCAAGTGTTGATTGGCCCATTAAAATATGGGGCTATTCACCATATACCCAATACGCCTCAAAGCATGGAAGATGGTCCGTAACATCTTTCATCAACAAAACAGTTGTTTCTGGATGTAAACGCAGTCTCTGGCTTATGTTTTCTTATGGTTTGAGCAATCTGGACATTTTTAGGGAAGCTAAGTCGCAAAGACAACTTATCACAAACATCAGAAAGAAGCGGTCATCATTATTTGGCCACATTATGAGACGACAAAAACTGGAACATGTTGTGGCAACTGGAAAGATTTATGGAAAGAGAGGCAGAGGAAGACAGCATGAGAAAATTATATCAGTCTTGTGTCATGGCATGGACGGGAGTCAACACACGGTTTGATCCATGCTGTTGGAGATCGCAATATGTGGAGAAGCATGATCACCCACGCCAGCTGGTAAAGCACTTGACGATGATGATGATGATGATGATGATGATGATGGTTTGAAAAGTAGTCAATGTGGCCGAAAGGATAAGACAATCTTAAACTTCTGGTATGCTGATTGCGGGTTAGAGGGTTCAGTCTCTTTACTGGCATGAATTTGGATTACACATTGACTTCTTGTTCAGAAGGCAAAGATAAATTCATCATCATCAAGTGCCATGCCGGCTGACATAGGCATTCATGACTTTCCACAGATCTCGGTCTTTTATTATCTGGATCAACTCTGCTATTATATTATTATTCTTCCGTACCACCGTCTCAATCCATCCAGCATCATTTCTCTTGGTCTGCCTCTCCCTCTCTTTACCTAGATCTTTCCAGTTGTCCCAATGTTCTCCAATGCCTCTCTTCTTATCGTATGACCAAAGAAAGCTATTTGTCTCTTTCTTATTGTTATATATATAATGTTCTAGTTTCATTAGCATCTTTCCCGCAGTCGTTGTTCGACACTTTGGCAGTCCAAGGAATTTGCACCATTCCTAAAGGCAAATTACTGAATATAATAATTGCCTAGAAAATCAACATGGAGTATATGGCAGTGTCCTGCAAAGGACACGCAACATGGTTTGAATAGCTCAAGAAATCAAACTCTTTTACAGGATGTAAATATATGTCCTCTTGTAAATAGAATCAAACATTTAGTGTGCACGTGCAAGCTGTTATATTCCTGCAATCTTCTGTATTACTGTGCTTTACTATTACAGAACATGCTTGAATCATCTCACTCTCCTGCTTATTGACTGACTGTACACAAACATGACATATTCTTTACTTTGTATTATTGTAAAATAGTTCCATGATCTGGGGAGCACTGGCTAAGGTTACAGTGTCCGCCTTGGGCTTAGAAGGTACTGAGTTCAATCTCAGCATAGGTCTGTGGAAGTTCCCCTAAAAGCCTATGGTATATAATGATATCGCAGGCACCCTGATCTCTTGGGTAGTTAGTTACATTGGATATCTTTTCTAATCAGATAAGGGCAAAAACAGGATTTCACAAGTTTAATAAGTAAACACATTAACAATCTCACAATAGTTTGAAATTGCAAGGAGTAGGCCTTAAAGCTACTGCTGTGGCAACATTGTTGCAAAAGACAACCTACATATGAGTTAATAGAGCCTGTTACCATGGATGAAATCTGAGTTGAGGTAGAAAATCCTTCAAAATTGCATAATAAATCTGTCCTGAGGTAGAAAACGTTTCATTAATGCATACTGAATCTGTCCTGAGGTAGAAAACCTTTCATTAACGCATACTGAATCTGTCCTGAGGTAGAAAACCTTTCATAAATGCATGCTGAAGTCGGGCACACTGTTCTTCCAGATGTGTAACTAGGTGAGACGCAGTCCCTTCGAAAGAGAAACAAAGAAACACAAGTTTTATAATCTTAAGTAATTATACTCTACATTTTAAAATGTCAGTTGCGTGTTCTTTATATTAGTTACGTTCATTTGAAACTCGTTCCAATTGCTTTATAACAAAAGCATGAAAGAAACATTACAGGTGTGGTAGAATTAAACAAAGCATTCATTTTGAATGAATTATGCACCATGGGTTGGTCAGAGGAAGTCGCCGTAGGCATTCAGGCAAGCATCCCATTGCTTAGGTAGGCGGCGAATGCCGTGTGCAAAAAAAAAAAGGATTGTGGTTCCTCACTGAACGAAGTGTTTACCGCGTTCATTACGTCTGCATCTGTGTGAAATCGTTGCCCCTTGAGGGCTTTATTTAGAGGTCCGAACAAATGAAAATCACATGGTGACAAATCAGGACTATAGGCTGGATGTTGCAGAATTTCCCACTTCTTCATTGCTAATGCTTCCTGCACAATCTTTGCGACATGCGGACGAGCATTATCGTGCAACAAAATCACACCGCGAGAAAGCATGACGGGTCGTTGTTTATTCTTAAAGGCATTTTGCAGCTTGTCTAGTGTTTGCAAGTAGTGGGTAGAGTTGATGTTGACACCAGGTTCTTTAAAGTCGGCCAACAATAGCTCTTCATGGTTTAAAAAAAAAATGCGCTCAGCATAACCTTACCAGCGGAAACCGGTAATTTGAGTTTTTTGGCTTTTGGTGATCCAACATGCTTCCATTGTATGCTCTCTGTTTTTTTTTTTTTTTTTTTTTCTCGGCTCAAAGTGGTGACACCATGATTCATCGCCTGCCACTATGCGGAAGAGAAATGCATCACCCTCCACTCTGTAACGCAGCAAGTGGTTCAAACACCATCTCTTGCGTTTCTCTTTTTGGTGTTCCGTCAACATCCGTGGTACCCACTGTGAACACACCTTCCGATATTGCAGCTTCTTACGAACGACCTTTTGAATTGTACCAATTGACACATCAAATTCTTTCGCTAGCGAACGTATGTTTCGACAACGGTTCATCTGTACTGCTGCATCAATTTTGGCAATGGTTTTTTTTCTGCTGCAACAATATGCGCTTGACCCGGCCGTTGAAGATCTGCCGTGAACTGACGTCCTTTCCGAAACATTCGTGCCCAGTCTGTCACTGTTGTCTTCGACACACATTTGTTACCGTACGCTGCCTGGATGCTTCGACGAATGTCCACTGGTCGACATTCTTCAAATGAATGAAACCGAATCACCGCTCTTTGAGCTACTTTGGACGGATTTTGGATCAACCCGGCCATGTTTGTGTTCTCAACGGTCAGAAACAGAACCTATGCATCATGGGACGACAAGCACGTGCTATTTTATTAATTGGTCAGTACTTATCACATGACTATGACATGATCATGTTCAGCGTACGCAATTACGCGAGATGCGGCACGGCACGAGCGGATTTCAAATGAACACCCTTTATAGAATATTGCAGTCAACGCCGGCATTCTGTGATTTACAAGGCATTTTTGGATCAATAGTTTGCCATTGCCGTTGCATATTCTACATTACTTTTCCAATATTTTTGTTATACTATGCATTGTAAAACAGGGTATTTGTTATCTTTTAAGTACTTAATAATGAATAAAATCATGATGACATAGTGGCTAGTCCACTTGCCTGCTGAGACAGTCGTCTAGGTTCAATTCCCATCAGAGGCATGGTTTCCTGACCAGTACATTTATAGATTGACCTAGCCTCATAAAAAACCTGTACAAGACTAACTAACTTTCATAATTTGCTGAGAATTGTCTGAGATGGGAAGTTGATGAGGAAGGAAAATGGCCACCTCTCCTCATATGTTTGAGCTTAGAACATGCCAAGGCCTTACACTTCACACCCCTGTGGCAGTATCTGTTATGGGACAACCTTTGGTAGTGGAAGTGTGTTTATTTTCTCAGATTTTATGCACAAAAGAATATATAAATATGCACTGCCATCTCTGAATCACATATTTAACAATATAATGATTCTTTATGGCTGCCTTTATGACTGTACATTCTGGCATGTATTATATATCATTACAGTTCTGTAATTGCCATGTGGGAAGCATAATTTAATATAGAAGGCATAGATATGTGTGGTGGGGAGGGGGAATTTTTATAATTACTTTTCAGATTTTTCCTGTAGGTCTACTTAAGGTTGTACATTTGTCCTGCTGTGTTGTGTTACCAACATGTTTCCCATTTCATCTGTGTCTCTTATTTGACCAGCAATGACCGAGATGTAATATAACCACAGTCGCTTGTTTCCCCGGGTATCAATTTCAAGCAGGGATGACCTGGGAGGAGCTTTATGCTGGCAGGCAAACTTGTTAACAACTGCATTATCACTGCTCCAAGATTATTTATATACTTAAACATTTGACAATATTCAATACTCTGTTGACAAATTGGACACTTTTTGTTTACTCAAGTTTATTCTATTTGTCAATTTATCTTGTACCTGATAGCTTTCAATTTGTTGTTTTGACCATAAAATAATTATTGCCGAAGTTTACAGACTGCTATTATATCAATTTCAGCAAACAGATTCAGTCAAGTTGCTCTTCTTAGCTTTTGTTTTTGGACTCCTGTCTAACTGTAAAGCAGTATGTGGTTTCAAATCATTGTTTTTTTTTTCCTTACACAAATGACTTTCTTTGGTTTTCAGCTTCAAACACTTAGAGCTGTCAGGTTATAAGATACCAGAGTCGTGCATTCCATCGCATCTATTAGTATCAATCCATCCATCATGTGCCATGCAGGTAAGCGCGGGCGGTCATGATTCGCCATTTCACTCGATCACCAGAGTCGTGGATCAGCTCAGTTTTCATGTCTCGACCATACCATGTGGTCAAGCCATCCAAGTATTTACTTCTCTGTCTTCCGCTCGTTCTCTTTCCCTCGATCTTGCCAGTTGTCACCAAGTTATATAATTTATTTCTTCTCATAACATGTCCAAACATGTGACTGTCTACGTCTAATTTCTCTTAACAGTTTACGCTTTTCATTTGTTTCTTGTAGGACTTTGTCATTGGTTTTTCTATCTGTCCATGGGATTCTAAGTATTAATAGAGCCACAAAACGTAGGATTGTAACTATCAGAGATGGTGTTTTCCACATGGATTAGGTCACTTGTTGTGAAGTTTGTAAGTCCATCGCTTCCCTGCCTAACAACACTCTTTTTGTGGCTTCCCTGTTGGATAACTGGCAACAACTCTAGCCACGTTTCCATATTTAGACACACTTTGTTTTGAGCAGGAGAGCTTTGGAAAGATGTGTTTGAAATGTAAATTTTAGAAAAACGTCAATTGGACAATGTGTAAAATAATAACAGCTACTTGAAAAATTATGCAGTGTCCTATGAAAATCCGTCCTATAATTAAGAAAATTACCCAGATAAAAATGTTTGTTAAAGTTTACAGCTCGATATAAACAAATATGTAATCATCAATAGTGTCCCTGAACATTAGTCAATGTGCTGCATGGTGCTGCGGCGCAGGGGGTGAAAACATTTTTGTTTAGTTTATAAACAGAAAAACTCGCAGTTCATTCTCACCTCCACAACCTAACATGACAGTTTTTGAATTTGTGTATATCTTTAGATATAGTACTGTTTGTGTCAGTTTTATTTATGATGTTTGATGCTTTTATTGGGCTTGCAATTAAACTTTTGGGTTTACAAGCTTCTGTTTTGTAATGATTTGTATTTAAACTATACCTTTCAACTCACATGGAGTTTAAACTCTGAATGAATTATCATCCCTCGATTACTTTCTGTCTTTCTTTCGTTTTTAAGAACATTTACTTACAGGTTCCAATTGGTGCATCGTTTATTTATCATGCCACTTTATAATCAGCTTCTAAAATGAATAAACAAACATAACTCAGAAGTTAAAATCAGTAACGGAGTCTTGCATTCAGCAATAACACAGGCTCGTAATCACCAACAAGTGTGATACAAAACACGGTCACAGAATGACTTGACGTGACGCACTACACTTACAATGCAAACACTTTATTCACACAACTCACTCATCACAACAATTATATGCATCGTACAATTACAATGACGATGCAATAATACATTCAATAGATATATCAATACAATATACACAACTCACAGGCGCACAGTCTTCTATCTTCTCAGAGGCGTTCTCTCTATTGCGTTCATACACCCAAGTATACGAGCACCATTCATTCCCGTCTGTCTCGCCCAACACTCCCAAGCCGTCTGGCCGCTAACCCACTGTGAGTCTCGCTAGTCGGGGTTGCGTCCCTGCGTGGACTGCATGATCCACGCATTCACCGACTGGCTATTCCTGCCACAGTGTGGTTAGTGTCGCTCACAGGTGGACCCTTGGTCGTACTCGCCAGGCGTCGTTAACGACGACGCGGTAGAACTAATGGGAAGATTATGACATTCTCCCGCCCTCCTTTTCATGAAAGGGGAAACCTTTCATGTACTCTATATACATATGGGTTTAATTAATAAACCTGTCATAATCGACCCATTATTTGTCATCTGACCTGACACTTTGGTTTATATTTGAAATACGTAAATAATTGTAAGTTATATACAATCATTCTTCAATGCTGCTAAGAAGCAACAGTCATCAAGTACAATCCACTCGATGGGTTATTACTTTAGTTGTAATACGACACAGCCAGTCGGGTAGCTATTCAGCGAACACGCAACTACCTCCAGACAGATAAAGAAAAATTGCAAAAACGACATGTCAGACTGCGAGCCGTCTTCCTATAAGATGACTCCAACATTTGACCTCAACCTCATTTGGTTGGAAAGTCTCATTAAGGTCTACAACAGGGGTGGCCAACACGAGGCCCGCGGGCCACATGTGGCCCGCCGGGGGTCATGTTGCGGCCCGCGGAGTTAGGTCAAATGAACATAAATGTTAACTTTATTGTACATATCACCAAAAGAACATTACATCATGAGTCGTTGTGACATATTTTAAATATTGTCTACCTATAAACGACACTTGGATTCCCTATTAAACTGTGTATTCAGAGGTCACAATATTAATTCGAGGCCAAGCCCAATTTTCTAACCACAACCTTAAGCCGCCGGTACGTTTCGTTTGAAGTTGACAGGAGTTGGAAACTGCGTTCACACAACCATCTGGTTGGTGACAAAAAGACGGGAGATAGCAACGCTACTGCTCCCCCCCCCCTACACCTCTTTCTCCAGCCCGGCTCTTTCCGATACACCATCCCCATCAAGCGGTCATGTTTCGTGCTAAAAGTTCGCCTAGGATAGGTACATGAAAATAAATCGAGTGTGTGGATTGAATTGAGAAGTTTTTAAGGTTTTAATTTTGAGAACTGTAAGGAGTCTTAGAAATGCTTTTCTAGCGACCAGCTGTATTTTCCGTATTGCATACAGTGGGGTTCTTTGGACTCCAGGATGGTGGACTGTGCCTTGGCCGAACCTGTAGCATAGTACAAATGCTCTAGTTCTCATTTGGAGTGGCTGATTCATCGGCATATGATGAAAAGTAGTCGCCTTTATATTGCTGTAAGAGCGGAATTTCCATAATATTATTTGCTTTCCAAGTTTACGACAACCTCAACATTACAGAAGTCTATTGAATGAATGATCAATGTATATAAGAGGATGGCCTGGCCAACACCAATGCACCTACTACTCAAGTAAATGCACCAGCTGAGTCCTCCCTTCATGGCTAGTTGTTAAATTCAGGAGAAGGGTTATAAACATTGTCGAAACCTGGCAGTTATCCAGATGGACATTTACAAAACATGGATTGTTTCCACCTGGACATTATTAAAACCTGAACTTTATCTATGAGGACATTTTGAAAACCTGAACGGCATTACCGTGGATATTTTTCACCCCCTGAAACTTATTACTGCCCGTCGTTTATCATGTATGGATAATTTCCATCCTTGACTGGTATCATTATGGATATTTATGACTCTTAAAGTTTATCTGCCCTATGGATGTGTATAACTCCTGAAGTTTATATGCCCTTTGGATATTTATAACTCTTGAAGTTTACCAGCCCTGTGGATATTTATAACGTCTGAACTTTATCTGAACTATGGCCATTTATAACTCCTGAAGTTAATCTGCCCTGTGGATGTTCATAACTTCTGAGGAAATGTATTATCAGGTATATTTCACCGCTTGAGGAATGTTTCACTGCACACTCCCAAATCCGGAACATTTAGCAGAATGAATATGTGCACCTTGGGAACTTACTAACCTGGCTAGTTCTACTCCAGTGACTTAAACATGAACATTCGTAAAGGGAATATTATGGACCATAGACTGTAGGAACCATGGTGGTTTAGTTTGTGAAAAGACCTTGTGGTATTAGATATAAACTCTCTGTTCCTGATATTTCTCTGAGTGACTGTTGTTGAAGGAAGAAATAATATTGGTTGGATATTGGCTGAGAACATCAGCGAGAAAGGTATGATTAATATAGATTATTAATATTATTTTGATGTGGGTTTTTGTTGTGTGAATATTCATTATGTGTATTTGAGGTATTACGTAACCATGGCGTCAGCTAGTAAAGATGTTGGACCAAAGAAGAGAAGAATCACAGAAGAATTAAGAAGTATTCAAGACAGGTGGACTATATATTATATTTTCGTGGAAATTAAAACAAAGCTCATATGCTTGATATCCAACGAACCTGTTTCTGTTTTGAAAGAGAATAACATCAAACGGCACTACGAGATTAAACATGCAAATACGTTTTATAAGTACAAAGGGCAATTTCGACAAGACCAAGTAAATGGACTTTACAAAAAAAAAAAAATTCTGCACAACAAAGGATAATTACTAGAGCCGGTTCAGAGTCAACATGCTATGTAAAAGCTAGTTATGTGTTATTTATAAACAAAACGAAGCAATATTCAGATGGTGAAATGGTTAAGGGATGTTTGGAGAGCGTCGTTGAAACTCCGTGTCCAAAAAAGAAGAAGGATTTCTCCAACAACCACAAAAGTCTGTCTCGTCAGGCTATTACTAGGCGTGTGGACCACATTGGAAAATATATTGAAGATAATTTGAAAAGTCGAGCATCCGAGTTTATATTTTATGCTCTAGCAGTGGATGAAAGCACAGATATGGCAGATACTGCACAACTGGTAATTTTTATCGTGGGTGTTGATCATCATCATCTTCTTCCACTTCTGCCATCAAACGTCGTGGGGAGGAATAATTTGCGTTCCAGAACCCGGTGAGCGACACTGGATAGTGTCATTCCGTGTGGCTGTACAATGTCTTTGATGTCGTCAATCCATTTTCTTCTTGGACGTCCTCTTGGTCTCGTCGCAGATGATCTTTGATGTAAGGCCAGTGATGGTAGTTGCTGGTGTTGCATTCTAGCAACATGGCAAAACCACTTGATCTTCTGTCTTTCAATAAATGTGGCACAAGGTGTTGATCCCACAGTTTGTCTGATAATAGCATAATAGTTGACATCCATTTTAAAAAGACAGAAGAATTAGCGGCGCTGTATCCACCTGAGGACACTACTAAGTTACGAGATTTGTTAGAAGTAGTTACATCGACATTGAATTGCTTTTTGTTACAACTTAACAACTTATCGGGCTTAACAACGGATGGTGCCCCAGCAATGGTTGGGAAACCCGAAGGTTTAGTAAAATTGATTGAAAATTAGGCCTCAAAAGTAGGTAACACTTCAATGCTAAATTTTCATTGCATTAATCATCAGGAGAATCTATTTTCGATACCCCTCAAAATGGACCATGTCGTGAAAGTAGTCGTCAAAACAGTGATCTTCATGAAGTCGAACGGGTTGAGTCACCGTCAGTTCCAAGAATTTCTATTCTTTGGGCTCAGATTATCATGACGTTACATTTTATGCAGAAGTAAGATGGCTGACCAGTGCCAAATTGTTGAAAAGATTGTTTGATTTGCAACTCGAAATACAATCATTCTTTGCAAGCAAGTCGAAAAGTATCCCAGAGTTTGAAGACAAAGAGTGGGGTTGCGACTTTGCATTTCTGGTCGATATAACTAGCCACCTAAATGACGTTAATAATAATACTCATCTACAAGGGAAAGGTAAATTAATTAACAAGATATATTTTTGGGGGTTTACATTAAACCAGGCAAGCGTTTGAGCACGATCTCACCTACCGGGAAGCGACTATGTGGTCGAAGTTGTAGTACGCTTGCTTATTTACTTTAATTAATAACAACACTTAAAAAAACAAATTAGGTGCGTGGCCCGGCACCGAAATTTGACCCGCCTGCTGAAAAGGTTAGCCACCCCTGGTCTACAACTTCGGTAATTAATACCATGCACAGGTGACGTCATCTTGATGTGTCACCAACCTGGCAACCTTAGAATATCTTCTATACATGTTACACATTACTACTTATTTCAATTGTTTCCCTTGAAACAATACAAAATCAATGGGGGATATTTTCAACATGCTATCAAAGAAAATAAATTACATTAGAAAATCAATTTCTAAGCGTCAAAGTTTAATGCTTATTGACAATAGCGAACTAAATGTCACTATTGTGAACAAGTGAATCAAGCTATGATTCTCAGATCACATCTATCAAAATCCTTACATACAATTTGTATATGTAAAATTTCAGCTCACAAAGTTTATATAAATCGTCAATTCTTTGTGAGGATGACATTATAGTCTGCTACTTTTCAAATAAATTTCATAAACACCGGAAATACACAGCTGGTGTGTTAAGTTGTAGATAACACAATGTTCTTCCGTCTGGATGTTACATGATGGAACGGAGTATACAGTACGTAAGCACAGCTACTGGATTAACTGTTTCTTTCACAATTTGGAATAGATGCTGTTCTGTAGAAACCAGATGTCACAGTCTTTCTCGCACTGGTTAAAATACGTCAGAACACTCCGCTTCGCAGGTACTACGGATATTCACAAAGTTCAAGTGAAGTAAGTCTTGAAATCACGTAGCACTGTTCGTTACAATGTTTATATATAATTAAAATAATGTTACCTTTCTAACACATACAAAACAAGTATTCATCACAAATATTCCTATAATTATAATATATATATATATATATATATATATATATATATATATATATATATATATATATATATATATATATATATATATATAATATTTACATTGGGACGTTGTCCCTATCACATTTTCTATACAGCGTTATTGAAATACATTTCATAATGCGCCGTGTTGCTGAGCGTTATATTACTCTGCAGATTTTTAATTCATCTGCTGTGTGCACTCAGGCACCATTGGGCTTTTTGGTGAGTCGTAAGGACATCGGGATAGAAGGTCAGCAATCGTATTTTGAGTGCCAGAGATATGCCTGACTTTAAAACTGAAATCTTGCAATAACAGTGACCATCTTGCCACCCTGTGGTTGGTAGGCGTTCCCGTAGTGATGATTTGTAACGGACTATTGTCTGTCTCTACTATGAAGTGTGTTCCAAGAAGGAATCTTGACAGTTTTCTAACCGAAAACACAAGAGCCAACGCCTCAATTTCCGGCGTCGACCAAATTCGCTCTGTGGTCTTTTATTTACGACTTACGTAATATACAGGATGGAGAATTTGATTGTGTTCCTGTAGCAGTACGGCCCCAATCGCTACGGAGCTCGCGTCTGTTCTCAATCTGAAAATAGTACCCAAACTTGGTAATTTTAGAATGGGGTTACTAGAAAAATATGACAACACTTTTGTAAATGCAGGTCTTAGGCATTCGTTGTGTACAATTTTGTTAGATTTGTCTTTCGTTAGTAGGTTAGTCAAACATTCTGTCAAAGTGGCAAAGTTTGGTATAAACTGTCTGTAATAATTCAACAGACCTAGGACACTTCGCACTTCTTTCTTTGTGGTCGGAAGCGACAATTTCAGAATACGTGACACGATGTTATCGTCAGTAGTGACAAAGCCATTACAAATTGTATACCCCAAAAATGAAATTTCTTGGTAGGCAATGTCAACTTTCGATGGTTTGACTGTCAGTCCGTGATGTCTGATGCGGTCAAATGTCTGTTCTAATGTTGTCACATGGTCCGTCATAGTCTTTGTATGTACACATATGTCGTCCATGTATGAAATAATATTCGGTATGTCTGTCAGAATCAGTCTCGTCATCCGTACAAAGGTCGCCGGGGCATTAACTAGCCCGAATGGAAGCTTGCACCATTCGTATAGACCCCAGGGTGTGGCAAATGCTGTCAGATGTATGCTGTCACTATGTACCGGTATTTGCCAATATCCTTTGGTCATGTCAAGTTTTGTAAAGTATCTAGAATCTGTCATTTCAGTCAGTATGTCTTCACAGTTGCTCATTGGTTCTAAATCCAACTGTGTGATGCTGTTCAGTTTCCTATAGTCAACATAGATTCGTATCGTGTTGTCCTTCTTTTTCACTATGACTATCGGCGAACAAAAATGAGATTGTGATCGTCTGATGATATGATTCTTCTCTAAGTCAATGATTTCCTGATGTAATTTCTCTTTGTAGTGTATGGGAATGGAGTATGGTCTGCATTTTATCGGTGTGTTGGATGTCAGAATAATGTGATGATGCACTAAGTCTGTTTGTCCTGGATTGTTAGAGAAAATGCTACTGTAGTCTTGTAACAGTTGTCTGCAACAGTTAGTCTCTGTCTGAGTCAGATTGGGATTTATTTTGATGTCATGCAGATTGTTTGTCGTGTCCAGTGATGGGGTTGGTATTTCGTCGGTGTCGTAATCGTCTGTGTGGTCTACTATTGTTGTGCTTGTTGCTGTCTCGTCTTGGTCTTCGTTTCTGTTGTAGTACGGTTTTAACATGTTGATGTGAAATATTTTGTTTGTCTTTCACTGCTATCTCATAGTCAACAGTCGAGATTTGTCTCAGTACTTTATACGGTCCTTGCCATGAGTCTGTCAAAAGATGTCTGTCGCTTGGCAAAAGAAGTAATACGTCTTGTCCAGGTGTCAATGTTATTGTCCTATTTCCTCTGTTGGTATACTGTCTGTAAATAGCACCAGATAGTTTCAGTGCTTCTTTAGCTAACACACAAGATTTCATTATCCTATCACGCAATGATGTTACATGTTCATATGATGATACTGGTTTATGTACAGTTATACTTTCAGTTAACATAGAATGGTACATAGATAATGGGCTGCGTGGTTTGGCGCCATATACAAGTTCAAATGGTGAGAAACCTGTACTGGAATGAGGTACTTCGCGATATGGAAATAGTATGGCAGGTAAATAAGTATCCCAGTCTTCAGGGTGTTCCTGGGTAACTTTTGATAACATATGCTTGAGATCCCCATTCATCTTCTCTACAATTCCCGTAGAATGAGGGTGGTATGGGCTGTTAAAGCACTGCTTTACCCCTAACATTCTAGTAAAGGCTTGAGTGGCTGCAGCTATGAACTGACACCTCACGATCTGAGAGAATGGTACCAGGAAACCCTACTCTAGAAAAAATATGGAAGAAAACTTCCATAACATCCTTGGCAGTTATGTTTTTAAGTGGAATTGCCTCAGGCCATCTACTACAGAGGTCAATTATCGTTATTATGAACTTATTCCCTCTTGATGTTACGTGGTTAAGAGGACCTACAATATCAACAGAGATATTTTCAAAAGGTCTACTTGCTAGATCTGATATTTGTAGTTCAGCTTGCGGGTGTTTACCCTTTTTAACAAGCTTCTGGCAGATGTCACAAGTTCTGCAATATTGCTTGGTATCACTGCAGAATTTGGGCCAGTAGATCTGATTAAGTAATCTCGATCTAGTTTTCGAATAAGCCATATGCCCTGCAAAGGGTATGTCATGTGCTAGAAGTAATGCTTGCTTGCGGTGTTCGGTTGGTAACACCGTTTGCTCTGTGGTGGTGGTACCTTTGGTGTAGTACCGTATAAGGATACCACCTTTCAGTGCAAAATGCCATCTAGCATTTTTTTTTAAGTCTTGGCTTTTGGCCTATAAGATTAAAATACTTGTGCAAAGATAAATCGGCCTTTTGGGCTGTTATGAAATTCTCCCTCATGGTTTTAGGAGGTAATATCACTGGGCTTAGCATTTCCAAAGCCTTAGTCTGATCATTTTGCTCTTGCACTTTGGCAGCAGATCTAGTTACTGCATTTACAATATCAACAACATGACATGGTGGTGTTACATTCACATCAATACATTCATGTGATGACGTTAATGAATTGGCAAACATACATTCATTTACAGGTGATAATACATTTCCAACAACATGCTCAGTTAAAGATGATACTGTATTATCAACAATACATTGGACAGATGATGTAGCACTGTCATGTGGCATGTCATTTACCTCAGGAAGGTCACCAACGATTATGTCGCAACATGGGTTGGATAATGCTGCGCATTTAACATTTCCTATGAGAAATGGGGTGTCAATATATGCCCATGCACGTGGGTATTTCTCGATGTTACCTGAGAAAGTTCTGCATATAACATGTTTGCCTGTATAATCTGAAGGTAAAATAAAGTCTCTCTTTAAACCGATAAGAGTACATCCACTATCTCGTAAAACGGTGGCAGATTGCTATTTACAAATCCTTGGTGGATGTTAAGTTTACCTCTGGAGTTTATTACCAAATTGGCTTATTCATTGGCAATAGGTATTGAGTGGCCGCATGTTAATAGACCATCTTCATGAAAACGATCACAGATGGTACATTTGTTAAGATGAAATACATCAATGGCCTGTGCTGAATTAACAGGATGATTTTCACATGTTTCTTCATCTGAGGAAGAGCTATCAAACATGGCTGCATTAGCCTTTCTAGTCATTTGTTTACCTTTACAAGCATGACGCCAGTGGCCATACGCTTTGCAAAGGAAGCATTTGGTTAGTCGTTTATAGCTCTTTCTCTTCTTATCTTGCTTATCTATATATTTTTGCAAGTATGTAAGATACCCATGGTGTTTGTCACACATATCACTTTCGTTATGTGACAGATGACAATATCTGCATTGGTAATATTTCTCAGCAGATTGCTTAAAGGGTTTCTTGTTACTATAGGGACCTGACTTCGTTCTGTCATAGGTAGTGGCTGCTACAAAGTCTGTGTCAGTCAATCCACTAGTAAAACAATGTTTGTTGGCTGTCAAATAAGCCGAACCTCGTTTCTCTATATGTTGAACACTCTCACACTCACATTCTTTCAGAAACTTAGAAAATGGTGGTGGTAGAGATGAAATAATCTTATCTCTAAGAATGAGATCTTTCAACTTATCAAAGCTGTTTACTTTGGCTGATGAAAGCCATTTGCTAAATACATCCTGTACTACTGAGATGTAGTCAGAGAAAGTTTGCGTTGGTTTTGGAGCTAATTTGCTAAACTGTTGACATTATTTTGGATTTAATATATTGGTAATCTTTCCTAAGGTCTTTGGGAATGGTCTCTATCACTTTCAGAGGTTCCTCAGAAAGACTTCTCATATATATTATGTTCCATTCAGTCTCTGGGATCTGATAATTCTTCATTATCGTTTGAAAGTTCTGGGTAAATGCTGCAATGCAGTCGCCAATGGTGAAATTTTTGACGATCCCTTTGTACTTTTTGTACTGATTCTCTTTTTCTAGTCTTTCTGACTTTCGAGAATCCTTCTCTGCTAATGTTTCAGCTTCCAGCTGTTTAATTTTCAGCTGCATTTCGAGTTCTTCCCTCTTACTTTGGGCTAAGATCTCATATTTTCTTTTTTCGGCATCTGTTTCTGCCTTTTTAGCGTCTAATTCTGCCTGTTTAGTTTTGGCAGCTATCTCAGACTGTTTTAACGCAGTTTCTGCTTCTGCCTTTTTCAGCTCTCTTTCAGCAGCTCAGTCTTCCCTGGCTGTTTTCTGTAATAGGAGATGCTCTGAATACTTTGCCTCACTCCATTTTGTCAACTCATCACCCGTTAATTTTAATTTCAAACCAGATTCGATGAAATCATTCAATGTAGACATGATGAAATATATCAAATACACTGAATGTACATAAAAAGTTAATTAAGGTGTTAGTAAATAATTTGTACAAGATTTATCGAATAGAGCTTGTGCCTAAGCCTACACACAAAAGTATATGTAAAAAAAGATAATACTTAAGTGACTTTGGAACTCTGGAGTACGATGGAGAACTGTACCAGAGAATGGCTGCTTGAACGTTACTATCCGGAAAAATGGACTTCTTAATGGTTTCGGATGATACAAAAACGTGTTGCTTTTGGAAGAAGAAAATATTAGGACATGTATGTTTATGTGGTGTATGCGTTGTCAACTAAGTTTTGTAGGTTTGTGTGTGCTGTCAAGTTTGTTTGTTAGTCGTAATGTCGCCCGTTCAACACATTCAACAACTTGCTTTCCATGTTGATTTCTTTCCAAAACTTTCCGCTTACACACACGTTCAATCCTATTTTACAACTACTTCCAAGATGAATGATACACCCACGTTTACACTTATGGTTCAAATAATCCACGAAGGACGATGCACCCACGTTCACACTTGTCAGAGTCTTGCATTCAGCAATAACACAGGCTCGTAATCACCAAGTGTGATACAAAACACGGTCACAGAATGACTTGACGTGACGCACTACACTTACAATGCAAACACTTTATTCACACAATTCACTCATCACAACAATTATATGCATCTTACAATTACAATGACGATGCAATAATACATTCAATAGATATATCGATACAATATACACAACTCACAGGCGCACAGTCTTCTATCTTCTCACAGGCGTTCTCTCTATTGCGTTCATACACCCAAGTATACGAGCACCATTCATTCCCGTCTGTCTCGTCCAACACTCCCAAGCCGTCTGGCCGCTAACCCACTGTGAGTCTCGCTAGTCGGGGTTGCGTCCCTGCGTGGACTGCATGATCCACGCATTCACCGACTGGCTATTCCTGCCACAGTGTGGTTAGTGTCGCTCACAGGTGGACCCCTGGCCGTACTGGCCAGGCGTCGTTAACGACGACGCGGTAGAACTAATGGGGAGATTATGACAAACATGCAGTTAATGAATAAATAGTGAAGCCTATGAAAAAGAGAGCCAATGGACTCCATAACTGCTTCCCTGGATAAAGTTGAATATTTTTGCCATAGCGCCCCGGAGTCACCGTGGGATACTTAGTGGGCCTGTCGATTGTTGTTCACTATTCCTCTGTCTATCCTTAATATCACTGTCCTTATATCATAAGAAAGGAGGAGGGTGGCATAGAAATGACTGCACGCAACACATATTTGTAATAAAGCTCAATAAATGTGGTATGTGCTCAAGAAACAGCCACAATTTCTGGATTCCAAAAACATGTGTGTTGTTTATGTAAGCGATAGTCACTTCTGTTTATAGGTAAGTGCTATTAATGACATCAGTGTCTCTCTCATTTATAATTAAATATCCCTGAACCAAATGATAGAGTCCAGAAATGAACCCATGACATTCAGAGCATGAGGCAGGCGGCTTGATCACGTTGCCATGGAGCCCGCTGTCCTTAAGTGTGTAGATTCAACTTTTACTCAGCGTGTTTGTTGTGAAGTCTGGTGACTCGGAGGTGCACCATTAGAACATAGACCACATATCTCGATGTTTCCGTGTCAAAATTGTACAGCGTGCCTCTGGTGTGTAGGTCGGTCACATATTGAGACTATAAGAATATAATTTTCCACTTCTCCCACATCATTGTCCTAAATTATAGTGCAGATTTCTGAACTTATTTCATAAGTAAATCTCCCCCAACCTCGTTTTTCAAATATAGAAATTCACCTCGAAATAAACTTGATTTGATTGTTAATTACGAATAGCTAACCATAGTGATATTTATTTGTTACATATTGACTTAAGCTTCTTGTGCAGAGAATAGTATTACGTTTCTGACAACAGCTTTCAGTCACCATTAAGTCATTGGAATTGATGGATTTGAATAAAGAATGTGGTTTAACAGAGATTGATCAAGTATGGAATAAGGAGAAATACATTAAATACACAAGTGAAGAATGTACACATGCATGTAAAATAAGATAGATAGAAGCTGGTGTGAAGGAGTGAGAAAATGCCAATCAGACAGACTGACAAACTGACTGCCAAAATAATACAGAGAAAGTGGAATCCCAAGCAGTGATAAAATAAATAGCAGGACAAAAAGCCATTAAAGAGAAGGAATTAGCAACACAGACTGAAATTAAAAAAAGAAAGAATTGACATTCAAGTGAAATCTAAGGAATTTAAGAGTGAAAGGAACATCAATGGGGCCACGAGAAAGATTAAACTAAAACAATGGAATAAAATAATAAGCGATCCCAAGGTCAGAAACTCTTACTTAGGTGATTCCATTTCTGTGTGGACATTACAGTTTAAAATCTTTACTCAACACTCTTAAGTCCATAAGAACGTGTGGCATGCACTCTATTACAAGCATTTAGCCTTATACCCATTAAAATGGATAGAAACTATCCCTGAATATCCTATAAATGCATTTTTATAACATTTTAGTTTAGGTTAGTCGACGAATCAACATCACGGCACACAGGTGTAACCCAAAAGGGCTTCGTTCTACTTCTAACTCAAGCCTGAGTCCGGAGAATCTCAGCTCAGTGCACAAACTCCGTAGCACCGGCGACGATCCTGAGATACTTTGGGTAGATATTAAACTCGAAATGTTGCCCGGGCAGCGCCGTTAGGCTACTCTTTTTCGAT
Organism: Cepaea hortensis; assembly: GCA_963921405.1. Classification (NCBI taxonomy): domain Eukaryota; kingdom Metazoa; phylum Mollusca; class Gastropoda; order Stylommatophora; family Helicidae; genus Cepaea; species Cepaea hortensis. The sequence continues at coordinate 80,490,743 of OY992882.1, read as the reverse complement.
TTCCAACTGCCAAGGGATTTTTTACGTGCGCAAAAATACACACGGGCGTCCAATCTCACTGCCCAGAGACCAGAGAAAATGTTGGTACTAGAAGTCCACGTGAAAAAATCCAGGCCCTCACCGGAGCTTGAACCCGGGACCTCCAGCACTCGAGGCGGACACCATACCTTGAGACCGCTCAGCTCCCTATCATCCACGGAATGATGGGTCTATAAGATTATATACCATATACACATTACGCCTCAAAGAGGGGGAGGGGGTAGTTTTTGCTTTAATATACCCAATATCCCTGCCGGCGTGAAAAGGGGACCATTACCTCAGTGTTTATGTCTACTAATGCAAGATACATTTAATTTATCTTGTCTCATGGTATGTTTATGAGGGATATAATAACACCCAGAGACGTCAACAAATTGTCTTTTGTTTTCTTCTGGGGCTGTATTCTGGATACCGCTATCAAAACAAACGAACAAACAAATAAACATCTTCACTTCCTTTAGTTTCTTCACTGTTTCATTTCTAATTGCCCGTCAGTCGCATCCATTCAGAAGATCGGACCACGCATTGTGTTTCAGTATGTGGCATTTTCTGTTTGTGGTTATACAACATGTATGTTGTCCATGTCCTTACTCATTCCAGTAGAAAGGTTCTTCTATATGGGTCACGATATGCAGATTCGTTTCTTCATCTGTGTTATATATTCATCGGATATCATACATTCATTCAGTAGCATTTCCCTTGCAGAACCTCGCTCCCATAACAACCATCCGGAAAACGTCTCGGTCGAAAGCAAGATCTCCCGCGTCCATACACCCATCTGGAGATCATCCGCCAAATCCTGCACCCATCTTCTCTTTGGCCCTTCCCCTCCTCTCCTCCCGGGCACACACCCCTCCATGACAGCTCTCTCCAAACTCTCTTAGAGAGATCACTGATATTCGTACATACAAAATAGTTGACCTGTTTGAATTTAACACTTTTGATAGAGGGATTGAGATTTGCCTTTTCTATGAAATCATAGTGCTCATGGTTTGGCTGGCGTCTAACAAAAGCGGGAGATTCTGTATAGCAGTGGCTAGACACTTGTCTGCCGGTCCGGTAGTCATGAGATTGATCCACATAGGGGCGAATTAGGTGTTCTAAAACGACCCAGACTAAATGGGTACCAAGAAATATCTTGGGAAGTAAAAGTGGCCAACGTGATACTGACAACATCACCCACAGAGTGGCGATTGGTCTATAAAAATATAGGCCTAAGTCTGTATGCGCAACGCGTCTTAAAGCGTGTAAAAGAGACCTTTACTTACTTAACAATCAGTCTTTCATCCCGCTCTGCCGCACCACCTCATTCAGGATTGGTTATTGTGACACAGAAATTCAGTGTATGCAATGTTTGCACCCGAGTTTTGCACAACGCGCACGCTCATTCCCTCGTGATCGTGTCAGATTGAAGATTGCACACAATAACAGACCACGCTTGTAAACATGGTGATGATGATGACGAAGAACGCTGAAACAGAAACTGAAACTAAGATAATGTAATGCAACGAGTCACATTCTGCTGACAATGAAACCGATAGTCTTCTTCTTCTTCTTTCGTTCGCCTAAATTATGTTTATAACTGCAATGTTGTCTCTTGTATGAATCTAACAGTAACCGATAGTAAATGACCGAGAAGAGAAATAATGAAAACAGAAAGTTGATTTACAACATCGCTGGAGGTCACATTCAATATTAAACGTAGGGAACGTGAGGGATTTGATTTTCCACCGAATGAGAACATAAAATTATCAAATACAAAGAACGTCACGATTTCTAGAATTCACCTAAATGTGACCGAGAATATAATTATTCTACACAAAATCCTCCTTATTACGTAATATTATTATTCATAGAAAATTCCCGTTTTCCGACGTTGGGTCTATTTATAGTGGGTTCTTGGAATGGTGATGCCTGTTTCCTTCTCTTTCCTTCCGTTACAGCAGTATGTGAGCCACATCAGTAAGTTAACTGTAAGCTATTACAACACATCTCGGACAGTAGAATTTAGGTTTTTTCATCTGCTGTAGCCTGCGGCCGCACACATGTCTGGGGCAAGTAACACCATGTTTTAAATATTTTTGATTGTGAAATTCAAATTATGTTTTAAATAAAGAATGTTACAGAAATAAAGGTTAACTAACAACTAGGATGATGTGGCTTCGGGTGTTTTGGACTGAATTATTCAATTACCGTGCGATGTTAACGGTTAACTCATTTTTGTGTTAGTCGACGTCTGTGGCTTAGTGAAACAGCTTCACAATTCCCCAACATAAAAGGTCGAGGGTTCGAAATCAGTCGCGGCCAATTTGACAGCAGATCACTCTGCTCTGATATCGAAGTTTTTACGATATTTATGTTCCGCGGTCAGTATTCTTGTTTTCCATTTATAAAAAGTGCAAGCTACACTTTCACTTTATAATTGAAAGAATAAGATATACGTATGGTCAGATATTTTAGAAAATCAATTTGAATTTGTTGCAGATAAAATAACCAGGAATGACAGTTTTACTTATTGATGCTCATTGGAAGATGTAAAAGACCAATTTGCGGGCAAGCGTGTGTGTGTGTGTATGTGTGTGTGTGTGTGTGTGGGGGGGGGGGGTGAAAAAATAGTCTGTATAGACTATTGAAGGTTATTTTTTTTAAACAGAGTGAAACATAAAGATGTTTTTGGCATTTGCATGAACTCGTATAGATGAGAAAGATCTCAGGACAATAGGTAAGCAAGTCTCAGGGTAATAGGTAAGCAAGTCTCAGACTAATAGACAAGCAAGTCTCAGAATAATAGGTAAGCAAGTCTCAGAATAATAGGTAAGCAAGTCTCAGGGTAATAGGTAAGCAAGTCTCAGAATAATAGGTAAGCAAGTCTCAGAATAATAGGTAAGCAAGTCTCAGAATAATAGGTAAGCAAGTCTCCGAATAATAGGTAAGCAAGTCTCAGAATAATAGGTAAGCAAGTCTCAGAATAATAGGTAAGCAAGTCTCAGAATAATAGGTAAGCAAGTCTCAGAATAATAGGTAAGCAAGTCTCAGGGTAATAGGTAAACATGTCTCAGGATAATAGGTAAGCAAGTAAAGACGCTTTGTAGGCTCATTGATCGTATGATGCTAGACTCATATTTGCATAGACCAATCGGCACTCGCTGGATATGGTCAGTATCACACCGACCACCTTTACTTCCCAAAACATTGCATTGTACCCTTGGGTTAGGCTGGGTAGATAGGAAAGCTCAGGTCAATTTTTAAAAAATTCGAATTGGCCCCGCTGCAGATTGAACCCACGATCACGAAGCCGACAGGCGAGAGCCTAGATACCACGCGACCGTAGCCCCCTCGGGATTCCTCTTCTTCAGTATTCCGAGCCATTGAGGTTCTTTGCTGCAGATACAAGCCGTCTCCATTCGTCTCTCTGGTTGACCTTCTCTTGCCAGTCGTTGATTCCAAGTGCTTGTAGGTCTGTACATGTATTATCTCTCCACCGTCTTCTTGGTCTATCTCGGGGTCTACGGCAATTTATTTCCTGAGTGTAAGCGAGTTTTGTTTCCCTATTATCTTCCATTCTTTCTATATGCCCCAGCCATTGCAGTCTATTAGCCTTCAGGATACCAGTGATTAGCGGGGACTTAAACAAAACAATAATGTCTTTGTTGCTACTTCTGTTCCACTCTCCACTTTGTGTATCCCTAATGGGCCCAAAGATGCGCCTTCCTCGGGATAATAAAGAATACATACTGGGAACACAAAATTGACATCAGATATGGAGAACTAGCACATCCAGAGCAATTAAAAAGGAATTAAACAAGGATGTGTTACATCACTTCATCTGTTCCACATGTGCAGTGAGCCCATACTCGTAAACATCAAACACATTCGAGTGCTCTTTCTTAAACATCCGGTGTGTTGATGCTGAGGTAGGGGGTTCAACCCCTACACCGGTCAGTTGGATTAACATGTTGAATTGTCGTCCTTGATTTGGGGACTTAAATTACATGTACGTCTGAAGTCGGAGTGGGTTCGCCTCATGGCGAGGGACACTAGCTAATCCACACTGACAATTTAGTCTAGTGCTACTAGAAGTATCGTGTATGGACTAAGCTTGAGTTCAAAGCGAGCGAGGAGGAAAAAAAAAACCGGGGGGAGCTAAAGTTGGAAGCCAAAATATAACTGCCATGAGATGCTGATGACACATATTTAACAGCAGTCTTGGAGTAGTCTGCGAATCATTTTTGAAAAGGCAATAGAAGGGAACAAGGAAACCGGATTATCATTCAATGTTAGCAAGACTTAATGCATGGTAGTTTCTATGACAGCACACATTTCAGTATGTTTTTTAAATAGTAAAGACATAAACGTCAAACAGTCCAATCATTTTCAATATGTACTCTACACAGTGACATCTGTCAGAAGTTGAGACACAGCGATGCAGAAAATCGGCTTGTTTAAAAAAAAACCAAAAAAAACAAGATTTAGCAGTCATGAGAAGCAGAAATATTCATGACAGGCATAACAATTTTCTTATTGGAAAGCTGCGTGATGCCCGTTCGACTGTATGGATGTGGAATGCTGCACAATGAGTAATGAAGTGATGAAGAAATTGGAGGGAAATTATCATGAACAGAGAAGAAACTGAACATGGAGGTACTGAGATATACAGTTGTTCTAAGATCACTCTCCAGAACAAGAAGGAAAAGACAAATAGGGGAATATCGGTTGAAGAGATGGAACAGATTGCTAGAATGTGCTTTGAGATAAACTTAACAAAATATCATCAACGATCAACGGTCCAGGGTGGCACAAAATCCAGCAGAATACTGAAGCATAAAATTAACAGCAATCACTGACTCGAAGGCGGGTAATCATGTTGTAGAGGCATTATTTATTTGCCCACAGTTCAAGGTTGTCGCATACTCAATCAGACAAATGACTAATTATAATTTGTTGATACCGTGCCTGTTATGGCCAGGCGGGAAGGTAATGACAATGTTAAATATAAATAATATACAGTTGAATATGCTAAACCGTTGCAGCTATCAAGTCCGTGTCCCGGTCCATCTGTCCTTTACAGATCTGCCTATGTGTCCTCTTGCTGTGACTTTCTAAGTCTCATGTTGACATGGTAGCATCTGTCCATGATTTTCGGCCTGATATACATTATACATTTATATTCTTGTTCTCTTCTCCAATATTTATTGGCCATCATAATGTCGTCCTGCCAGTATATAATCTATCTCGTTCCAGAGAATAGAAACGTGCTGCCTCGTCTGTAAAGCTCTAAGATCTGACTGTTTGTTGTTGCTGACAATTTTTCTGACGTTTTCTCCTTTTTACGTCATCTCATTGGATTCTCATAAAAGTTGGTTCGCGATTTCTCGCCCCACTTTATTTTACGTCATTTCATCTGCTCTGCTACTTGGCATCATACCCCCCCCCCTTGAAAATGGTGTAACCATTTTATATTGTCCGTTTATCTAGCCTGACAAGTAGCAGTTCAGAGTCCATGAGTCATATATATCTACTCTATTCCCACTAATGTGTTAATATGATGGTATTGTTTCCTATCAATCACACACAAAATCATATTTAAAAATAAATATTATTATATTGCGGGCACGCACTCCTATCTACACCCCCGGTAGACGTCGTGTAGCACCAGCCTATGGGAGGGCTGGGCTAACTAAACTATAAATATAGTAATAGTCCCCCATAAGCCTAAACGGCCAGCTTCCCCAACCAAAGATATAAAACCCGATTGAGGGGACGTGTGTGATTGACTGGTAGCATTCCCTCTGTATTAATTTTGGTATTTAACATGTAACTATATGACTATTCTCTCCTTGTTATGGTGTCATTCTCGGCTACTGTGTGACTCTTAGTCATTACCATATTTGCTCGGTGGGGTCTTCTGCCCTTGCAACTGACCAATTGTATTAAACTTTGTGAGCTTTCCCTTGCTTTTACATGGCTGTGACGACTATGAGTTCATACTGGCTAATTTATATCTGCTCTGCCAACAGACAACTTATATCATAAAAAATTTAATGCATTATTAATATATAATGCGACAATAAGTGTAAACTAGTTTACGGTGGTTTATCACGTTGTTATTGGGTATCTGTAGTTTGCCATTCCAATAACCTGAAAGAGATTTACTAATGGTGTACCAGAAATTCCACCAATCATCATCATTTGAAAACAACAAAAATCTTTACTGAATTCATCAAATAAAAATGCAATAAATATAACAACTTAATTTAACCTGAAATAGATAAAATTCATATTATAACTAATTTATAATCCTTTCATATTGTCATGTGATTCATCCTTTGTATATATCTGTACTGTTCTTCGTATTTGTATGTCTGGTGTGTACGTGTATGTATCGCTTGACTGTATTTAGCACTGAAATTAATTAGGCTATGTTCACATTCTTCCTATGATATCTGAATGAAAATGTATGATATGTTAAAATATATGTGAACTGTATGAATGACATGACCCTCTCATCGACATTGAGATGAGCGAATCATGACGTACAACAACCGCGTGAATGATATTTAGATGTATGTTTACATAATGACGTAATAACCACATGAGTGATATTTTCAATGTATGTTTCATAGGAATGATTGGATCATGATGTAATTAACAAATGAATGAATGACGAAGTCATGACGTAACATCTGCGTTTACATGTTTATGAAATGTATCTGATGTGTGAACTGATCAGTGATGTGAAATATGGATATATGTATGCTATTGCATATATTAAATATACTTAATTAATAGCATTCTGTCTTGACTCCACGTCTGTCACGTTCCTATCGAACTGAACACTTGTTTGACGTCGACATCTCTGGAGCAACAGAATAATCAGGTTCAATGTCACCACAGTTTCAGTGAAATCAAATCACCCACATATATTTTGCACTGTCCCAACATTTCACATGAAAGGTCTGACTATATTTCATTTAACCTGTCAATTAAGCAAATCGGAAAATATGTACATATCTGATCTAAATTAATATATTACAAATATATGTTGTACTGTTTGCCTAATTCGAATCGGTCTACATGGGTGACTAAAGTGAGATAGATATCTGGCCTGTCGTAACATGTATAGACGAAGACAATAACAAGAAATGAGATATCTACATCGATTTCTACAGTCCACTGAGAAGATCTGCAAGATTATTATCTTAACCCGGAATATGGCAGATATCGAAATCGTAGTCTTGCAAAAGAAGAGACCATCTGTGTATTCTGGAGTTTTTTGGAAGGCTATCTTTAAGGACTTGTAAAGGCTTATTATCCGATAGAACAAGAAATTTTCTACCATGCAGATATTTAGAAAATTTGTTAAAGCTCTCTATTAGCGCTAATACTTCATGTTCAGTCACAGCTTATTTCCTCTGAGTATCAGACAGTTTCCTGCTAAAGTAGAGAGTAGGATATAATTTTCCTATCATGAATCTGCAAATCAGCAATAGAATCGCTGAGATAGCATGAATAACAGTTCTGAAATAGTTGCCGACGTGACAGCGAAATTAGGAATGAACTTTTGGTAATAATGTATGAATCATAAAACCCTTCTCCTTAATGTGTGTCAACATGTGTAGTGTATATGTTAGCAACAATTTATGTGACAGTTGTGTATTTGTCCCGACACACTCTTACCAATACTTTCTTCCTTTTTCTTTCTTTCTTTCTTACGGAACTTATGGTGTCTCTTTCCTGAATGTATGATGTTATCTTTATATTTTAACTTTGTTGACTTAAACAATGCTGTAGCTTTCACTCGTTTGTATAATGTGTACGATATATGTTGTAATGAGGTAAATATGGTATATCCGAAGTGGAGACAAGTCAAGTAAATAAGGTAAGCAAAGACAAGTGTCGCTTGTTGTCTGTAATGCTCTTTCCATCCACCTAACAAGTTTGTACAATACTTATTGGTTTGCATGCCGATGTTTGTGACATATTTCTAGACTTGCGAGAAAAAGTTTGTAACATATTTCTTTGTTTGTGAATATCTGTTTGTCGTATGTTTCTAGCCTTGTGCGTCAATATTTATAATGGCGTAAGCAATATATTTCTTAGTTTGTGAGTATATGTTTGTAACGGCGCAATTATCACAGGTGAGGAGTGGTTGAATGAGCATCATCATATGAAAAAGAAATATGGTTATGACGTTCCACTGCTCTAGTCTTGTGTACTGTATATGTTGTTTGTTAACAGTATGTGTACTTTTTGTTCTATTATCGTGTGGTTTCTGTTGGTTAGTCTGAGTGATGTTATTTGTAGAAATATATAATTGTCTGATTGTTTGCTTATGTTTTTCACTCCCACTCACGGGAATAGACTTGTTTAATAATTGCGAAGTTTCAACTTTTTCATAATTGGATTTGTTTACTTCAGGAATATTATGGAATAAACATTTTTGTACAGTTATCTCGTCCCTCTGTCTTTTGTCATTTGAAGTAATCTGTGTTAGTTGCCTATTTTCTTCTTCATTTTGTCGACACACCTGGGCTCTCGTGAGTGCAATCGTCGGTGTCTGCTTGATTTCCCAGTCAAACGCTTCATCATGAGTGTAATCTTTGACATTGAGAATGTTACCAATTAGTAGGGCGGCACATGGGTTCGGTAGCACTGCTGCTCCAACTCTGCCTACAAAGTATGGGGACTTTGTTGTAACCCAGGTGATATGGTATTTCTCCAAAGTACCACAAAAAGTTCCTCAAGCAACACTTTTGCCTGTGTAATCTTTTGCCTTCACGAGCTTTTGGTCAACTCCAATAATGGACGCCCCTGTGTCCCTAACGCATGTAGTTGTTGAACCATTGACCCATGCCTGATGGACCTTATGAGTGTCATTCTGAATGTTCACCGCATTGGCCTCTTGTATTGTTATACTGTGGCCTCTTGTATTGTTATACTGTGGCCACCTGCGAAACTGCCATCATCATGACATTCATTGCATGGTCCGTCATTGGGTCATGTCTCTACTATGGTTGCATGCGTGTCTTCTAACTCGTCTGAGTCGCTACTAGTGAATATGTATGCTGCACTAGCCTCCTTCCATGTCTTCCTCATCTGACAAAATCTTGAGCTGTGGCCGTAGGCTAAACATGTGAAGCATTTGATACTCTTTGTGTAAGAATCATACTTACTAATCCTCTTAGAAGTGAGGTTTTTAAGATAAGAATCGTATGATGGATGTTTTTCACACATCTCAAGATTGCCGTGGTGAAGTTTGCAATGTGGGCACTGCGTACAATACCCCTTTCTGGGCTTGTCTAATTCTCTATGTGAGTTGTGATACGGCCCTCTGCCTCTATGCTGGTGGCTGTGTTGTGATAACCTATTTGTTTTACCCTGAAATTGCTGGTTATGAACTCTAGCACTGGCCTCTGTAACTAATTCTGGTTGAGCTCCATCAGCAAATATATCACGATGTGCGTTAAAGAATGCCTCCCCCCCCCCCGTGACTCCATCTCTGGGACAGATTTACATTTGTTCTCTACCAGAAATGTCGATTCTGGTACCGATGAAAGTAGTTTATCTCTTAACATAAGGGCACGTAGTTTCTCAAAATCAGAACTTACATCAGGCGCTTTCAACCACTTGTCGAAGAGTGATGATGTTTCAGATACGTAGACCAGAAACGTTTGGCTTGCCTTAGGTGCTAGGGTCTTAAACATGGTTCTTAACCCAGCTACATCCAACGAGAAATGACTCAAGACACGATCTTGAATATATGTGTAGTTGGTCCGTAGATTCTCAGGGATCAATACTACAACTTTCAAAGGCTCCAGGGCGAGGTGACGGTGAAATAAAATCGGCGAGATGTTGGTCGGAATCTCGCATAATTTTGTCAAGACCTCAAAATTAGTTATCCATGCGGATATGGAGTCGCCTTGTGTGAAGTTCCTAATGAGACCCTGATATCGTTTAATAGAATCTTGTGCCTTTGCCTGCAATTTAGCCTGCGCGATCTCGGCTTCCCGGTCTTTCTCCTTAGTTTTAACTTTTAAATTCCATTCAATTTCCTTGTCCTTCATTATTACTTCTGCCGCTAGATTCTCTTTCTCAAATACAATCCTCTCTCTTTCTAAGGCTAGTTCTCTATCTTTCGCTGCCAGTCTTTCTTTTTCTATTGCAAGTTTTCTTTCTTTGATTTCTTTTTCTGCTGCTAACCTTTTTTTCTCTAATTTTGCCTGCAGTTCTCTATCTTCTTTTTCCCGATCAGCCTGTAGTAGTCTTTCCTCTCTGATACGAGCTGCTTGCAGTTCCCTCTCTTCTTTGTCAGCTACCTTGACCGCTGCCCTCTCTTACCGCTGTTGAGCCTGGAATTCATTAAATTCCTCTTTCGCCCACGTTCTTAACTCCTGACCGGTTAATCCGGACTTCTCGCCTATGTCCATAAAATCTTTTAATGCAAACATGTTATCACAATATCCTTTAAATTATTCATCTGAAATATAATATAATTGTATGCGATACGAAATCGATTGAAAGACAGCAAGTAAATGCGTCAAGAGTATAAAATCGAATGAAATGTCAACAGAATCAACAATATTATAAACCGAATTTAAGAACGATGCAACAAGCTTGAGCGGAGATAATTATTGCCTCACCCGTTAAAATAGCTACATTCCAGACAAAACTGGTATTAAGTATACCTCTGTATCAAAGAATGTTTCGCCACAACACACATAAACTGTTACAAGAGAGGTGGACAAAATGCGACGCAGACGAACATATCTATTTATATATAAACGAAACACTGAGAACTGATAGCTACGAACAAATAAAGACTATTACGAAACAACACAAGTACTAAACACCCGCGAGGTCGCTACAAAATAAAATTTCGTCACGAACTGACCGATGCAAGTACGACACGTATCCTTGCCCCTGACAAGTATAATTATCTGGCTTAAGGATAGCCCTTCCAACCGCCCACACAACTACGACACCAGCGACTCGGCCATAGCAACAAGAAATATCAAACTTCAACTTCAACAACACCCAAATAGATTGATTAAAACAAAACAAACAATTCAACTGGCCTGATATTAGGTGTGAACTGTTAAAGCCGCTCTTCTGGTGCTGGTGATGACGCTCCTAACATGTGGTAGTGCCGTTGGACGATAAACGAAGTGACGATGTCGGGTTGATGTATCCATTCATTTTATGCCAACAATCTATGATGTTTGAAAGAACTCCTATATGTCCAAATATAAAGCTCCTGAAGTGTTTGTTCATATCCGTGTCAATATTCCTTTGTTGAAAACTCTATTCCGTATGTCGGTCCGGTATATATGAGGTGGCGACGTGAGACGGTGTAGACTACAGACTTTGAAATAGAAAAAAATGACGACAGCTGGCTGTCCCGTGGTTGTTAACACATCCTAAACAATATATATTTAGAGCTGACTTGATGTACTTCTGTCATAGCAGCGTGTTGGAACAGGCACACTGGCGACATTCAAATGTCTATGCTTTGTATAATCGAGTCCCCCATGTCCTGCTAGAATATGCTTTGAGATAAACTTAACAAAACATCATCAACGATCAACGGTCCAGGGTGGCACAAAATCCAGCAGAATACTGAAACATAAAATGAACAGTAATCACTGGCTCGAAGACGGGTAACCATGTCGTAGAGGCATTATTTATTTTCCCACAGTTCAAGGTTGTCGCATACTCAATCAGACAAATGACAAATTATAATTTGTTGATACCGTGCCTGTTATGGCTAGGCAGGACGGTAATGACAATATTAAATATAAAAAATATACAGTTGAATATGCTAAACCGTTGCAACTATCATGTCCGTGTCCCGGTCCTTCTGTCCTTCACAAATCTGCCTATGTGTCCTCTTGCTGTGACTTTCTAAGTCTCATTTTGACATGGTAGCATCTGTCCATGATTTTCAGCCTGATATACATTATGCATCAATATTCTTGTCCTCTTCTCCAATATTTATTGGCCATCATAATGTCGTCCTGCCAGTATATAATCTGTCTCGTTCCAGAGAATCGAAACGTGCTGCCTCGTCTGTCAAGCTCTAAGATCTGACTGCTTGTTGTTGTTGACAATTTTTCTGACGTTTTCTCCCTTTTACGTCATCTCAATGGATTCTCATAAAAGTTGGTTCGCGATTTCTCGCCCCACTTTATTTTACGTCATTCCATCTGCTCTGCTACTTGGCACAGATACGTTTGGCTAGAGAGGCAGAGGAAGACAGAGAAAGATGGATGTGGAAATAACAGCGAAGACTGGAGACTCATGATCACCAATGCCTGCTCCAGACCAGGCACCTGAAGTAGGAGAGGAGGAGGAAGACGAAAGTGGGAATGTTTTTAAATTATAGTACTAACAAAACGAAACAGAAAATGTAGTTACAGTTGCTGGCCATGATTGAACCATTCCTCTTTGCCTCGAACACAAGGACATAGAGGCACCAAATACTGGCCTCCAGTCAATGAAGGGTTCAAACGACATTCTGCACTTCAATTCTCACCTTGTCCATTTGAGTTATTATTTCAGCAGATGTTTTCAGGTATTTGAAGTCACCGAGGACAGTGTATCAAATCACACAATGTGTAATATTGTTTAAAATAGGACTACGAAATAAAACATTCTTGAAATAGTAGTAACAGACCTGTGAGTTGCTCTGTTATATTTCTCTTATAAAAATTAATAAAGTATTACAGAATCAGACAGGCTTATTAATATTAAGCATTACTAACAAAAGAACACACACATCAACGGATTGCCTAAAAACCAAAGATGGCAAAATCATAATAGAAAAAGATCAGATTTTACATGCGTGGTCAGATTATGTGAAAGACCTTTATGATGATACAAGAGAAAAACAGTACCATCTTCGGAATAATAATGAAGAACCATCGATTTTGAAGATGAAAGTTCAGAATGCTCTTAACCATATAAAAACTGGCAAGGCCCTGGGTACAGATAACATCACAACAGAAATTATCAATGCCCTAGAAGAATATGGAATAGACGAAGTCACCAAACTGCTGAACGCAATATACGATACTGGAGATATAGCTCCTGAATTATGTAATTATATATTTATTGCAAACCCGAAGAATTCAAGAGTCTTGGAATAGGATAGACATTGAACAATTAGTATAATGAGCCACATCACGAAGATTTTGATGAGAATTATTATGCAACGAGTCAGGAAGACAATACAACCCGAAACAGGAGAAAATCAATATGTGTTTGTAGAAGGCAAGAGTACAGTAAATGCTGTATATATGAGAACATTAATTGAACGTTCTGTGGAAGTAAACAAAGAACTACACCTTTGCTTTATTGACTACATAAAGGCTTTCAATAAAGTAAGACATGTCGACATGATAGAGATGCTTGCAGATCTACACATTGATGGGAAAGACCTTAGACATGTAAAAGACTTATCGTGGAAACAACAAGCTGTCATAAGAATTGATAATGAAGTAGGTCAATATCAGCCTATTTAGAGAGGTGTGAGACAGGGATGTGTAATGTCTCCAGATCTTTTTCCATGTACAGTGAAAATATTTTCAGAAATGTAGAATAAATGAATGGAATCATCATTGGAGAAAGAAACATCAATAACATTAGATATGCATATTGTTGCAAATTGTTCTGGCGACTACATACAAGCATGAGTGGTGTAATCAAGAATAAGAGCATTTCTGACTTCCAAGGTTCTGACCTCATCTGGCAGAGGACTGACGAGGGCAAGGGCAAAGCCCTCTTTGAACGCTATATAGTGCAGAGCAACCAGACAGACATGGGAGGCCGAAATCTGGCGAAGGAGGTCACCTCAGACAGATGCATGGCCCAGAACATTTCGGATGAAGACAAAGTGACAGTGAAAGAAATCAAGGCTGTACGTCGACGATAAAAAACAGCGCTCCAGGGCCTGATGGCATAAGATGCGACGACATCAATAGGTGTACCGACAATGAGCTAGAGAAACTAGCAGACATGTACAACAACAGTATAGAGATTGCTAGCATCAAGGAGGAGTGGTTACACAGATATCTGATTCCCTTGCCGAAACCTGACGACCACAAAGAAATTCAGGGACATCGAATTATAACCATGCAGAATACAATAGGCAAGCTGCTGGATAAGGTAATTGCCAGGAAAATATCAAGCCAGCTAGAGAGGCAAGGTGTTTTCCCACCTACCCTAGGTGGGTACCGTCCAAAAAGGGAAACCTGGACCAATGCAGCAGTCTTTGTCCATGATGTTTATGAAGGTTTCCACTCAGGCATTGAAACCTTTGCTGCAGCGATTGATCTTGAGGACGCATACAACAGAGTACCATTGGATTTTTTAATGCTTCAGCCTCTTGAACTAAAAGTAAGTCCATTCCTCCTTAGTTGGATCGCTGCAGCCCTCTTCCAACGGAAAGTAGTTTTTAGATGTGGCAGTTGGACTTCGGAACCAACAACAATATATCCTGGCCTACCATAGGGATCACCATTATCTCCGTTACTGTTCAACGCCTACACAGTGACAATTACCAGTAAGCAGATCACTGGACCTGGCAGGACATTGTCATATGCCGATGATGTTTTAGTGTATCGTCAGGGTAAGGATAGAGAGCAGGTTGCTGTGGAACTACAAACCGAACTCAATCGCATAAGTACTTGGTGTGATGAAGCTGGGGCAATGGTCAACCCAACAAAGGCAACAGTGACTTGGTTCTCGGTGAATAATCATATTTTCAACACTCCAACACCAACTGTAATGCTGTGTTCAGAGACGGTGGAAAGAACGCAGGCAATGAATTACCTGGGGATACGGTTTGATCGAAGCCTTGCTTATAATGAGCACATAGACCAGGTGATAACAAAGGCCAAGCGGGGTTTGGCTACGATGCGGGTGATGGCGGTAAGTAGATAGAAAGGATGGAAAGGATACAGAATGAAGCTATGCGCATTATTCTTGGATGTATACGAGATACAGCATGCAGGGCGATGAGCTACCTTCTTGATTTTCCAACCATTGAAGAGAGAGAAGAAGAGAGTTTGCAGGGCACGCGCCTACCTCAATGTTAACGCAAACACACAACATCCACTGCATAGTGAAAATATGAAGGTGAAGGGCAGCAGGTTAAAAGAGGACGGTCGTGGATGGGTCAAGCCGAAGACATTCTTCAACAGGTGTGTTCACGTGAGGACTTAGAACCTGGCGAGGAGTGGGTGCAAGTGCCAACAGATTTGTGCACATCCTTTTCAGTTTGCATCCAACTAGATAGAAAATGCAGACAAGAAAATCCGGCTGCTGTGGAGGCTGAAGTACAAGCGTTGATTTTCGAGAATTCGCTAGACGGTGATGCGGTCGTTTATACAGATGGGTCGGTCGTCCGACATGTGAGAAGCTCATGGGCCTTTACAGCTCGGGCCGGAGGGAGAATTGTGAAGGAGGACTCTGGTGCTTTCACTGAAATCACAAGTAGCCTGACTATGGAAGTCATGGCAGTAAGTAAAGCAATAACATGGCTCGAGACACAGACATTCACTAGGGCATGTTTCCTTAGCGACTCAATGAACATGATCAAGAGGATAGAGGAGGTGTAGATCTGAAGAGAATGGTTGCTGCCTCTGGAGCGGTCTCGGCTGGCAAAGATTAGTTTCATCTTCGTGCCAGGGCATGCGGGAGTACAAGGAAATGAGCGGGCTGACAAGCTCGCAGGTGAGGCTACTGTGGAGGGCGGACGCGCCATGGACCAGGCTGACATTCTGAATGCTCTACGAGAAGTAAGACTTTTGCGTGAACCAAGTGATGACTGTGAATCTACAACCATGGCCAGACTGCGAGAACAGCAAATTAAAAGAGGGGTGGCCAAACAAGAACACTACGCAGGAAGCCAAAGAAGATTGATAAACCAACACAGAAGTGGCGTCGTTAGCCGCTACACGCTGCGGGATTTGCTGAGGAGTGGATCCTAGCACTTATGGACTGAATGGTTCCATGTGCAATAAGGATGATCTGTCGACTAACTAACTAACTAACTAGATATGCAGATGATACAGTATTGACTGCAGACAATGAGCTGGATCTGCATCACTTAGTAGATGCGGTTGTTGCACACAGTGAACAACTGGGGTTCGAATTAAATTGTAAGAAGACACAGATTATGGTCGTCACTAGGAAGAACGAAATACCACAATGCAGTTTACTTGTGCAAGTAAATAAGAATTTTCTTAAGCAAGTGAATTTGTACAATTATCTCTCGGAACACTCATAACATCTGATGGGAAATGTCTTGAAGAGATTAGAACAACAATCGCCATGGCGAAGGTAGCCCGTTCCAAAATAGAAAACATACTTACCAATTAAAAGATTGCATTCACAACGAGAAAAAGAGTGTTGAGGTGCTACACAGAACCTGTGCTTTTGTACGGATGTTTCTTCTTCTTCTTCTTTCTTTCGCTTGAAATGTGTCATTAACTGCAATGTTGTCTCTTGTATGAATCTAACACTACTAACAGTCTTTTTTAGTTCACTCAGCGGTCCATAGAGTTTATCTTCCTCTGTTGTCTCTCTGGGGCCAGAAGGTTTGTCTAGAAATGTTGTAGTTTGGGCTGTCCTGGAGTATGTGCTATGCTGTCTGCGACGCCAAACCACATGTGCACATGGCTGAGTCACCAATCTTGAATTGTGTATACATGTGGTTGCGTAATCTATTGTGTCCTGTTCTGAGGTGCACAATAATTACCTGTTCTGGTCTGTCCATAACGTGGTAGTCATCTTGAGTAGGGTTTGGTGGCCTTCTGACTGATTTTATCATTCTTTTCTTTTGGTGGAATGTAATGGGCACATCAAGCTGTTCTTCTTTTGCTCCTTCCTTAATCAATCGATCGGATGTGAAGCGTGGAAAATGAGCAAACAGGCTGAAAAACATCTGATAGCTGTGGGAATGTGGTTTCTGGGGAAAATGCAAATAATACCATGGACAGACAGAAAAACCAATGACCAAGTTCTACAAGAAACGAATCGTAAACTTATTAGAGAAATTAAACGTAGACAGTCAATAATTGTTTGGTCATGCTATGAGAAGAAATAAATTGGAGAACTTGGTGATAACTGGCAAGATTGAGGGGAGAAGAGCAAGACAAAGGCAGAAAAGTAAATACCAGGATGGCTTGACCATGTGGCATAGTTGAGACAGGAACACTGAGCTGATTGATCCACGACTGTATTGATCAAGTGAGTTGGCGAGACATTAAGCCCACGCTTACCGGCATGACACATGACGATGATGATTAATAATAAATAATATTATGTGTAAAATGACCTGTACTAATTTTTACTTATGAGTTAAAGAGTGTCCCCTTTGTCAAACATTAGAACTTAGTATGTATATTGATAATTAAAAATTTGGGAGTCTTGGTGCATCATACTATTTTAATACATTTTTTAATATACTGGCGCCTTGCGTCTTGACAAACGATAATCTGTTACTTTGTGCTTAAAGAAAGATATAATAACTACAACCAATGGCCGTAGCAAATGTCACTGAGCAGACCAATTTGTGCTGTAAATGTTCGTCCACAAGGGATGCATGTGAACACACGGTCATTTCCACCATCACATATCATCTGACGTCTCACACGCTTGGTGTTGGATTTATCTGCAATCATGTTTTCCTTTGACTTTACTCCATTCCTGAACTGTTCTCTCCATGCGAAGTGATCAGCTACGATTTGCACACAAGGTGCAATTTCAATGCCTGTATCAATCATGTCCCTCTTATACACATGTTTATACGGTAATGGGGACAGAAGGCAAGATCTTTTACCCATCTGTAAATCACCAACAACAAATGTACTTTCGTATTCTACCATTGTCCATACTCCTAAGCCTACAGAGACTCTGCATGGAACAAACTGTACTTAATACAATTATTCTTCACAGTCACCGCATATGAAAGCTAATTAAACCTTTCTCTTGGTGTGAGTAATTTGACCAGGATTCACAGTTATAAAGAAGAGTACTAGGGACACACACACACACACGCATACACACACACACACACACACACACACACACACAGAGGCAGACAGACATTCACACATCCATACATGCATTCACAAATTCATATATACATTCTCTCTCTCCCTCTCTCTCTCTCTCTCACACACACGCGCGCACACACACACACACGCGCGCACACAAACACACGCGCGCGCACTCACACACACACACACACACACACACACATATATATATATATATATAAAGTGGCAGACAGACATACAAACAGACGGACATAATACATGCATTAGTTAGTTAGTTAGTTAGTCGCGGTTCCAACTTCACAGCAATGGGTCATCCCCATTATGCTCCGTTCCTGTGCCAGTGAATATCACACAAAACGCTCACCACTGCCCAATGTGAAAAGTGGAAAAGTCAGGAGTCTCGACAAACAACAGCCCGCACAGATACACTGTGCATAATGCCGCCGCCAGAATGTCAACACAATAGTCCCCCACGAAACATCCAGTTTATCTCTGATGGAATCGGCAGTCATTTTCCCATCTGGATGTTTCCTAGATGTTCACCCACACAGTCCACGAAAATACAGTTTATCGTCGATAATCATGCATGCATGCCATGCCTACATACATTTACATACACACAATCAGGCTGACAGACATAATATGATGATATTATAATGATAATATGATAATATTACAAACAGAGATGAAGGTTCTTGATAGCGAAACTTGTCAACATTAATAAATAAATCAATCAGTAAAGAACTGGAGGAAGAATTAGAAAACCGTATCTATGATGATAATTTCTGATGCACACCAACAATTATACGAGTGGAATAATTAAAACATAAACGAATTATTTTGAATGTTACTGTGTTGGTTAGTTTGCCTAACAACACAAAGAACACCAGCAGTGCATTTCCATCCTTCAATCTGTGCCCAATGTTGAGAACACAAAGTATATTCTAGTTCAGTGGTTCTCAACCGGTGGGGAATCCCCCCCCCCCCCCTCCCGGGGGGGGGGTAGATTTTAGGGTTTTCAGGGGTGGGAGTGGGATTCAGATTATTTCAAGATTGCATTAATACAAGAACCAAGTACTTGATATTGTTTTTCCCTCTAAATTTTACAGTTCTGTACTTCTCGCCCTAATGAAATTCGTTTTATAACGTAAGTAGACCGGCAAATCATGTTTTATGTAGATGTCTAGACTTGTTCTAGTATGTGTTATTAATTCCAATTCCAATTCCAATTTTCAAAAACAAAAATTCCAAATTCGTCCTCGTCTAACCTGCTTCATCAGCTGTGGTTATTGTTGAGGATCGTGGTTTTTGTGGGTTTATTCACCCTAATTCTTGTCTTGTGAGTCCTATCTCGGACTGGTTATGTAGCGTTTGTGTCTGTGACGTCAGCGGTGGGATCGGTCGGCGGCTATCCTTTGTGCTCTTCTGTTGTTGTGGTTTTCTTTCTTGGTGTAGGCTCCTGGCTCGTCTGGCTTGACTGGCTGCAGTCCTTATAAGGACTTTTCGTTATCCCACTCCAGCTGGGGGATCGGTCGGCGGCTGTCCTTTGTGCATGTTTCCACTTGTTTTCTTTGTTGGTGCAGGCTCCTGGCTTGATTGGTTGCAGTCCTTAAAAGGACTTTTTATTTGGTTTTTTTGTCTCCTTTATTGTGTATTTTCTATAGGAGCTTATCGACGTTTTCATTTTCCTCCTTGTGCCTGTTTTCACTGTTGCGTTTGCGATACTGCTGTCTAAAGTTTTCTTCCTCCGTGGTCAGCCATGGGACGATTTTACCGTCATCTATATAGTACTCGAAGTCGTTCTCACAGTCGTAGTGTAGGACTGGGTATACCATAAGTTTCCCCCGGAGTTTCTTAGGCTTCTTCTTTTCTTTTTCTTCCCAGCGCCTTCTGAATTCCTCTCGCTTGAGTTCCTCCTTGTCGACTGGGTATTCTGTGCCTCCTTCAGAGATCCGACGGTATAGTAGTTCCCTCTTGGGCGTTGTGGTTGGGCTGCTGGCTTCAGCTTGCGGTTCAGGCTCGGTCTCTTGGTTTTCTTATTGCGGTTTCTCTGTGAGTTCTGGTGTGGCTTCTGTTAATTTGTTTTGAAAGAGTTCCATTTCAGTTATATGCAATTCTCTTTCGGTCTTGATCATTTGTAGGATTTCTTCGTTCTCTTTCTTCATCTCAGCCATGCGCTGAATCTCTTGTTTGATGTCGAGCTGGATTTCTTTCATGTCGGCCAGCAGCTTCTCATTATCGCTGGTCGGAGTCGTCGTCAGCAGTGCCTTCACTTGCTTCTTCAACTCGTCTATCTGCTTTTGAAGTTGATCTCTTTCAGCTTGTGCTATACCCGTGGCTGTCTCGCCCCTCTGCATTGCTTCCTTGAATGGTGTCTTTGTGATGATGGCCATCTTTAAGACGTCTCTGTGTCTCTGCAGGTACGGACATCCCAGGTATCTTGCTCCATGTTTGCCCAGACAGTTGGCGCACTTTCTTTTGTTGTTGGGTGCTCGGAAGTCCGTGTCCAGCTTGGCCAACGGACACTCCTTGAAGGCGTGGTGAACGGCGCAGTATCGGCATATTTCCGTTTTACTGCGACACGTAGCTCTACTGTGGCCGGCCTTCTGACATCTGGAACATTGCGTGATTCTTGGGATGAATCTCTCTAGTTGCTGCATTCTCTTGTTGAATGATACTGTGGTCGGAATCTCGCTGCCCTCCGATGTCACCACTGCCAAGGTTGTAGGTGTCTTGGAGTAGGTGAGGAGCCGCTCCGCCTTCAAGAATCGGATGTGAAGATTCTCTTCACGTAGCTGCTTCAAGATTTCTTCATTTGTCAGCTCCACAGGAATCCGCTTGACAACCCATCGGACTGTTTTTGAGTCGGTGTTTCCGACTCTGGTGTCTTTCTCCTCCTTCTTCTCTGCTGTCTTAATTCTACTCTGTGTTGGGCTGTCAATCTTCTCCCTCCTAGCAGCTTCAATAATGGCTGTAGTATCAGGCTCTTTGATGCAGCTAGCAGGTGGGCTCTCGACGTTCTTCTTCTTGTTGTCGGCTCCCACGCTGCACATCTTGGCAACAGCGTGTTTCTTGTTGTTGGACTTTCAACGTGACATTTTCCCGCGTATCAGGCTTCTTGACAGAATAATGCGACTTGACTTGTTAGCGCTCGCAGTGCGAATGATGAACGATGTCGACGCACGATGTGTTATTAAATTTAGCTTCCATTTTTATGTATACTGTGTAAGGGTGGGGGGGGGGGATTTATAGGGAGGAAATTCGAAAGGAATGATGTTCTGAACATATGGTGAAGAGTTGCGTGGACCAAAAAAGGTTGAGAACCACTGTTCTATTTGGTTTTACATTTAACATAGTCCCTTGACAAGTGTCAGTCACCATGTCATCAGCAGAAGTATCTGGTGATCATGAATTATATGACATCACAGTGTCACGTGGCTATTCGAGATCTGTGTGCATTAGTCTTGTATTTCATACATGAGAGTGTTCATCAGCTGTTGCTTAGTTCCATATACAGTGTTTCTTTTGTCTGGATTTGGCGGGGGTAACAACCAGCTCCGTGGCAAAGGTGTTACCGACACAGATCATAATCCCGCATACCGCATTCGAAACACAGCTGCGGGCAATTTGGCAGCATACTGCCTTGTGTTGGTTGTTTTTAATTAAATGTAATGGGTGCCGGTGGTTCATAAAGCAATGGCAAACTACTGAACGTAAACTTGCCAAGAGATCACAAACAGCCAAAAATGGGGGTTCGCTGCGACGTCCTGTAAAGAATATGCACAATTTGTGTTTGCATTATTATATGCTTAGATGTAAGCAACGTTATTAAGCAAGACATGAACAACGTTACTTTAGGTCATTTTTGGAAGTTTACTGCTTGCGATTAAACTGCACAGTTCGCGGCCACTGCACTAGCCAGGCGGCCTTAATTCCTCAGGCTCAAAGACCCCTCTCCCATACACCGCAAGAATTTGGCAGTAAATGACAGTTTTATGACTGCTTGCGATCAGCATATAAGGCACCCAACATTTTAAAGTTTAATAAACAATAACAAGTCAAGTTCCCTCTTGTATGCCTTGAGGCGGGCTGAACATATGCTGCTAGCCGCATATTTGTATACACCAATCTGCACTTTACTTCCCATATTATTTCCTGGTACCCATGTTTGGCTCTGTCAAACAAGAACCCCAAGTCAGTTTCAAGATTCAACCTTGATGGGGATTTCAACCCCTGACCACAGGGTCGACAGGAGAGAGTACTAACCACTATACAATCACGACTCCCAGCTGACTTTGTCATGATGCCCAAAGCTGCTCTATCCTAAACATGAAGGATGTGGTTAATCATTTACACGCACACTCAGAGAAAGTTTCAGTGATTGATATACACTTACATGCCTCTAAATTTATCACTCTGATTTGATGCATAATGGTAAATTTTTAACTCGTTCTATCGCAGTCTGATATTGCTTTAATATTAACACTGGCTGACTGACAAGGAATTAAAGTTATAACTTTTAGGAACAGAAAGAGTTACAGAAATAATTGGTGTAGAATAGGTCAAGCTAACAAGTGTCTGAGGTTAAAGCCATTGTTGTTATCAATTCAACAGTGCATGGGCTCCTGCCATTCAGCCTGATGGCATGTAATAATACATGAGAATGTTCATCAGCTGTTACTTAGTTCCGTGTACAGTGTTTCTTTTGTCTGGTTCTGGTAGGGGTAACGATTTCTTGATATCAGTAAGAGATAATTTATTAAATACAAGACAACATTAGATGGCTGTCTACAAGAACAAAGCTAGCACTACAATTGATACTAGCCCACTGTTGTATCCCTGGACATGGAAGGCAGATGAGTTAGCATAAGCGGTAGGACATTTCGAGCAGCCTTATTCATCTCAGAACTTTAGGAAGTGAAAAATAGTGCAATTTATGAGAATGAAATGGAGGAAATGAAAACTACAGACCAGAGCATGACAGCATAAATGTGCTTGGCAGAGACACACAGACCAGAATATTCAGACTCAGAACAGGACATTAAAGACTCAGAGCACACGTCCACGGAATAGACTCAATGATAGTGCCACTTGCAAATGTGGAGCACTAAAAGAAACTCCAGAGCATGTCCTACAAGACTGTCACGACTTCACAAGACTGAAAGAGGAGCAACGCTTATAGACAAACTCTACAGGACCAGTGAAGACCTCTAGATAACCATCCTGTTTGTGATATTTACTGACATAGACGCATAGCAATCATATATCAAATACTGATCACTGAAGAAGAAGGAGGAGGAGGAGGAGAAGAAGAAGAAGAAGAAGAAGAAGAAGAAGAAGAAGAAGAAGAAGAAGAAGAAGAAGAAGAAGAAGAAGAAGAAGAAGAAGAAGTAAGAACTGAAGGAGATGAGGTAATAATTACGAATGAATAAATTACCAAACCAATTGGTTGATGCAAAAGAAGTTAATGAATATGGCATTAAAATCGGTGTTGTGTATTGTTTTTCTTGCATTCTTGTAACATATTTCACATTAGCCTTTTATATGTCAAACATTTTGTCATTCACAGCATATTGTAACCTGGTTAATGCTTGTGGCATTACTTCATGATTTCGCAGCGACTTTACCAACTGAACAACTCCAAAAGTCAGACGGGCAACAGAAATTTGATTCAGATTGGCCAGTTGGTGACCCTAGAAGATGCCTGGAACAACTTCGCCAGAGCAAAATTAATGTCATAAGATTTGAAGTATAAAATCTGTTTTATATTTACACAATAAAAATTATTTTATATGCAGTCTTATTGTGATATCTATTTCATATAGTCATCTCTCTGAACTATATTTTTCCACAAAAGCTATATTTATACTTCATATGCACGAGAAATAAATCCACACGTATTGATTGGGACTGCTAGTAAGGAAAGAAAAGAAGTAGAGGTCAGAGGACATAATAGACAATATAACAATTGAAAGCGATAGACACACCAGGATTCGAACCTGCCACCTCCAAATAATGACATTGCCTAAATGCCTTCTTCTATCTGTCATCACCAAAGACCCTCAGTCAGCTTACCCCAAGCACTTTGTAGACTTGTTTGTCATAGGCTGAATTTTATAGCTAAAGATTTCTATGGGATAAAGTAGTCAAGATTCACACCAACCTTCGTTAGTCACCATTAACCGCATGTACGGTAGATTACAGTGCTACTATTATTTGCTTGTCAGCATCTGTGGCTTAGTGAATGCAGTTTCATAATTCCTTGACATAACAGATCCAGAGTTTGAAAACAGCTTGAGGCTATTTGGACACAGACCGCTTTATTTGACCGATTTTGTTGCAATGAGCATCGACCGCTCATAAAACAATGGCAAACTACTGAACATAAAATTGTTTAGTAAATCATAACCATCATGTTAAAGAACAAGCATTTATTTTAACACTATTTCATTCCCTAAAAAAATATTCCATGTCCTTTGTGGGATGTTGCATGTCCTTTATGGGATGTTGCATGTCCTTTGTGGGATGTTGCATGTCCTTTGTGTGATGTTGCATGTCCTTTGTGGGATGTTGCAATCGAGCACAGAATGATTTTTTAGGCAATGTTACATTCAGTAGTTTGCCATTACTTTCTGGACGAGAAGTCAACATTTAAGTCAAACTTAATCTCAGTGCTGCTGAGTTGTCTACTCTTGGAACCAAATGTCATTTATATGTAGGTGTAGTTACCCTGCAGCTGTCCCAGGGACTCATACAGTGGGTTTGTATGTAACTGATGGAGATGACTTTAGGAACTGTCCCCTGACAATTGAAAGTACAAGGCATTTGAAGAGAATTTGTCTGATGGTTGCTGCACTTATGTATGCGATCAGACACATTTTGATGTTGATGCACATTAGATCAGACAGATTTTGATGTTGCTGCACATATGTATGAGAGCATCTATAGGTGTGCAAAGAGTGCTTGATCTTTATTCTTAGTTAGTGAGTGAGTGAGTTAGTTAGTCGATTGATTGATTGATTGATTTAGGAACCGACGGCACAGCATTCGGGACATTCCCATAAGCGCTCCACCCCCAACCTCAGCAGCCAGCGAAGAGTTCCAGCACTAATAGTTCCAGTAGCAATATGATTATATGTCCGTCTCGCTTTTCCTCTGAGCGTCGAGTTAGTTAATCGACAGATCATCCTCATTGCACATGGAACCATTCAGTCTATAATGTGCTCAGATCCCCTCCTCAGCAAATCCCGCAGAGTGTAGCGGTTAACGGCACCAGTTCTGTGTTGGTTTATCAATCTTCTTTGGCTTCCTGCGTAGTGTTCTTGGTTAGCCACACCTCTTTTAATTTGCTGTTCTTGCAGTGTGACCATGGTTGTAGATTCACCGTCATCACTTGGTTCTCGCAGAAGTCTTACTTCTCGTAGAGCATTCAGAATGTCAGCCTGGTCCATGGCTCGTCCGCCCTCCACAGTAACCTTACCTGCGAGCTTGTCAGTCCGCTCATATCCTTGTACTCCCGCATGCCCTGGCACGTAGATGAAACTAATCTTTGCCAGCCGAGACCGCTTCGGATCCACCCCATCTCTATCCTCTTGAGCGTGCTCATTGAGTCGCTAAGGAAACATGCCCTAGTGAATGTCTGTGTCTCGAGCCATGTTATTGCTTTACTTTCTGCCATTACTTCCATAGTCAAGCTACTTGTGGTCTCAACAAAAGCACCAGAGTCCTCCTTCACAATTCTCCCTCAGGCCTGAGGCGAAAAGGCCCATGAGCTTCTCTCATGTCGGACGACCGACCCATCTGTGTAAACGACAGCATCACCGTCTAACGAATTCTCGAAAATCAATGCTTGTACTTCCGCCTCTACAGCAGCCAGATTTTCTTGTCTGCATTTTCTGTCTAGTTGGATGCAAACACAAAAAGACGTACAGAAATCTGTTTGCACTTGTACCCACTCCTCGCCAGGTTCTAAGTCCTCAAGTGATCACACCTGTTAAAGAATGTCTTCCGCTTGACCCATCCACGACCTTACTCTTTTTAACCTGCTGCCCTTCACCTTCCTAAATTCACTATATAGTGGATGTTGTGTGTTTGCGTTAACTCTGAGGTAGGCACATGCTCTGCAGATTTGTATTCTGTTTTCAATGGTTGGAAAATCAAGAAGGTAGCGCATCGCTCTGCATGCTGTATCTCTTGTACATCCAAGAATAATGCGCATAGCTTCATTCTGTATCCTTTCCATCCTTTCTATCTACTTACGGCTGAGAGTCAGGATCGTCATCGCATACTCAAAAACAGATATTACCAGCCCCTCGTATAGAAGACATAGATGTCGCTGCTCACAGTTTGCTGCCGCCATCACTCGCATCGCAGCCACACCCCGCTTGGTCTTTATCACCTGGTCTATGTGCTCATTGTAAGGAAGGCTTCGATCAAAACGTATCCCCAGGCAATTCATTGCCTGCGTTCTTTCCAGTCTCTGAACACAGATTTACAGTTGGTGTTGGAGTGTTGACAATATGGTTATTCAAAGAGAACCATGTCACCATTGCCTTTGTTGGGTTGACCATTGCCGCAGCTTCTTTTTTTTTATTCTTAAAAATCAAGAAAACAAAACACAGTAGAAAAAAATAAATAGATTTTGCTGGCAAACTCAAATGATGAAATTTACATGTTCTCAGGTCATGCCAGGCTTTGGCTGGGACAATCTGCGGAATGTGGAAGCAGGTTTAGTAGTTGTCTACAACTACTCTCAGTGTAGGACAACCGACGATGGCCGGCTTCTCATCCCTGACAATGTTTTTACAGTGCCTATCAAGGTAACGTTAAGCTAAATTAGGAGTAATTAATATTATTGCAGATTGTCTCACAGAAGATGGGTATAGACTAATGTAAACTTGACCAGAACTCGAGTATGCCTCCAGTTTTAACAGGGCTCATCACTGACACCAGTTAATCATCATTATGTATTGAGTCCCTTGCAGAATATAGCTCTCATCACAACCCGCTGGAAATATTATCAATTCTTCTTACATTCTCTTGCCTCATGCATTTTCATGCAAAGGTTGTCTTTAATGTCCTGTGGTCACTGCCGTGTTAGTTGACCTCTTCCTCGTCTTCCAGGAACAGTTATGCTGTCAGAAATGCACAAATTTATAACACATCAAACTGTGACCAATGAAGTCCCTGAATACGTTTAACCATAATTGTTGTATCTGATGTCAGTTATTGACATGTACAATCGGTATCATTATCAAGTGACTTGCCAGCTGGCTTGGAGGAATCAGACTTCTTCCCTTCCCCCATTCTCCAGCAGAATGTAGCAATTCCGGTGCTGTCTAGAATCTTCTCTCACTACCTTCTTCTATCTCTGTTACAGCTAATCTTACAAGCTGATACACTATGTTTAACTTTTTATCATTTCATAATGTACTAACAAAATTACATATGGACAGTATACATAATGCCATGTACAAAGCTTAACTTTGTTTTACTATATAAGATTCTATTTTAGTTAGTAGTCCTTTAAAGACATAAATTATTCATTCATTAAAACACTAGTGTGTGATAATAATAACAATGAATGATGTTAGTGTTTAGATTACCCCTCACTGCACATTGAGCCATTCAGTCCATAAGTATTTGGATCTTCTCCTCAGTTTCAGTGAAGTCTGGGTACTGAGGAAAGGGAAACAACAAACATTTCATATGTATTCACAATGACAGATTTCAACAGCTGCAAGGAAGTGGACTTGTGGTTATTTTCAAACTCAGGATATATTTATAGTTAACTAAACAATAAGTCATCTAAATAATAAGTTCTAAATATGAAACTGTCCTTATATTTAATGTAAATATTCTGAAATGACAACAGACCACATAGTTTCAAGGAGTCCAGATTAAATAAGTAACGAAGATCATAGTTCAAGAAACATGGAGGTAACAAGACCAAACAGCAAATTTATATGTAAAAATAGTATCGACATCTGGAAGCTAAAGCATGAAGGAAATGGAGCAAGAGTTATAAAATAGTATAGCTCAATATAGCTGTAGTGATATATTGATACATCTGCCTGTCAACACAGTGGTCTGGGTTCAATCCGTAGATGTGGTAGGGTTTGTCTCTATCACACAAAGTGGTTATCAGATAATTTTCAGTATTTGTGGGGCAATATCTGAGGCAGAAATATGGTGAGGAATAGAGATATTCTCTTATATAATATAGGATACACTGACCATTCAGATGCGAATCTAGATTAGATACGCAGATGATACAGTCTTGATTGCAGACAATGAACAGGACCTGAAACATTTAGTAGATGCGGTTGTTACACACAGTGAACAACTAAGGTTAGAATTAAATTGTAAAAAGACACAGATTATGGTCGTCACTAGGAAGAACGAAATACCACAATGTAATATACATGTAAATGGGAATATTCTTCAACAAGTGAATAGGAACAATTATCTCGGGACAGTAATAACATCGGATGGGAGATGCCTTGAAGGGATTAGAGCAAGAATCGCCATGGCAAAAGTAGTCTTTAGCAAGATGAAAAACATACTGACCAATAAAAAGATGTCAATTGAAACAAGAAAAAGAGTGTTGAAGTGCTACATAGAACCTGTACTTTTACATGGTTGTGAAGCTTGGACTATGAGCAGTCAAGCTGAAAAACATCTGATGCCTGTAGAAATGTGGTTTCTGCGGAAAATGCAAAGAATACCATGGACAGCCAGAAAGACCAATGATCAAGTCCTTCACGAAACAAATGAAGATCGTAAACTGATTAGAGACATTAGACGTAGACAGTCAAAATCTTTTGGGCATGTTATGAGAAGAAGTGAATTGGAGAACTTGGTGACAACTGATAAAATTGAAGGGAACAGACCAAGGGGAAGGCCTAGAAGCAAATACCTGGATGGCTTGGCCTCGTGGCATGGGTGAGACAGAAACACGGAGCTGATCCACGACTCTGGTGATCGAGTGAGATGGCAAAACATGACCGCCCACGCTTACCGGCATGGCACGTGATGGATGGATGGATCTAGATATACACTATCCTCCAAAGCAAAGAAGAAGCTCATATAAGCGAAGACATAACATGCTCTTGTGACAGTATCTACAATATAATTAGCATTACCTTGTATTCTCAATCAATGCAAGGAATCAGGTCCAAGACACAATGACAATGTAGATGGAAAAATAAAAACTAAAGGCGGTCAGTAGAGAGAGAGAGAGAGAGAGAGAGAGAGAGAGAGAGAGAGAGAGAGAGAGAGAGAGAGAGAGAGAGAGGAGAGAGAGATGCATATCCTTTACACGATGTCGCTTGTCAACCCCAGCAATTTTTGGCTGTTTGTGATTATTTGGCAAATTCGCATTTAGTAGTATGCCATTGCTTTCTGAACGATCGGCATTCATACCATTTTATAAAAAACCAATGCAAGGCTGTCTGCTGCCAAATTGCCCGCAACTTTGTTTTGAACGCGGTATGCGGGATTACGAACTGCGCCCTCAACTCCTACGCCATAGAGCCAGCCGGCAGTTAGTGTAGAAGACGAGACAAATCATCAATAGTTATATTATGGCAATCGTGAACTGACCAGACGTGTTAACTTAGCTGTGCTGATAATGTCATGAGCATGGTAAGATGATGGTTGGGTGCTTGCGTTCGTCATCTGGCTAAGTGAGGGAAAGGTTAACCATCTATTTCTGCATGCATTTAGGCCTACAAAATGTGATAGCTCTATCACATGAGAGACTCATAGCAGGAAACTGCATTTGGGGAAACATGTTTTAAAAAAATGGTAAACTGAAAGAAATTATGATGCTATGTTTCTGTACATTAAACACATAAAACAAGTTTTAACAATAAATTGCTTGTTGATATAAATCTGACCACAATTTATGTAAATGTGTAACAGTTCAGCTCAGTGGAAACATTCGCAGAGCTTTATGATCACTGGCTCAACACCAGTTCCACAACCTCCAACACTATCAACATTCAAGCTGGACTAACCCTGTCTTCTGTGTCGGTCAGTGGACAGTTTTCCTATGAAAATGAACAGGTCAAGTCAAAACAGATTGAAGATAAAGCCATCACAACCAGAATCCAAATGCGGTATTCGAGGTTGGTGATGCAACTTTTAACCATTTAAATGTTAAAGCAATATTTTTTATCTTCTATGATCTGCACAGATATAATGTGTATTCATGAACATTTTCATAACAATTGAAGTCTATTGTATCTCTGAAAATGTTAATTATCACTGATGCAGGGCTTGAAATATGATGCAAATGCTTTAACGCTTTCAATTTGAAGCAATGCTTGTTGTGTTCATGACTCATCCTCTTGCGCCCCAACCATCGTGTGTATTATCTTACTTTCCACATTTAGTCAGCGCATACTATAGAAATCTAAATTGTCCACTGTGTATCTAGCCTCTTTGAAAGCAAAGCACTTGACATGTTTCAAAATTTATTTTCTCCCTCAGTTAGCTGCTGTGAAACATTCTGGCGATGAAAGAGATACGAAAATTAAAACCATCTATGTGTTATGACTTTAAAAGAACATAATAATTAATAAAGCAGCATACACAATCACTATTGTATAGCAATAATTATCCTTACCGGGCGAGACTGCTCCTATGGACCACCAATATGGAGACCATACTGGATACCAACTATTGGAGATCATAACACCAATGCAGACCATAACCAACAATCATCTTCAGTTTCTCTTCAACTTCATCCAGCATCTGCATGCATGACTTCTCGTTACCCTGAGGATAAACAGGTATTCCATCTTGCCCAATGGTGTCCTGTAGGCTAGTGGAGGGAAGGTTGCACCTTACTTCTCCATTTATAGGGGATAGCCCTATTTCGCCACTCATGCTGGAATATAGCGCGTGTCATACGTGAACACATTAAATACAATGCTTATATAAAGCATGTGTAACTGACTTCCCCTTTGGCATCTGTAGGCCTGGTTCATTTCAAGGTCTGGACTATTTTTATTTTACAAAAAAGAAAAACGATGATACACTACTCCTAAATGTTGGGATAGTGGATTGAACATCTAGCCTTCTTAAACAAGGGTTAAAACTCAAAGGAGTCATGCGCACATGAAACGCTCATCAACAATGAAAATCTGAAAGATCAGACCCAATTGGCCACTACCCAGACTACATTTTTAAATATGAGAAATGCCACCCACAAAAATAAAATGTATAGCATCTGTGAGATGAGATGCTTGAGGAGAGCTTCCAACTTAACTATCCAGAGCCACCCATGGGTCGCGGGAACACCAATTATTCCTCCTCACGACGCTTGACGGCAAAAGTGAAAGATGATGATGGTGATTATGATAATGTGATGTAGGTATGTACACACATTTGGATATCTGCAGTTACAGAGTTTGTGTACTGTGCTGAGGTACTCCGTGTGTGATCTATGAGTGGAGCATTTATGGAGAAATCCAAGTACAGTAAAAGTGATTCTTAAACCAAACCAAACCAAACCAAATATCACCATTTAAAAATACAATTAGCTGTCTTCATGTTTTAACTACAACCAGCAAGTGACTCCATGTCTACAAATCCAATACCACAGATATGAGGCCAAACTTCACCCAGATCCGGAACTGAGTCCAGAATTCAAGAAACGTCTGCTGAGTATTGCCGCTAACATTCAGCTGAACTACACAGAACAAGCCATGTATGAAGGGCAGTTGCTCGTCAGAGACTTTGGTATAACATATATATCTAAATCTACTTCCTCTTCTGCGTTTACAGTGTCATATATATATATATATATATATATATATATATATATATATATATATATATATATATATATATATATATATATATAAGGCGATGTATGTATGTATGTCTGTTTGTTATTTATGCGTTCGCGAACAGTCCATCCGACTGAGATGAAATTTTCTACACGTCTCACTCTCATTCCCGTGCTGCCAACTGTCATAGTTTGAAAGTGTACAAACAATTATTTACTTAATATTATTTAATATTAATTTACATTATAATTTATACATAGCGAGGGGACATAACTTTTAATAGCATTGCTATATATGTAAAATTGTTGCATATTTCTCAAATAGGTTGACCTTTTCGCTACAGTTATCTACAGGCATATGCGTTATATCCTTCTCCGCTCCTCCTCCTCATCCTCCTGCATTCCTCCTCCCCCCTCCTCCCCTCCTCCTCTCTCATCCTCCTCCTTCCGTCTCATCCTCCTCCTCCCCTCCTCCCACTCCTCTCTCATCCTCCTCCCTCTCCTCCTCCTCCTCCCCTGCTCCTACTCCCTCTCCTCATCCTCCTCCCCTTCCTCCCCCTCCAACTCCTCCCGCTCCTCATCCCTCCTCCTCCCCTACTCCCCCTCTTCCTACTCTCCTCCCTTCCTCCTCCGCTATTCCCCCTCCTTCCTCCTCCCCTCCTTCTCCCTCCTCCTCCCCCTGCTCCTCCTCCTATTCTTCCCCCTCCTCCTCAATCTTCCTCCTCCTCCTCGTCCCCCTCCCCCTCCTCCACCTCCCCTCCTCTCCTCCTCCCCTCCTCCACATCCTCCCTCCTCATCCTCCTCATCCCCCTTCTCCTCCTCACCATCCTCCTTCTACTCTCTCCCTCCTCCTCCTCCTCCTTTCCCCTCCTACTCCCCTCCTCTTCCCCTATCTACTCCCCCTCTTCCTACTCCCCCTCCCCTCCTCCTCCCCCTCCTTTTCCTCTCCTCCTCCTCGTCTCCTCCTCCTCCTTCCCCTTCTCCTCGTCTCCTCCTCCTCCTCCCCCCCCCCTCTTCTTCCTTCTTTTTCTTCTGCGTTATAATATATAATGATAAAATCTTTAAGACATTTTCAAAGTTTTCATAAAAATAATGCATCTATTTTAAATACATGAACATTTTCTAACTCATCTTTATATTTCTCTTCGACATCTATACAGTCATCCCAGCATTTATTGCGTTTTCGTGATATCTTGGTAAGTTTACGTTCAGTAGTTTCAGATTGCCCTATTTAGTTATTGGGATGAAGATTGTTCTCTTCCAATCTGTTCGCCATATTTCCGGGAACGGGAACTATAGCTTATATGACTACTTATATGAATTAAATGAGACGCTCCCCACCAAGGCCTGGGCGAAGTCGGGCCGGGTCGTCTTTTTTGGGAACGGGAACGGGAGCAGGGGCCGATTGTAAAAGTACAATAGGTATGAATTTTTAAAAAATGCACCTTTAAGTACACATTAATTCACTATATGTATAGTAAAGAGAGTTCTCTAATCTAGAGAATATTAGTTCAAATATGAAGATATAGTGAACAGATTTTCTGCATTCAAAATGCAGATGATAGTGATGTACCCTTCACCAAATATAGACTAGTAATCATAGCAAGATAACAAGATAAGCATAGGAACTTGTAGGAGTGGTATAGACACGTTCTTTCTGCAGAATCGAACTTCAGGCTATCTTCTTGCAGAAGTAACTTTGTCGTTATCACCTTCAACAAAAATACATAAAATACGTGTATTCTATTCTTAAATGATACAGGTATGAACATTTAAAATGCCATAACAGGCACAGTTAGGAAAAAATCACTCCCTTTCTAGCTACATCTTGACTTAGTAGGTGTCCAACTCCAAGTGACAATTCCTGGCCTGGTCTACTCGTCCGCTAACGCCTATCTATTTTGAGCTATGGCGATACATTGTCTTTGTGTTTTGCGGTACGGCATTCCTTACCGTATAAGGTAATGGTAAACATACTCGCGAACACTCCAATTCGTTGAAACGCCAACTGGAAATGGGGAGAAACTTGAACATTTATGTCACAACTGCAACGTCTTGTAAAAGATACAACTAACTAACATGTTTGTCCATTTTGTTTTCCTGCTGTGGTATGGTTTCCTGTATAATTACATTTTGTATTTCAGGTACTCATGTCCTGACTAGTGTCACTGCTGGTGCAGCGCTAGTAAAAGATGACTATCTGCAGAGAGAGTATGTTCTGGATCATGCTGAGCAGAAGACTGCTATTTTGGCATCAGCTAGTGCATCTTTCTTCAGTGTATTCTCAGTCAGTGCTTCATATGGGTAATTATCTTATCACATTGTTTGGATTTGTTTAACATTTTACTTAGAATATGTAGAGGATTGCTTTCTCTGTTTTGCTAATTAACTTCCCCCTTTCCCTTGTAAAGCTGCACTGTGTGAATGTATGGTTTGAGTAGTTCTACCTTGATTGTTTCTAATTTCAGTTATCAATATTATTGTTATTCATTATTGCTTTTGTTTATGTAAATTATCTTTATCAGTTTTGCTCTTGAGGTCTTAAATGTTTTAATGACTAATGTTTATTTGTTTCCCTTTAATTTAAATACACTTGTCTAATTTTGCATGTGGAATGTTGTATAAGACATATTTGTTATCAAACATTGAGAAATTAATATGTATTTTCTGTTTGCATTTGAAACATTTATGTGAGCTTATTGCAGTAACAGTTAGTTAATACACGTTTAAACCAATTTTGTCGTAATAATTCATTCTTTCATTTACCCTTATTCTGCAAGTTTATATAATGAACTCCGGGGAGTCTCCATGGTGAAGTAACCAAGCCATCTGACTCAGGCTCCGAAGGTTGTGGGTTCGATTCCGAGTCGCGTCCTTCGGTTCAGGAGTGCATTTTTTTCGGAGACTTCTGAGAGTCGTCGCTGGAGCTACGGCGTTCGTGCTTTGTGCGACACTTTCGGCAGTTCGCTGCGGAAAGAGACTGAGCTATATGGGATATATTCCCGGTGCAATGAAGTCGACGCTGTCGACTTTTAAGCGACTTTTTATAATGAACTATTCACATATGTTCATCTTGAATTCTGCTCTGTAATGCAAACTAGCTCTTGCATTACCATAATTGTGTTCATATTATATGTCATCATTATCTTGTAAACCTTTGCAAACATGGCCTGCCTGAAAGACTCTAGATCTTTCACTTGTTCCTCTGCCTCATGCATTTTCATTCTCATGGTGCGTTTATATCTCGGAACAGTAATAACATCTGATGGGAGATGCCTTGAAGAGATTAGAACAAAGATCGCCATGGCAAAAGTAGCCTTTAGCAAGATGAAAAACATACTGACCAATAAAAAGATGTCAATTGAAACGAGAAAAAGAGTGTTGAGATGCTACATAGAACCTGTACTTTTATATGGATGTGAAGCTTGGACAATGAGCAGCCAGGCTGAAAAACATCTGATGGCTGTAGAAATGTGGTTTCTGAGGAAAATGCAAAGAATACCATGGACAGCCAGAAAGACCAATGAACAAGTCCTTCAAGAAACAAATGAAGATCGTAAACTGATCAGAGACATTAGACGTAGACAGTCACAATTTTTTGGGCATGTTATGAGAAGAAATGATTTGGAGAACTTGGTGACAACTGGTAAGATCGAGGGGAACAGACCAAGGGGAAGACCTAGAAACAAGTATCTGGATGGCTTGGCCTTGTGGCATGGTCGAGACAGAAACACGGAACTGATCCACGACTCTGTTGATCGAGTGAGATGGCAGAACATGACCGCCCACGCTTACCGGCATGGCACATGATGGATGGATGGATGGTGCGTTTAATGTACTGTGTCTACCTTCACTAGTATATCATAAGTGATTACAGTATTCCAGTCAAAAGATACTATATAGATGGACTTCTCCAGAGCTTCAAAGATTTTATGACATAAAATAGGTTAAGAACACCTGAATTAATTCGCTCCTCTGTTACACTGTTGCTGATCAACTGATGTAGATCGTGTTCCAGCTGCTCTTGTAAGCCAAGATTCATGTCGCTTAAAACACTGAGAAATTGAAATGAAGTAGTATGATTTTGAGCACATTACCAAAACCGTTTTGAAGTTTTATCTAATTTTCAATTTGAATATAAAAATACTTAATGTATCCATAAATATAAAACACCTGTTATTTTTGTTTCTATTTTTGTTTGCCATTTATAATAATCTTAACTTGTATCCTCTAGAAAGCCCAATGCTTGGTTCCCACATCAAGCAAATTAAAGAAAACAGCTATGATACTTTTCATACTGGAACAGAAAGTTGTTTAGTTTACTTGGTATCACCAATTGATTCGCATTTAAATATTACCTACATATATACTTATTACATACAGTATTGTTGAATCTTCCAGTTTGATTAACTACATTTTTGTATCTTAAAGCCATAAAACAGACAAAACTCAGGATGAAATGTATGAAAAGATGATGACACACTCGTTCATCAAATCCCATGGAGGTCCACTATATAAAGCTGGAAATATGACCTTGGATAAGTGGACTGACGGAGTGGATGAGAATCTTGTACCCATCAACAGAGCTGGCGATCCCTTATACTTCCTAGTCACACCTGCATTGTTGCCTGAAGTACCTTCTACAACAGTTTCTGATGTTGAAAAGGTATATAGCAGCATTGTTCATTTACTAATCTAATACTTGAATATTATTTATAGCATTTTTATGGATCCTTATTTTTGTTACTGTTACTTGAAGATTCATATTGTTTCAAAATGCCATCAGCTAAGCTAGGGAGTTGCGGTAGTGTAGTGACTAGACGCTCGTTTGCTGGCCTGGTGGTCATGGGTTCGATCTACATCGGGGTGGATTCAACATTTTTAAATGGACCCAGGTTCCCATGTTGACCCAGCCTAAAATGGGTACCAAGACATCTCTTGGGAAGTAAAGGCAGCTGGCACGATACTGACCACATCACCCAGCCAGTGTTAGTTGATCAATGAGAATATGGGGGTCTAGCACCAACGTCTCGGTGTGCCTGAAGGCACATAGAAGGGTCATTTTTCTGACTGTTTACTTTATGAGCTAAGCTAGAGTGCTTTGTTTTTCTGATTCCTATAAAATCATTGTGCCTTGCTTCTGTCTTCTTACAAGTAAATCCTTGTCAGAGCTCTTCATGGCGATCGGTTGTTTCAATTCAAACTGTTCATTAAGCCTCTACAAAATACAGCAGTTAGCACACATTGAAGTCGGAATCAACTTCTTCCCCTTCTTCTGTGCTTTATTCCCCAAAGAAGCACAGTCCCCCCCCCCCCCCCAACTAACCCATGCCAAGCCACGTTATAAAACCACATGCACTGACTCTTTGAACAAGTGATTTCATTAATACAACTTGCACTAGAAGCAAATGCTAAATGATTGATGGTTCCGTCGCCCTGCTACTGAGTGAGTGCGTGGCGCGACACTGTGAGCTGTGAGTTTCGTGTGAAATGCTTTTGAATCTGCCCAAGGGTGTTTGGAACGTGACTGCATGTTCGGAGCGATGGCAGATGGCTATGTCCCAGAGTTGACCGGTTTTTGCCTTATGCAGAAATGCGTGGCTGCTGGGCTTCTGGTTGACTGCCACTGCCATCGACGATGAACTGTATTTTCGTGGACTGTATGGGTGAACATCTAGGAAACATACAGATGGAAAAATGACTGCCGATTCCATCAGAGATGAACTCGGTGTTTCGTGGGGGACTATTGTGTTGACATTCTGGCGGCGGCATTATGCACAGTGTATCTGTGCCGGCTGTTGTTTGTCGAGACTCCTGTCTTTTCCACTTTTCACATTGGGCAGTGGGGAGCATTTTGTATGATATTCACTGGCACAGGAACGGAGCATAATGGGGACGACCCGTTGCTGTGAAGTTGGAACTGCGACTAACTAACTAACTAAGCTAAATCATACATTTAATGTTTACGTTTCTGGTGTTCCTTTGAATGTTTATTTTTCTTTTCTATATACACATTTAGTTAGCATTAATATGTTTCAAGGATGTGTAAAACAAGTTTTATTAAGACACACATGAAATATGTTTTTTTCTTTCTGTTCTTCTTGTCCATCTTCTTCTTTTGACCTATATCGCACCTTGGGGCACAGACCCTCAACCAAAATCATGGCAAGCATTCATGTTCTCAGCTATCCCATGCAGCTCCATCCACGTCCTCCCTTATTATTCATTTATGACTATACTTCTCCGTGTATTTCTTATACCTAGTGGATTACAGACAAAGGCATTTCTAGTGATACTATACTACTATACTCAGGTTTTCTCTATATATGTTCTATGCAGTGCCAGCATCTTTTCTTCACCTCTTGATTCACTGTTATTTCTCTAGTTCTCTCCATGGGCTCCACACTGATGGTTTTTTCATACCATTTAATTCCTTCTGTTTTGCGCAGGCACCAGTTAATGAATATTTTATAATTTATTAGTAATAATTTTGGCCATTCTTCATATTTCTAATCCATACAACAATACTGATTTAACATTAGAATTATGTGGAGTTTTCCTTCGGGAGACCTGGGTTCGAATCCTCGGTAAAGTGAATTTTATTGTGTCGGGGGCAAAAATAAAACCATAATCTGCACAGTTCGCGGTGACTGCACTAGCCAGATGGCCATAATTTCTCTTTCTCAAGAACCCCCCTGTCCTACACCACAAGGTATTACAGGCAGTTTGAAAATGATCATTATTATTTTATTATTATACTTAAAGGACTCTTATTGGCCTTCAATTTTACATTCCTCCTCATTATTGGTGTGTTTTCACTGAAAAAAGACAGTTACGATTTTATTAAAATGTTGTTGTCTTTGTCCTGTAAGTTACAAAATACATCCCTAACTGTGCACTAGAAATATTGTTCTTTCTCAATTTGTAAAATGTTAGTGAAGATACTAAGTGACAAAATCAGTAATAACTATGAATATTGGAGAAATATGTTTATATTCTATACAGATTGTAAGACAGTCAATTGAACTTTATTATGAAATGAATACCATCCGTGGCTGCACAAAACTTGGATCACCAAATTTCAGCTACTCTGCCAATTTTGATGATGGTTCCTGCAATTCAAAGCCAACTAATTTAACATTTGGAGGTAAGAATCTTAACCATTCATCACTTTTTCTAGTAGTCAACCCATCTAAAGGTTTGTTAGCATGGCAGAAAATTTTATAATAAGTTACTCATGAGATGCCATATTTGATTCACTTGAACTCATTCAGGAAATAATTTGTATCTGATTATCCTGTCACTGAGTTTGGTGGATTACATTCTGAAGTCCATAATTTCATACCTATAAAATGATATATTTCCATTTTGATATTACATCCAACCCCCCATTTGTTACCTTTACCATATGGGAAGCAAAGAATAGTAACTCTGTGACCTACCATGCATGTCATAAAAGAGAACTAAAAGAGGTGTATCATGAGACTGGCTACCTAATCCCATAGACAATGTAAGCTGCAAGATCCAACCAATCATGAACAAGTCTACACAGAGCTTGGCGGGAGTTGGTTAAGGGCCTATGCTTCATGAAGATGCAAATGAAGAGAAGACACCATGTCCAATTTTATTTCAACTGTTCTTTCATTATTTGACTTCTTTTGTAATAAAGAGAAATAAAGAAATAAAATAAACTCTAAGCAGTCACTGCTACGCTTCAGTGACTCAGTATTATTCCTCATGCGAAGATGATTATATCAGATTATCAGTCTGCACCTAGGAAGATTACAGATGAATGACTTTGTCATAAATGGTTGCCAAACATTTTACATTTTATTTTCACAAACCTTTGTGAATTTTCCAACCAGCAGGCAGTTATAACATTCAGAAAACTAATTCCTTATCCTCTAAAGCACCCATAGTGAGTGCTTTCAGTATGGACACGTGATCAACGATGCAGTGTATGTATGTCTGGCCATTACAGAATGACACGGCTATTAATTAATGAACTAATACAGCGAAGACTGAGCAAGTCACACAAGAAGCAAATGAAAACTGATTGGAGAAATTAGACGCAGACAGTTACAATCTGTTGGGTATGTTATGAGAAGAAATAACATAGAGAACTTAGTGACCACTGGCAAGATCAAGGGGAAAAGAACAAGGGAAAGGCAGGGAATTAATTACCTGGATGACTTGAACTTACAGCATGTTCGAACCAATAACACAGAGCTGATCCATGAAATTTTGGTGATCATGAAAGAGGGCGCAACACGCACTTATTGGCATGGCATATGACGATGATGAAAGCCACGACAGTTACTTTTACTTTTGCTTATTCAAACCACGTTGCCCTTCCTCTATTTCTGGTTGTAATTTTTTCCTAACTCTTTCCATAACAAAATGTACAGGAACATAAAGCATGACAGTTCTTCACAATGTGTATATTCTTGTTAAAGGTGTTTTCCAACAGTGTGCTACAAGTGGGCAGTTTCTAAATCATGATCCATGTACGGGGCTTAATGTTGTGAACCCAAAGACTGGATCATATTCATGTCCTCCATCTTACACACCCATTGAGCTGCAGTCTGGGAGAAGAAATGCACAGACAGAAAGCAGGAGGGACTGCCATACGTATGTATCTTTGTCTCCAGCTGTAACTTCTATTGGTAACTTGAAATGAAATAATGGCAATAGAATTGTGCTTCAATACTTTACACAACTTTTAATAATAATGTTTCAACCATCATGACCCGCTGGCATTGTTAGAGTCACACACAATATATGTATCCACTATTATCTCCTCTAAATTTCTTTCTCTTTCCGTCATCGGCTTTTTAATCTCCCTCCTCATTACGGATTCAAAGAGTATGCATAGTAAGGTGGAGAAAGGAGTGTTTCGTGTGGAATGGCTCTCGTCGCTTCAGAGATCACAGATTGTGAGAATTGTATGGATATTTTGCCCTGGCCATGCGAAGGTACGGGGGAATGAACAGGCTGATAAGCTAGCAGGGAATGCACCTCTTGGTGGTAGTTTGCCTATGGACAAGAGGGAGGTGGTCGTGCGCTTGTGGGACCATGTGGAGAAGGCGGAGGAACAGATTGAGAACCCATATGTGGAAAGAATGAGATTGCTGGGGATCGGTAGGGGTTCTGGAAGAATCTTAAAACTGAGAGGGAAGACCAGAAGAACATTTATCGGTGGGAACGATTAGTAGTATGAATCTTCACTGGCTGTTGAACGAGGGGACGGAGCACGTATGGGAATGTCCTGAGTGCAGTGATGTCGGTTCTTAACTCAACTCAATTCATCTCCCTCCTTTGCTGTAATATAACTTTCTTCTTCTCCTGTCTCTTTGTACTCTGTCATCATCCCTCATTGCCATTTTCTCTAATATTAAGACAAACATTCAATCAGAAACTGGGTATTTATTGATACTATATTGCTAATTTGGGTAGCGGGATAGGGGTATCCTATATCAAAGGCAATGTAAGGTGCCTCCTTCCCTCCACTAGCCAATGGGACACCTTTGGGGAAGGTGCAGTACCCCTTTAGCTCCCCTATCAGGGTAATGTGAAGTCATGTGTGCAGGTGGTGGATGAAGTTACAGAGCACCTGACAGACGGTTGTAGGTTATGGTCTCCAATTTCAAGACGGTAGGCAGAGGATGTCTTTTTGGAGACAATGGCAACAGTCATCGACCAATATGGTCACTGCTAAGGAAATAAAACACAATGGCTAACTACCTTCCTTATAGATGCCAAGATATTCATGTTTCGTAATGTAACAGAGAAACAGCGTAAATTGTTGTTCCAGAGGAGCAGCCTCGCCAAGTAGGAGTAGTTATGTGCATCAAGTGACTCCAGGCCGTCAGCAAGCGTATAAGTGCGCATATGTACATTTAAAATGGACACGTGCAACGTCAGAACTATGAGGGGTGATGGAAAACTGGATAACACCAAGCAAGATGTCTCTAAGGTTAAGTTTATTTCACTGTGACTGAATAGTCGGGATTTTTCTATACATATAAACGAACTGTCACAAAGCTCTTGTAATCTGCAAGGGTCATGCCAGACACGTGTGTTGGTTACTGAGACCCACATTGATCTTGTTTGTTTACTTTCCAGGTGTTGGTTATTTTCCACATGCTGCCACACCTCACAGTTCTTCTCTGAGGCTGTGTATTCCACTTATTGGTGTGCTGCTACAGGCCATGTTGAAAAAGAATCAGGATATCTGTTTGGAGGCCTCTATACATCCACAACTGAGAATGTAGTAACTGGGGCTAAGGTTTGTATACTTGTTTGTGTTCATGAAATGTTTTTTTTTTTGGAGAAAGAGTTACAATTAAATGTACACATTGCAATGGTTTCAAAATAAGTAAATAGATGATGAAATGTACAAGCAACTGTCATAATAGATGTTGCATAAAACAGTGATGAAATATGAAATTATTCTTGAGTTTGTGAAATAAATTAGCTGTCTGCAAACACAGTAATTCTTTATAGAAACACGAAAGTAGTTCGGTGATAAAAATACTAATAATTATTTTAAAACAATAATAATCTAAAATTTTGAATATATTCCTAAAACCATGCAAAGTAAAATTATTGAGATAAATAATTCGCCATGGTCCGAGTTCAGAAATAACAAAGAGAATCACATTACCTTGCTGGAAATATTCTTTTTATTTAACTATCAACAGTTTATCTTCCTGAACATATAAATTATAGAGACATCATCACTACTTTCTAATTTACCTTTCATTATTACTAATGCAGTGACAACTATACCCAGTCTTGATGTACAGAAGCTAATCATGAACAATAAGCAGACAAGTCAGGAATAATATGGAAGCTGATGAGATGAATTTTTATAGAAGAATGAAGAAAACACCATGAATGGATAGAAAATAGTAATACAAATATTTTGAAAGAACTTAAGTCATGAAAAGAACTGGTTTTAAAACATGTCTTGAGAAGGGAAAGCTAAAGTGCGCCATCATCACTGGAAAGCTGCAGGGGAAGAAAGACATGGAAGACCAAGAAAGAAGACAGCAGGACAGTTGACAGATGCTGACATCATGGCAAGGAGGAACATTATTATTACCAATGTGACATAAATAATTTATAGCATATTATAAAATGTATTAAACTTGATATAGAATTATCATTGTATTGGATATATGTTTTGATTTCATATCTTCAGAAAGTCAAGTGGATCTACTGTCTTGTTCATGTCTTGTTCACATATGCGAATACAACAATCAGATGCTTATATATTAACTTCAAATCATCTATAAATGGACACACTGAAAATGTATAATAGGAAGATTTAGAGGCCAGCTTTTATGTGATGTTATTACATCAGTCAGTGAAACAAGAAGCTCAAGATTGTTGAAATCCAGAAGACTTAATAAATTTCAGGGTATTATGAAGTGACACATGATGAGGCAGCATTTGAATACAGTGAATACTGTTACAGAAACAGTCACAATGTTTGACATCTGCTGTAGTACCTTTGAGTGTTCGTCTATAGTTCAGTAACAATAGTTCTATACAAAATGCAATACTAATACACACATGCAACCTAAAATATAAGCATTAAAAAAGATAAAAGACCATTTTACACTGTTTGAGGCACATTCAGTATATGGTGCTAGCCCCACATGTTAAAGGCAAGTCAGCACTCGGTGGGTCACGTGGTCAATGTCACACCAGCCACCTTGACTTCCCAAGGCATATCCCGGTACCCATGTCCGGCTGGGTGATCATGGAAGCCCAGGTTTTATCTGGATGGGGATGTAAACACATGGCCACCATACCAGCAGGCAAGCAGGCTAGCCACTGAACTACCACAACTTCTTAAATATGTTTGCTGATAGTACATTCCATAGCATACTATAACACTGTAAGGAATAATAACTTAAACTAACCACCTAACACATTATTATATTTACAATAAAAAAAATAAAACCAATTTGTTCAGTGAAAATAAATAAAGCTGAAACAAGCGAGAGATTAAACTATCGGGATCAATGATAAGAACAGTTTAAAAAAAGGAACGCAGAGATAGCATGTAAAATAATTCAAGACAAGGTGACAAACAATTCATCACTTGAAGAGCATCCTATGTAATAGATTCTTGTCTCCGGGAAGGGTAACCCGATCAACAAATGCCAGCAGAAGTCGGATGTGTCGGCCTAACGGCGCAAGAACGCAGCTCTGCTGTAAACAGGCACAACGCAGTCACATCCGAAAAAAAATCCGGATGAACGCAGAAGAAGAACAAGAAGAAGAAGAAGAAGATTCTTGTCTACTGGAGTCAGAAAATGAGCTTAGGCATGTTAACACATAATGCTAATATATGCATGTGGATGATAAACATTGGAAAGCAGTATTAGAGATAAACTAGGCACGTGTATTAGATTATTACCC
Organism: Cepaea hortensis; assembly: GCA_963921405.1. Lineage (NCBI taxonomy): Eukaryota > Metazoa > Mollusca > Gastropoda > Stylommatophora > Helicidae > Cepaea > Cepaea hortensis. The sequence goes on along the minus strand of OY992882.1, from coordinate 80,446,409 downwards.
ACATAAGGACAAACACTCATCCTCTTTGATCACTGTGTAAAAAAGGATGGATTATGAAAATATGAGAAGGATCATTGTTTGAATTGATCACAACTATGAAAACAGGTGGCTGAAGAGTATGATCACCTGTGCCCTCTGACATGCAAATGTGATGATGATAAAACACTACAGTTACTTTTAAATTTAAAATTTGTTAAAAGATACTAAGAATTTCATTTGTAGAATCATTCTAACATTATAGTTAATATAATAAGAAGTCAAAGTAGTAAACTGTTCATAAGCCAACTGTAGAAGAAGTAAAAGGCACACTTACTCATGAGTTGTTTTATTAATGGTATTTATTTTATTATACATTTGGCCTACAGGGATGCCCAGCAAACTTCTATGCTCGCCAGATGTTTACAGACTTACATATCTGCATAAGTGATGACTATGAGTTTGGTGAAGCCTTCTCCGTGCCTTTTGGTGGTTTCTTCAGTTGTAAATCAGGTATAGAAATGTTTCACTAGTGTAGAATAATGAAATGTCTGGTACAGGGTGTATTTTTTAAATGACTGTGCAGTGTTTGAAAATATTGCCGGTCCAAGTTTTGTATTTACCAATTATGTTGCATGAACTTTACAGAGGGTGAATACAAAACTTGGATCGGCAATATTTTCAAACACTGCACAGTTATTAAAAATACACCCTATAGGTTACAGTGGTACTATCTATGATGGGCCCGTCAAACACACTGCATGTGTACACATGTCTGTGCCCCAAGTGCAGTGACACCAGTTGTTGTTAATCAATAGAGGAAATCTGACCATATATGATGTATATAGTCTTTCTTAATTGCTATTTCTGATGTCAAATAGAGAGTACTGAAATATATAGAATCTCTTCAGCTGTATGGTAGTGAATCATAAAATGTGAACAAACACATTGCGAAGAGCTTAGAAGCAATGGAGGTTTGATTTTCAAGATGAATGTTGTGAATACCTTGTAATGCCAGAATAACTAACCACGAGTGTCTGGAAAAGGCTAATGAAAGTAAGTATGTTCACCTAAGAGAAAGAAGCAAAGGAATCAGTAAAAGAGGCAGAGATAGACTAAGGGAAAACATGATGGATGGCCTAAATGGTGGCATGATGGAATAAAATCAACTTAATTGATCAGCAACACCAGTTGCCTAGATCTGTTGAGCTGCATGAATGCCAATGGAATTTGACAGGACACGTGGTGATAATGATTCTTTATGTCATATTTTGACATTCATGTAGTTATGGTGGCATAGTGGTTAGCGTTTGCCAAGAAATTGGTGCAGGTTCAATCCCCAGGATTATTAGGTTTTGTGGCCAGTATGTCTCTGGGGGTCGACTCAGTCTCATAAAATTGGTGTTGGAGAATTATCTGGGGAAGAGAGGAAGGAAACAGGTCATCCCATCTTATTATACCATAGCCTAGAATATGTGAAGACTTAAAACTTCGCACCCTAGCAGCAGTAACAACCCTGGAACTAGCTTGACTTCTGATCTGTAGAAGGCAGTCCCATAGCAGATTCTGCCGATAGGGTGCTGGAAACCACAGGTCAAGTTCAAACATTCGCCTTGACATGGATTTGAACCCTTGACCTCTGGGCTGGCAAGCAAGCCACTATGCAACGATAGCTCCCATGTGAAGTGGTAGGCTTTTACCAATTCTAGGCCATGAAATATGAGGTGAGGTGGACAGTTTCTTTCCTCATTGCCTTCCCAACCTCAGACAATTCCCAGAAAATTCGGAAAATTATCTGCTACCTACTTTTTTTTTATTATACAGTTTCTTTCCTCATTGCCTTCCCAACCCCAGACAATTCCCTGAAAATTCGGAAAATTATCTGCTGCCTATTTTTATGAAGCTGGGTCGATCCTAGAGCTGAACTGACCTGAAAAAGTAATCCTGCCTCTGCTGAAAATTGAACCCGTACCATTATCTTGACAAGCAATGATTTGTTTTTGTACAATTATTTACATAAAATTGACCAAACATTTATGTTTAAAATATTGAACTTCAATGATAGGAAACCCACTTGCTGCTGAAGGTGTGCATCCAGTCGGATCAAACAAGATTGCTGCCTCTAATTCTCTGAGATCATTCATGGCAACAAATGGAAACAGCTGGCCTTCTAAATGTCCAGAAGGTTACAGTCAGCATATTGCAACCGATTATCTGGTATAAATATTTACAGCTTATTATATTGTGTTTATACTAATAGCCGTCTCGATGGCAAAGGTGTTATGAATGCGATTCGTAATCATGTATACCCGGGTTCTAAACACAGCGATGCTGATTTTTTTTCGAAAAAAGAAATAGGTGCCGGTCGTTCAGAAAGCAATGGCAAACTACTGAACGTAAAACTTACCCAGGAATCACGAACGGCCAAAATGCTGGGGTTGAATGCTACGTCCCGTGAAGGACATGCTACTAATTTTTTAAATACTAATAACATTTTTTTAACATTACTGCTGTTGTTTGATATTGAGTAGATGATATAATTCGTTCATAGTACTGTGATATTCAAGTTGTACGTTCCATCTATATTCCTGTTAGTATATTTACAGCTTTTCAACGAATGTTTTAAATTATTAGTATTTTACTTGGCAACATTTTTTTTTCTTGTGCCATATTGCTTAATGTTTCCCTGCATTTCTATAAGACTATCTATTGTAACATGTTTTCCGCTGTTGAAGGCTTTTTGCAGTGGGTCAATCATATTAAGTTAGTAGTATCCTTTGAAATTCATATTTCTTGCCCTCCAGTATGTAATGCTGTATATTATCATACTTCTGACATTCGGCACAGTTTTTGTCTTTTTTCTCTGCGTTTCTTGTCAAGGGTAATTAGAACATGACATTAGTTAGATTTTCATGGCTACCATTAATATTTCTTGATGTATTTAGTGATACTGTTTTGGCCCTATGTCATCTTCACGTCTATGATTAGAGAATTGTAATGATCTTCTCTGTTCATATGGACATATTAACACTAATAGTGCTCTTTAAATTAAGAACAAAGTGAGAAATGAAAACATATGTATTGAACGCTTTAGTATTTATTAAATCTTTCTGAATGCTATAGCGTAAGTCCTTGGAGGAAAATGTTGTTGTTTGTCCATCAAGAATGATGATGACCATTCATTTCATCCAGTGGAGTTGAAGGTGTGGAGCCGTGGGTTCTAAGATGGCTGATAAGGCCTATTTTGGCTCGAAATGTTCTTTGTCAATGTGGGCAAAGAATGCTTGACGTCTCTGGAGGAGGATTTCCTGCAGTGGTTTTTCTGTCCTGCCTTTTCTTCACAGCTCTTGCAGTCCTGGTTGCCTCACATATGACTGCACCTTTGCGCAATGATGCACGCCACGAATTTCGGTCTCTGGCTGCAGCCTCCCAGGTGTCATGATGAATTCCAAAAGCATTCAGTGAAATTTTCAGAGTGTCTTTAAAACGTTTCCTCTGGCCACCTTGGGAGCGTTTACCACAACGCAGTTCGCTGTAGAAAATTCGTTTAGGGAGCCTGTGATCTGGCATGCGGGTCAAGTGACCAGCCCAGCGAATCTGATTCTTCATTAGTAGAGTGTGGATACTGGGCATGGATGCTCTTTCTAGGACTTCAGTGTCTGGAATCTTGTCTTGCCATTTAATCTTCAGTAGCTTCTTTAGGCAGACTGTGTGGAAGTGGTTTAATTTCCTAGCGTGTCGCTGATAAACAGTCCAGGTTTCACAAGCATATAGCAGTGTGGCTAATACAACTGCTTTGTAGACTTTTAGCCTTGTTTGCAGGCTTATTCCAGTTCTGTCCCATACATTCTTGTACAGTCTGCCAAAGGCTGCACTGGTCTTGGAGATTCTTGCATTCACTTCGTCATCGATTGTGGCAGCTTGTGACACAGTGCTGCCAAGATAGGTGAATTTGTCCACAACACTTAGTCTATGATCATTCACTTTGATATTCGGCACAGTGTGATTATTCCCTGGAGCTGGCTGGTACATAACTACAGTCTTCTCCAAGTTGATATTGAGCCCAAATTTGGCACAGGCATGTGAGAAAGCTGAAACATTATGTTGCATGTCCGCCTCTGAGTTGGCGTATAGAGCGCAATCATCAGCAAACAGGAGCTCTCTGACGGTGCCGCTGTCAATTTTGGTTTTAGCTTTCAGCCTTCTGAGATTGAATAACTTTCCATCCATACGGTAGTTGATGTCTATTCCAATGTCGTCGTTCTCGAAGGCATTCATCAGCATGGCTGAAAACATGAGGCTGAACAGTGTTGGTGCCAGGACACATCCTTGCTTCACTCCATTGGTGACAGTTCACCATTTTCCTGTACTCTTGCCTGCATGCCGTCATGAAATAGCCGCACTATTTGGACAAACTTTCGTGGACAGCCATATTTTGCCATAATCTTCCACAATCCATCTCTGCTGACTGTATCAAAAGCCTTGGTAAGGTCAATGAAAGTGGAGAACATTTCGCAGTTCTGTTCCTGACATTTCTCTTGCAGCTGCCTTGCAGCGAAAATCATGTCAACAGTTCCACGTTCTTTTCTGAAGCCACATTGACTCTCAGGAAGAAGACCTTGATCGAGATGGGCTGTGAGGCGATTGAGAAGAATTCTGGCGAGTATCTTCCCTGCAATTGAAAGCAAGGAGATGCCTCGGTGGTTGTCACAGGATTGGCGGTTTCCTTTACGTTTGCAAAGGTGTACTATTGACGCATCCTTAAAATCTTAATAAAAAAGAAAGAAGAATGACTTGCGCGATGACTTGGATTAAAGTGAGGAAGAGTTGCGCAATTCGTCGACCTCACTCTCTCGCCTGAGTCCATCTGAGTCCAGTGGCAAGACACGTCGAGACGATTGGAGACGAATACAGGTGCAGTGGATGACCAGGGCGCTCTACGTGCCTTGCCGTGCTCATTACGTTCCACAACGCTTTGCAGGTAAACGCCGTCTTGCCCGTTGAATCAGGAATGATTTCTTCCGCGCAGTCTGCCGAATCCTGTCTTCACATGCTGGGTAGGCATACCCTAGTTTACCTCTTGGTTTGACACCAAATCGGATACCCATGCCTGGTTTAGCCAGCCTCTCACAGCTGTTGCCCGGGGGGTGGCCGCTGTCCGAGGAAAATAAATACTTATGAGTGCATGACTTTCAAAGAGCCTGTTAACATCACAATGCTTTGAACTGAAAGGTTTACACGTAGATAACTGGACCAAGCTAATTCAAATTGTGCCAGTTCTTTCCCTTATTGAGTGCAGTGTAATAATACATTTACCCAGCAGAGTTCTTACAAAAAAATACTTTCAACAATAAAATATATTTAAATGTATATTCACAATGAAGAATGTTTAATTGTGTCTTAACTTACGTTTATAAATGGCAATGAATAAACTTTGCATTGGCATGTGACCTCATTGCAGGGCTGTTCCATCCACTACTGCGTGCAGACCGGGGCACTGTCTGCTCCTGCTCTCCCTCCTGTCAAACGACCACCATTTATGAAAAAACCAGCAACGATCCCTGAACAGAATGATAATTTTGTGATGTTCAATGTAGACACGGGGGTAAGTTTGTGCCATTGTACGTAATTTGTGCCATCTACCTACAGAGCAAAACATATAATACCCAGCAAGGTAAAATGTAAAGGACACATTTTCACGACGTGAGACATATTGAGTAAATGGTGCCAGGCGTTTTACTTTTAAAGACAGATCAGCTCTCGATGTCTAAAAAGTTTTTTTAAAACAGTAAAAGACATGCCTTGACGCAAAATGAGTATTTGATGCAAGCATTATATGTTTAAAGACCAATCAGCATTTGATGGGTGATTTAGTCAGTTGAGTTGAGTTAAGAACCGATATCACTGCACTCAGGACATTCCCATACGTGCTCCGTCTCCTCGTTCAACAGCCAGCAAAGATTCATACTACTAATCGTTCCCACCGCTATCTGATTAAACGTTCTCCTGGTCTTCCCTCTCAGTTTTGAGATTCTTCCAGAACCCCTGCCGATCCCCCGCAATCTCATTCTTTCCACATATGGGTTCTCAATCAGTTCCTCAGTTAGTCAGTATCACACCAACCGTCTTTATGTCCCAGGACATTTTCTGGTGCCCATCTTTAGGCTGGATCAACCTGGCAACTTTGCTCCATTAAAAAATAAAACCTGCCTGGATGGGGATTTGAACTCATGACCTCTCGGCTGGCAGGCAGGTGTGCTAGCCACCGCATTTTCCACTTGATGGTAATGTGGTTAACATCACTGTGGCCACCTTTACTTCCCAGGAAGTTTCCTGGTACCAATTGTATACACAAATAATTGCTTCAATAGGGATTTAAACACACGACCGCCGGGATGGAGGTGAACTTGACACAGTATATTAGTTTCAGAAACAGGATAGGTCAAGAACACAGCAAAGTGACAGTTGTAAAGGGACATAAGCAAACTATGCACTCAAAATATAATGGCAAAACATAGATGATGTCTCCTCATAAATTCTAGCCAAAGATGGAAACATGATGATGCGTACCATACTTTCACTAAATGATGATGCGCACCATACTTCCACTTGAATGATGACGAGTATTCCGACGACAGTGAGGGCCCTACGGGCCCAAAAACTAACAAAACATCCATCGATCGGTCCAGCAGTCCACCGAACATTAACCGGAAGTGATTGCTGGACCGATGCAAATGAGGTTCTGTAAGAGATGCTTTTTTGTTTGGGGTGAATTAAAAATAAAGTACCTATGCATGTTGTGTGAGAAATCTGTTTTGTCTGGTGTAAGTTACTTAAGATTCCGAATTTCGGTATGAGATTGAAATGAAATGGTAAAGTCAAAGAATCATACCAATCATAACCAAAATAGCAAACACTATCGTAATGGCATCCACATAGCAAAGTCTAACAGATATCCATCCATGAAGAGAGTTGATCCTAAGTTCTTGAGGAATCTGACATTCACCAGGAAACACAATAAGAAAGGCAAGGCTGTGGCTGACAAATAAACAGCTTGGAATAAAATAAAGCTGATTCTGGCAGATAGCACAAACCCTGAATGAGAATGGTTAAAAAAAATTTTTCACCTAAAAAAAAACATACAATTGTCATAGATGTTAGTTAGTTAGTCGCGGTTCCAACTTCATGGCGACGGATTATTCTCCATTATGCCCCGTTCTTGTTCCAGTGACTATCACACAAAATGCCCCTTACTGCACAATGTGAAAAGTGGAAAAGACAGGAGTCTCCGCAAGCCAAGAGCTCGCACATGTACACTTTGCATAATGCCGCCGCCAGAATGCCAACACAAAAATCCTCCATGAACAAATATAGTTCATCGTCGATGGAATCGGCAGTCACCAGAAAGTGTTCATTGACCCGAGTTTTATCCCATATGGCTGCATGCAATTTTCATAGATTTGGCTGTAAGCAATATGACATGATGCTGGTTCAGAATTTAATAACTGAGTATCTGTCATCCACCAGTCATCTCCTAGCAATATACTGTTGTATTATGTTTAGCAGGTGGTGGATGGAGTGTGAGAGCAGCCGACAGATTGTTGTTGGTTATGGTCTGCACTCTGCGGCGATAGGCAGATGATTTCGTATGTAGAGACAATGGCTATGACCACCGACTAGTACAGTCACTGCCCAGAAGGAAAGAAATGGCAAACTATCTTCTGCAAAACTTGCCAAGAAACCATAACAATCATGAAAGAAAACGTAATAAGAAAGAGATTTGTTGGTGAGACCCCCAGCCAGGCAGATCAGATAAAACTGGGGAAGAGTGTGGCACGGGGACCGGTACTAGTAATAGTGATGACGGAGTTAATCCCGACTGTGTTACCAAGGTAATCCCCTGTGTCAGACTAGGAAACAGATTGAGAATAGGAACGTGGAATATGAGAAGTCTGTATGAGGGAAAGCTTAAAGTAGTATGTGATGAGACTGAGAGGTTAAATATTCAAATTTCAGGAATTAGTGAACATCACTAGAGAGGCAAGGGACATCTTACAACTGAAAATGGAAGTCTTTTCATATATTCTGGTAGAGACTTGGAGGCCAGAGCGGAGTGGTATTTTGTTTAGATAAAACAACTGCAAAACCTTTAATGGGATATAACTCAGTTAGTGATAGAATCCTCACTATTAGACTTTAAGGTTGTCTAAAAAACACAACACTCGTACAGATATATGCACCTAGTTCAACAGCAGGAGAGGACGAAATCGAAGATTTTTACAGCACACTGCAAGACACATTCAATAAGATTGGACAAAATGATATAACAATAATAATGGGAGATTTTAATGCTAAAGTAGGTACAGGTAGAGCTGAAAATGAGAGACACGTTTTAGGAAAATTTAGGTTGGGAAATAGAAATGATGCAGGTGACAAATTAATTGAGTTTTCCACAGAAAATGAGTTAACGATAGCCAACGCACTTTTTAAACAACACCCAAGAAGTCTCTTCACATGGAAGTCCCCGGACAGTATTACCAAATATCAGATAGATTATATTTTAATACAAAGAAGATGAAGATCAAGCATAGCATCTGCAAAAACCTACGAAGTGCAGACTGTGATACAGATCATCAGTTATTAGAAGCAGATCTGAAATTAACACTCAAAAAGCTTACCCGAGGACCAAGGCCATTTCGTTTTGATCTCACAAAAATACCAGATCCATACAACGTAGAAGTGAAGAATCGTTTTGGGGTCTTAATGTCTGTACAAGAGGAAATGACAACTGATGAACTGGCAGTACAAGCTAGAGATATCTTGATAACTGCAGCCAAAGATGTAATTCCTACCAAGAAAAAGCAGCATGAGCCATGGATTACATCAGACGCGTTAGAATTAATAAAACAACGAAGGGAACTGAAACAGAAAGGAGGTGAATCCGATAACAGCAGGATGAAGTATAAATCTTTAATTCGAGAAATAAGAAAGAACACAAGTAAGGACAAAACATCAATATATACAAGATTGCTGTACCAGAATAGAGCATTATCATAAAACTGGAAGAGATTACGAAATGTTCAAAGAAATGAAGTTATTGACAAGAAATGTTCAACCTCAATTGAATGTTATCTGTGACAAGATGGGAAATACCGTAAAAAAATCTAGACAAATTCTAGGAAGATGGCAGGAGTACAGCAGTGAAATGTATGATATGAGTGACAGTGAGGATATGGATGAGATACATGAGCCAATGACAACAGAGACAGAACCTGAACCCTCATTAGATGAAATTGCATGGGCAATAAAGAAAATGAAGAATGGTAAATCACCTGGATGTGATGAGTTACCAGCTGAGCTAATTAAAGCGGGAGGAGAAGAAAGCATACAAATCTATCACACATTATATAAAAAGGTATGAAAATATGGTATATGGCCTACAGATTCGAAGAGAACTATCTTCATTCCAATACCAAAAAAGGGCAACTGAAATTATGCACCAACATTATAATTGTTGCCCTGATCAGTCCTGCAAGTAAAATTCTACTAAAAATCATAAGGGGAAGACTTCGTAAGAAAATGGAAGAAGAAATTAACGTGGTTCAAGCTGGATTTAGACAAGGAAGAGGAACAAGAGATCACATTCTCAACATGCGTTTATAAATAGAGAAGCGCAATGAATTTAATGTAAACCTTTTCTCATGTTTTGTGGATTATTCAAAGGCATTTGACTGTGTACAACATCAGAAACTTTGGGAAATCATGAGGAATATGGACTTTCCATCACATGTAATACATAAAAATGCTATATCTAGCCCAACAAGCAGCGGTTAGAATAGACTGCGAGACACCAAATTGGTTTGACATCAAGCAAGGAGTCCGTCAGGGATGTGTGCTGTCCCCCTATTTGTTTAACCTGTACGCCGAAAATATAATGAGAAATGTAAGAGATGATATAAACAGGGAGCTATATGATGCCCTAAACATCGGTGGTCATGACATACCAGAGATTCGGTATACTGATGATACGGTATTGCTATCCACAACACAGAATGGTATAGAAAACCTAATAGCCCAATTTTTTTTTTTTTTTGGGGGCATATCCTTTACAGGACATCGCTGTCAACACCAGCATCTTTCAGCTGTATGTTGATTTCTTGGCAAGATTACGCTCAGTAGTTTGCCATTGCTTTCTGAGCGGCCGGCTCAATACCCCGTAAGTTACCGATGCGATTCGAACCACTGCTGATTCTAACCGTCATCACGTTACCGACGAGAGTATACGAGATTACGGAGAAAAGTCATAACCTCTAAGCCACGAAGCCGGCAAGCCAACCCAATTGAATAGTGGAAATCACAACTTGTATCTTAACATAACAAAAACAAAGATAATGCATACATATAAAACTACTATGGAGAAAGAAATATATGTTAATGAGGAAAAATTGGAGATGGTGGAAAATTGTGAATATCTTGGGTCATTGATTATCAACAATGGTGACACAATGAAAGAAATTAAAAGACGGCTATCAATTGCTCCTCAAAGACTAAACAACTGAATAAATTATGGAGTGGGACAGATAGAACTACAAAAATTAGATTTTTAAGAGCATGCATCTTTCCCATTGCAACACACGCCTGTGAGACCTGGACACTTACTAAACAAGCTGAACAGCGCATAAATGCCTTAGAATATAAATGTTGTAGACGAGTTCTAAGAATATCTTGGGTAAAGAAAAGAACAAATGCTTCCATACTTCAAAAGCTGAATGTTGAAGACGGTTGGGTATTAAAGACGATAAAACAAAGAAAATTGAAATATTTTGGTCTCTTGAAACGTCACAAAAGTTTGGAGAGAACAATAATGTAGGGGTATATGCCTGGGAAGAGAGGAAGAGGAAGGCCAAAGAGAAGATGGGTGCATGATGTGGAGGATGATCTCCAGATGGGTGTGTCGGATGCGGGACATCTTGCTTATGATCGAGAGGTTTTCCGGAAGGTTGTTATGGGAGTGATGTTCTGCAAAGGACATGCTACTGAATGAATGAATTATTTTTATTGATTTGTACATTGTGACCATGTTAATTCCATGCCTATTCAGTGCACAGAAGTTTAAAAAATATATTGATTCATTTCACAGACCTAAAAATGCCTTCAACGGAGTACAGCATTAACAACCAATTACACGCCTTAAAGAAACATGTTTAGGTGGAAAAGATGTCAGACTAACCAATAACCTGTACTGGGAACAAGTAGTCAAAATTACACAAGAAAAACATAATTAATAAAAAATGACTATAAATGAGGATCATCTCAATGGTGTGCGTTGTCATCATGTTTGTTTAGCTCATAAACAATTACAAAATATGTTTAAGCAAGATGAAGAAATGCCAGAACTAAACATGAATGTGATAACTATTATTTTTTTGCATGTTGCATACCCCTTACAGGACGTTACATTCAACACCAACACTTTGATGTACTAGGCAAGTTTAACGTTCAGTAGTTTGCCATTGCTTTCTGAACGACCGGCTCACATACCCCCGTAAGTTACCAGCGCGGCGCGATCCGCTGCCGAATCTAGCCGCTGCCGTTTTCTCCACGTGGATATACGGGATTACGAACAATGTCGTTAACACCTTGGCCAGGGAGACCGGCTTTTCACCCCCCCCCCCCCTCCCCCGCATATCCTATTTATTGCCCAATCGCCGCTACTGACGTCCGTCAATCGATGTGGACCCGAACGATCAGGACTTCTCACTTGAGCATAGCCTACGATGGGTGACGTTGTAATATTCTGTTATGATAATTTGGCGTGTCCAGCGTTTGCCGCGTAGTTACACACCCGCTTCACACGCCAGTGATCCGGGACTTGTTTTCGGATCCGGTCAGGGATATGCACTACTGACGAGCTCAAACGAGAGCGAAACTCGAGTCGAGTATAGTGCTTCCATATTGACGTGGATAGGCTTTAGGTTCATACCAGAATACGATCAACGTTGCCATTAGTGGGTTGTGCTCAATATTTACATTTCAAATCCCGAAACCACCAAACAACCAAATTTGATTATTGCTCACTGGATTTTAGGAGGCCTGGTGTTCCTTGCCAGTGAGAAGTCCTGATCGTTCGGGTCCACATCGATTGACGGACGTCAGTCGCGGCGATTGGGCAATCTTGAGCATAGCCTACGATGGGTGACGTTGTAATATTCTGTTATGATAATTTGGCGTGTCCAGTGTGTTCCGCGTGGTTACACTTCCGCTTCACATGCCAGTGATCCGGGACTTGTTTTCGGATCCGGTCAGGGATATGCACTACTGACGAGCTCAAACGAGAGTAAAACTCGAGTACAGTGCTTCCATATTGACGTGGATAGGCTTTAGGTTCATACCAGAATACGATCAGCGTTGCCAGTAGTGGGTTTTGCTCAATATTTAAAGTAAATAACTACAACATGGAGGACACATGACCAGCCTAGGCCTAATGCCAGCCAGTCCCTATATACTCTGCTGAATTATGACCTGACTACATCCTAATAAGCCTCTCAGCAGATGTGAAGAATGGTTCTGGTCTCGCACACTCCACCGGTTTCTGAGCCTGGAGAGAGGAAGGGAAGTTTCGCAACACAGCCCCTTGTAAACATGACACTTTGGTAGTAAATCAGAAGAAAAGTCTCTACAGCTACCTCACTCCGATAAATACAAGCCCCTTTAAGGGCTTAACTGATTTAAAGGTCATTGTATTGGACCTGTGTGTTAAAACTCACAGTCTTCCAGAGGTTTCACAACAGATCAACCACAGGGAGTAATATGATGAGTGATTAGTACAGGATGAGTTAGTACCGTATGCTCTATGATACACACCAGTATCTTCATTCTTATGTTCTCCTTACTCATCAGTATCTACTTATTTGTTTTCAGGCATGGCTGAAGAATGAAAAAGCGCAAAAATATCAAAACACAGAAACCGCTGAACCTTCAGAGCAGAGTAACAGCTCTGGCGAGGAAATGTCTCCTGTTGTGGTAGCAGGTGAGATACATTTTGTTTCTCGTTAATTTTACAACATTCTATAGTTTTGTCGACTCTAGCATCAAATCAGTGCCACTGTCTGTTGTCAAGCCTAGGTTGGGTGATGTCTCTGTTTCTAATCCACTCCTACCATTGAGCGTAGGGACGGAAATGGGAGGGGGGGGGGTGTGAGGAAGAGTGGCACCTAAGCTTGTGTTGCAATGTCAGATGTGTTGCCTTTTCTTTTTTTTTCCCGCGTTTCCATCCTGTTTCAGGATATTGCGGTCAACACCAGCATCTTTCAGCTGTATGTTGATTCCTAGGCTAGATTACGCTCATCAGCACGCCACGACTTTCTGAGCGACCGGCTCCATACTCTCATAAGTCACTTTTGCGATTCGAACCACTGCTAATTCTCGTCGCGTCACGTGACGAGAGTATTCGGGGTTAGCGGAGAAAGCTGCTAACCCCTCGGCCACGGAGCCGGCTAGATGTGTTGCCTTGGTTGTAACATATCCATGTTTGTTTGCAATGACCTTGAGGTTATTTATCTAACATTTCTTGGCCTTCCTCTGGCTTTATATCCATATTTTTGGGTTGATTGCTATTATTGGCTGTTTATTAGGTTTTATTTGTATAATGTTTAAAAACTAGGAATACAGGAACTAAAATAGTTTGACAGAATCATCAGCTTGTAACTTAATGCCCATAGAGATAAAAATAGAGGTATTCCAGGGACGAGTGTTGTCCCTAGGCCTCTTCAACTTAACACAGAAAGAATTTTTAAACTAGTTGGAGAACTGCCTGGACTTAACATCAATGGCAGAATCATGAACAATCTTAGGTATGCTGAAGATACAGTGTTACAAGAGACAACATTGCAGTTATAAACATATTTCAGGCGAACGAAAGAAGAAGAAGAAGAAGAAGAAGTGAACAAGTAAAAGGCATAGTGAAAATTGTGGCTTCGATATTAATATTTAAAAAAAAAAAAAAAACATCAACATAAACACAAAAAACTATGATAATTAGCAGTGGAAAGGTGAGGTGATCAATATAATCATAGTAAATGGGGAGATATCATAACCGGTAACATATAATAACAGATGATGACAGAAGTGAAGCATAAATTATAAAGAGAAAAGGAGTAGCCAAATATGTTTTAAACAACGTGAAATCAGTATTAACATCTAGAGAGATTCATCATTATCATCATCATCATCATCATCACCCAGTGCATTCCCGGCTAGCGTGGGCGATCATGCCTCTCTACAAATTACTATCTCCGACGTCATGGATCATTTCGCGTGTTGACTCCCTTCCGTGACATGATACAAGTCTGTCAAGAATCTTCTCATGCTATCTTCCTCGATCTCTTTTTCCACAAATATTTCCGGTTGTCACAACATGTTCCAGTTTTTGTCTTCTCATAACGTAGCCAAACAACTATGACTGCCTCTTTCTGATGTTTGTGATAAGTTCTATTTGCAACTCAGCTTTCCCTAAAACGTCCCAATTGCTCATTTTGGCTGTCCAATTAATTTTCAGCTAGTTAGTTAGTCAGTTATTAGCGGTTCCAACTTCACAGCAACGGGTTGTCCCCTTTATGCTCCGTTCCTATGCCAGTGAATATCACAGAATATGCTCCTCACTGCCCTATGTGAACAATGGAAAAGACAGAAATCTCGACAACCAACAGCCAACACAGGTACTGTACACTGTGCATAATAGATAATGCCGCCACCAGAATGTCAACACAAAAGTCCTCCACGAAAATACAGTTCATCGTCAATGGAAGCGGCAGTCACTAAAAGACTAGCAGCCACACATTTCTGCATAAGGCAAAAGCTGGTCACCTCTACGACATAACCGGCCGCCATTGCTCCGAAGTCCAGATATTTCTAGATGTTGTTTGTTCCGTTTCTAGATGTTTTCTAATCAGCTACGCCATCTTTTCCGAACACACCTCGGATGGATGTAAAAACATTTCACTACACTGTACACAATGCCGACGCCAGAATGCCAACACAAAAGTACTCTACGGAAATACAATTCGTCGTCGATGGAAGCGGCAGTCACTAGAAAACCAGCAGCCCACAGTTCTGCATAAGGCAAAAGCTGGTAAATTCTGCGACATAGCCAGCCGCCATAGCTCCGAAGTCTAGATATTTCTAGATGTTGTTTGTTCCGTTTCTAGATGTTTTCTAATCAGCTACGCCATCTTTTCCGAACAAACCTCGGACAGATGTAAAAACATTTCACTGCACTGTACACAATGCCGTCACCAGAATGCCAACATAAAAGTACTCCACGAAAATACAGTTCGTCGTCGATGGCAGAGGCAGTCACTAGAAGACCAGCAGCCACAATTTCTGCATAAGGCAAATGCCGGTCAATTTTGCGACACAGCTCTAGCCGCCATTGCTCCGAACATACAGTTTGATGCAATTTCGGGCAGATGTAATAGCATTTCACACGAAATTCACAGCTCACAGTGTCGCGACACGCACTCAACGCAGTAGCAGGGCGACGGAACCGTAAACTTCCAGTCCGACATGAGGAAAATGTGAATGCAAACGGTAGCCACAAACATAAACACTGCAGAGACCTTAACCGTTTCAATGCCTATCCTCTTAATTTTCAGCATTCTTCTATAAAAACCACATCTCCAAGGCTTCCAATTACCAAAAAACACCATGGCAGAGATAATTGGAGACAGAGTGGCTAATTTCAGAAAACCTTGGAAGAAACTGCAAGAGATGGCTAAAGACAGGAAAGCTTGGCATGAGATGGTTAAGGACTTATTTCAAATATATACCCCCATAATTATAATGTATAATTGTATGTGTGTGTTTATGAATGTGCGTGTGTATATGTGTCTGCCTGCCTGTCTGTCTCATAATATTGTAATATGCATTGTTAATGTTTACAATATTCATTTGACAATGTTTTTTTTTTCCTATGTGAATGTAACATGCACAATTGATGAATGAAAGATGAGCGATTGGAAGGGCCGAATGTAAGACAGGCCTGCGTGCCGAATTTGTAACTCTTTGAAAATAAAGTTCATTCATTCGTTCGTTCCCCTTTGATCAAGGATAGAAAAAGAGCAATTATCATCATTACCATTATGATCACTAGTAAAGTAATGGACTACTTTTGCACGCTTTCAAGTGTAGTGGGAATATGGTCCAATCAACACTTGAGGCCTCATGTGGTCAATGCCTTGCCAGATGCCTTTACTTTCCAATCAGACCACCTGGCAAACATTCTAGCCACTGCACTACAATGGCTCCCCTTATGTCCAATATTCATATAATACAGTTGCAAGTATTGAATATAAACTCATATGTTGGCAAATACAACTAGTAAATACTCATGTTCTGAATACATTCCCTTGTCCGTGCTTATATAATGTGATCCTATATGTATCTGTGTTTGCATTCTACAGCTATTTCAGTGGTTGCTACCCTTGGATGCATTGGCTTTGCTGCAGTGATTATCGTGGTGGTTCGCAGAAGGCAGTCTAGACAGCGAGGCCCGTATAGAAGCCTGACTGATGAATCTTATGAACCTCCTACAAACTATGGTTCAACTAGACCTGAAAGGGCTGCAATTAATGAAACAGCCTGACTTTTCAGATAAATCATGAATTATCTGTACTTTACTTGAATCCAGATCTTGCTAGCTTAGGCTGTGTTGCTATTTCACAGTTCCATGTATGCTTCTGCTTTGTAGTTATTGTTTAATCAGAAATGTTTCTTATGTATCAGATAATATCTTCCTTTGAAATATATGATAATAGTGGTAAGTTCTTCTGAATCTCTCAACACATAGTTTACATTTTAAGCAACAGATTACATTCTCTCTTTTATTTTTTATTTATTTTTTTTTAATTTTTACTAATGGAGACCGACTGTTCATCACACACACACACACACACACACACACACACACACGCACGCACGCACGCACGCACGCACGCACGCACGCACGCACACACACACACACACACACACACACACACAATGAAAGGATCTAGTCATTCAAAGTTTTCAAAAGACTTACTGGACGTATTATGAAAGTTAAGGGAATAAAGCCTTGGGAACATGAGAAAACAAAAAGAGTGCCAAAATGAACTTCAGTCCAAAAAAAAAGCTGGAGGGCTTCAGTTATTAGAATAGCCATAATGTAGTTTTATACTAAGATACAAGTAATTTTGATTTGATTTTCTATTATGTAATGGCTTTCATCACTCCAATGTATAGAAGTGAGACAACTTTTTGTTTCTGTTTTATGCATGCAATATACGTTGATGGTTTCCTATATTAAATGTTACCATTTAAACGATTTTTGTAAAAATATTAAAACTGATGTAACAAACAATATTTGTTACACATTCTTTACTTTTGTGTTGTTGTTTTTTTTATACGTGCTGTAACAAATCCTCCAGTTATTTATTTACTTTAACAGGTGAATTTTAGCCATAATTCTCCACGATATATCTTAGAACATTTCCTTTACCTTGTAAGCCTGGAACAAGTGCAGATACGTGATATTATCAGATTGATAGTGTATATTGTGATCATTGATATATTGTAATCACTAATTTGAAAGAGTCTTCCTAGCCTAGATGTTAACGTCTTTCTCCGTAATCCCGTATATCCACTTGAGGAAAGCAGTCTGCGCGAGAATCGGTAGCGGTTCACACAGCGATGATAACTCACGGGGTATGTGAGCCGGTCACTCAGAAAGCAATGGCAAACTACTGAGCGTAATCTTGCCTAGTACATCAACAGCAGCTGAAAAATGCTGATGTTGACTGCAACGTGCTGTAAGGGATATGCAACCAACAACAAAAAAATTGAAAGATTATAGATTATCACACAGAGTAACATAGAACATGACGCAAAACATTCAACATGATACTGTATGTTAAACTAGTTAAGTTGTAGATATAGTTATAAGCTGAATGTGAACATTATCACATGGGTTTTCTCTTTCTATCCCAGACAGTAGTTAATTGAAACCATTTTGTTTCTTAAGATGTTGTTACTTTAAAGCAATAAATGTGTCTTTAAACGAGTTAAAATAATAAAATTGGATGCGACACGAGGAATTAATGTAACACTTGATGATGATGATGGTTTGAAAAGTAGTCAATGTGGCTGAGAGTATAAGTGCACTCACTCTTAAACTCCCTGTATGCTGGTGTAGTTAATGCGGTTGAAAGTATAAGAGCACTCACTCTTAAACTCCATGTACGCTGATGTAGTTAATGTGGTTGAAAGTATAAGTGCACTCACTCTTAAACTCCATGTACGCTGATGTAGTTAATGTGGTTGAAAGTATAAGTGCACTCACTCTTAAACTCCCTGTATGCTGGTGTAGTTAATGTGGTTGAGAGTATAAGAGAACTCACTCTTAAACTCCATGTACGCTGATGGCTGATAGAGGGTTCAGATGTTCATCGGCATGAAGTTGCACTTAAATATTGACTTTTCGTTCAGAAAGCAATGACAAATTACTGAATGTAAAATTTGCCTTGAAAATTAACCTGGGGTTGATGGCAGTGTCCTGCAAAGGACATGCAACATGGTTTGAATAGCTCCAGGAATCAATCTCTTCTACAGGATGTAAATGTATGTCCTCTTGTAATTAAAATCAAACATTTAGTGTGCACGTGCAAGCTGTCATATTCCGGCAATCTTTTGTATTACTGTGCTTTACTATTACAGAACATGCTTGAATCATCTCACCTTCCTGTTTATTGACTGACTGTACACAAACATGACATATTCTTTACTTTGTATTATTGTAAAATAGTTCCATGATCTGGGGAGCACTGGCTAAGGTTACAGTGTCCGCCTTGGGCTTAGAAGGTACTGAGTTCAATCTCAGCATAGGTCTGTGGAAGTTCCCCTAAAAGCCTATGATATATAATGATATCGCAGGCACCCTGATCTCTTGGGTAGTTAGTTACATTGGATATCTTTTCCAATCAGATAAGGGCAAAAACAGGATTTCACAAGTTTAATAAGTAAATACATTAACAATCTCACAATAGTTTGAAATTGCAAGGAGTAGGCCATAAAGCTACTGCTGTGGCAACATTGTTACAAAAGACAACCTACATATGAGTAGATAGAGCCTGTTACCTAGGATTATATCTGAGTTAAGGTAGAAAACCTTTCATAACTGCATGCTTAAGTCGGACACAGTATCCTTTTCGGCACATAACTAGGTGTGACATTGTCCCTTCGAATGAGAAACAAAGAAACTCAAGTTTCAGAATCTTAAGTAACTATATTCTACATTTTAAAAAGTTAGTTGTATGTCCTTTAAATAATGTTGCAGTCAACCCCAGCATTCATTGATTGTTAATTACTAGGCATTGTTAGTTCAGTAATTTGTCATTGCCATTGTATATTCTACATTAATTATCCAATATTTTTGTTGTACAATGCATCGTAAAACAGGGTATTAGTGTTCTTGTAAGTATTTAATAATGATTAAAATTATGATGACATAGTGGTTAGTCCACTTGTCTGCTGAGACAGAAATCTAGGTTCAATTCCCATCAGAGGCAGGATTTCCTGATCAGTACAACTATAGATTAACCTATCCCTTTAGAAACGGGTAGAAGACAACTTTCGTAATTTTCTGGGAATTGTTTGAGATGGAAAGGTAATGAGAAAGGAAAATGGCCACCTCACCTCATATGTTTTGGCCTAGAGCATGTGAAGGCCTAACACTTCACACCCCTGTGGCATTATCTGTTATGGGACAACCTTTGGTAGTGGAAGTGTGTTTATTTTCTTAGATTTTATGCACAAAAGAATATATAAATATGCACTGCCATCTCTATATCACATATTAAAGAATATAATGATTCTTTATGACTGCCTTTATGACTGTACATTCTGGCATGTATTATATATCATTAAAGTTATGTAGTTGTCAAGTGGGAAGCATACTTTAATATAGAAGGCATATATACCTATTGGGGGAGGAGGGGGTAGAGGTGGGGTGGGGGGATTTTTTAAATAATTATTTAAATTTTTCCTGTAGGTCTGCTTAAGGTTTTAATTTTGTCCTGCTGTGTTGTGTTACCAACATGTTTCACATTTCATCTGTGTCTCTTATTTTACCAGCAATGACTGAGATGAAATATAAGCACACTTCGCTAGTTTCCCCGGAACATTTCCGGGTATCCATTTCAAGCTGGTATGACCTGGGAGGAGCTTTGAGCTGGCAGGCAAACATGTTAACTACTGCATTATCACTGCTCCAAGATTGTTGATATTCTTAGAAATTTGACAATATTCATTATTCTGTTTGTTGACAAATTGGCCATTTTTAAAACACTTTATGTTTACTCAAGTTATTCTGTTTGTCAAATTATCTTGTACCTGAAAGCTTTCAATTGTTGTTTTTACCATAAAATAATTATTACTGAAGTTTACAGACTGCTATTATATCAATTTCAGCAAACAGATTCAGTCAAGTTGCTCTTCTTAGCTTGTGTTTTTGGACTCCTGTCTATCTGTAAAGCAGTATGTGGTTTCAAATCATTGTTTTTTCCCCTAGACAAATGACTTTCTTTGGTTTTGAGCTTCAAACACTTAGAGCTGTCAGGTTATAAGATACCAGAGTCTTGCATTCCATCGCATCTATTAGTATCAATCCATCCATCATGTGCCATGGCGATACGCGTGGGCGGTCATGATTCGCCAATTCACTTGATCACCGGAGTCGTGAATTAGCTTAGTGTTCATATCTCGACCATTCCCCGTGGTCAAGCCATCCACGTATTTACTACTCAGTCTTCCCCTTGTTCTCTTCCCCTCGATCTTGCTAGTTGTCACCAAGTTCTATAATTTATTTCTTCTCATAACATGTCCAAAAAATGTGACTGTCTACATCTAATTTCTCTAGTCAGTGTAATTTTCATTTGTTTGTTGTAGTACTTGGTCGTTGGTTTTTCTGTTTGTCCATGGTATTCTAAGTATCAATAGAGCCACGAAAAGTAGAACTGCAACTATCAGATATGGTGTTTTCCACATGGCTTAGGTCACTGGTTGTGAACTTTGTAAGTCCATAGCTTCCCTGCCTAACAACATTCCTTTTGTGGCTTCCCTGTTGGATAACTGGTAACAACTCTAGCCACGTTTCCATATTTAGCCAAAGCAGGAGAGCTGTGGAAAGATGTGTTTAAAATGTAAATTTTAGACAAACTGCAATTGGACACTGTGTAAAACAATAACAGCTACTTGAAAAATTATACAGTGTCCTATGAAAATCCTTCCTATAATTAAGCCAGTAATACAGATAAAAATGTTTGTTAAAGTTTACAGCTCGATTTAAACAAATCTGTACTCATCCATAGAGGCCCTAAACATCAGTCTGTGTGCTGCGTGGTGCGGCAGTTCACAGATTGAAAATATTTTTGTTTAGATAATGCAGGCAAACTAGCCGTTCATTCTCACCTCCACAACCGAACATAACAGTTTACGAGTGTTTTTATATCTTTAGATATATTACTGTTTGTGTCAGTTTTATTTCTGATGTTTGGTGCTTTTATTGGGCTTGCAATTAAACTTTTGGGTTGATACAGCTTCCTTGTTGTAATTATTTGTATTTAAACTACATCTGTAAACTCAAATGGAGTTTAAACTCTGAATGAACTATCATCCCTTGATTGCTTTCTATCTTTCTTTCTTTTTAAAGAACATAAAGGTTGCAATTGGTGTATGATTTATTTATCATACCTCTTTATAATCAGCTTATATACATGTGATTAAGCTTCTAAATTAAATTAACAAACAAAAGTCAGAAGTTAAAATCAGCAACAATACATGCAGTTAATGAATAAATAAAAAAGTCTATGAAAAAGAGAGCCAGTGGACTCCATAACTGCTGCCTTGAATACAGACGACCATTTGAAACTATGCAGAAACATGCTTGAATTCAACACAACCTATTCGAGCACATTTAGGCACATCAGGAACAAGACGGAAAAAAAACACCTAGGAGCTTACAAATCAAGTAACATTAACTACGAAAGTACAATATATTCCGAGGAAATCAATGATTGATTGGTTGATTGATTGATCTAGGAACCGACATCACAGCATTCGGGACATTCCAACAGGGCTCCGTCCCCATCCTCAGCAGCCAGCGAAGAGTTCCAAAACCAATAGTATCAGTAGCAATCTGATTATATGTCCGTCTCGCCTTTCCTCTGAGCGTCGAGCGTCACGCCTCGCTGCCTCATTCTTGCCAGACCATGACGATCCAGTTGCTCCTCCAAGGTGTACACGTACTCCCACAAGGCTGCAACCACGTCTGCCTTGTCATGCATCAATACTCCACCAAGTTTTGCAAAGCCAGCCAATCTGTCCGCCTGTTCATTCCCCAGCACACCGACATGCCCCGGAGAAAAGATCCAGGCGATGCTTGCCACCCGTGACCTCCGAAGCGAAGCAAGCCACTCTGCAAGAAGCATGACTGTCCTCACCTTCCTCAGCATGCTTTCTGAGTTAGTTACAATCACGATGTGTGTGTGTGTGTATCGTATTCTCGATCCAGTGGAAAGCTGCAGTGACCGCCTCCACCCCTACATGTTGTGATATCATATGCCAGGCTCTCCTGCACCAAACGTCAGCCATTAGCTTTTACAATGAACTCCCAGACACTTCTCCTCGACACCGAACCACCTGGGCAGATAATCACATCACCCGAGCGAGCATTATCCTGAATTAGTTGCTGGATTTCCACTTCCGTGGCCCCTGCTGGTCACTCCATGCACTCCCGGTTCAATGTGATTATTACTCTGCACAAGTCTGGCTGCTCCGCTGGCACTCTGACCCACTGCTCTCCTCACCTAATGTTTTCCAAGATGCACACATGTCTGATCGTATCCTCCGCCTGAGCCATCCATGATTTCCCTCTTATCAGTCGCTGACCATTAACTGCGTTCAGCATCTCATGCAAAGGGTGATCTGTGTCTGCAGCTACTCTGAGGTATGCCTTCGACTGCATCACCTTGAGCCTACCTGCAACAGTCGGCAAACCAAGGATGTAACGCATACACACAACTGGGATGTCTCAGGTGCATCCCAGAATGACCCACATAGCTTCGTTCTGTATGAGCTTTAATCTCACCAGCTGACTCTTTGAGACAGT
This sequence comes from Cepaea hortensis, assembly GCA_963921405.1. Taxonomy (NCBI): domain Eukaryota; kingdom Metazoa; phylum Mollusca; class Gastropoda; order Stylommatophora; family Helicidae; genus Cepaea; species Cepaea hortensis. The sequence continues at coordinate 80,423,236 of OY992882.1, read as the reverse complement.
GAGCAGTCCTAGTCCATAATCAATCATTGAGATGATCAAGTGCTGGTATAGTGTGAAAAGCATTCTCTGCTCTGTGTCAATTGCAACCATAGTTTTAAGTGCATTGAGTCCCTTTTGAGATCTTGTCACAACCATCTCCACAGGGTCCTTGAAGGACAGGCTCCTGTCAAATGTGATCCCCAGATACTTCAGTTTGTTCTCTCTGTTGACGCTTCTACCATCTATCGTGAGGCTTGGGACATCAACACTCACAATCCTGTTGTCCAGAGAGCACCACAACACAGCCGCCTTTTCCGGGTGGATGACAGCACTCATTTCAGTGCACCAGTCAATCACTTTGTTTACGGTCGCCTGTAGTTACTGGGCTGTTTGTACCCTATCTCTCCCCTGCCTATATGCAAAAATATTATCTGCAAATGTTAGTATCCTTCCAACCCCTGGTGCTTCTAGGTTTTCAATCTTGCTTGCTTGTATACACGTTAAAGAGCACAGGTGAGATTGCAGATCCTTGTGGCAGTCCCGGTGTTAACATATGTGGCTCTGAGATCCATGCACCAAGACGGAGAGCAACCCGACGAGAATACAGGACGGCTGCTATCCAGTTCACCAACCAGGGATTGACCCCCTTCTCCATCAGTGCGGTCATCAAACATCATATCTAACTCTATTGTATGCATCCTCGAGATCAAGCGTCCTCGCCATCGTTTCCCGTCTACTCTGGAACCCCTCATAAACGTCAAAGGCAAAAGTGGCTGCATTTGACCAGGTATCTTTTCCGGGCTTGCATGCAGTTCCCCAGACCTATTGGAAGAAACTTCCCCCTTTCCAAAAACTATTGCAGCTTGACAGCGAGGAAATAAATAAGACCAAGGATATAAAAACTACACGAAAAAAGCCAGAAGTGCAATCAGAGAAACAAACAGTTTGTAACAAACACGTGTAATAGAACAGAGCAGCCCTATTAGGTAGAAATCCATGTGAACCTGATCAAGAAAATCACAATGTTATCATGCAAGTTCAGGACATCATTTCATGTATTAAATGACAGGAATGACATCATTTTAGGACATCATTACATGTATTAAATGACAACCTGTCTATGACCAGTACGGTCACTGACAAGAAGGAAAGCAATGGCAAACAACATTCTTTTCAGTTGTCTCGTACATTGCGTCTTTTCGCAATTTATTCAGTATGAATTAAGTCAAGGGCAGATCAAGAACTACTTCATCTGATAGGCAGCTACCTGTAAACAGAATGCATTATGCTGATGACATGGATTTTAATGCTGAAGAATTCAATGAGTTGTGCAGCAGAAAACACTATTCCAAAAGTAAAGAAAGTGGGCCGTAAGACATGGATGACTGAAGAAATTTTACAACTAATGGAAACAAGAAGACAGAACAATAGTAGTCCTGCCAAATATGAAGAAATTCACAGAAATGTCAGAACCTTGTGTAAGGAGGCAAAAGAAACATGGCTTGAGAAAAATTGCAGAGAAATTGAAAAACAACACAACAGTAAAAATGCGAAACTAATGCACAAAAGAATTCAGGAGCTTACTAATCAAAGAACATGTACATCAGCAGCTGCCTAAAGACAAAAGATGGAAGAGTCATGATAGAAAAAAGATCAGATCTTACATGTATGGTAAGATTACGTGAAAAACCTTTATGACGATAACAGAGACGAACAGTATGATGTGCAAAATAATAATGAAGGACCAGCAATTTTGAAGATGGAGGTTCAGAATGCTCTTAACCATATGAAATCTGGCAAGACCCCGGTTCAGACAGCGTCACAACAGAAATCATTAATGCTTTAGAAGAATATGGAATAGACAAAGTTACCAGTCTGCTTAATACAATATATGATACTGGAAATATACCTCAGGAGTTATGTAATTCTGGATTTATTGCAATCCCAAAGAAATCAGGAGCCTTGGAATGTGATCAACATCGAACAATTAGTATAATGAGTCACATCACGAAGATTTTGCTAAGAATTATCATGCAAAGAGTTAGGAGGAAAATACAACCTGAAATAGGAGAAGAACAATGTGGGTTTGTGGAAGGCAAGGGTACAGTAAATGCTGTGTATATACTGAGAACCGTAATCGAACATTCTATAGAAGTAAACAAAGATCTACACCTTTGCTTTATTGACTACACAAAGGCTTTCGATAAAGTGAGACATGTCAACATGATAAGGATGCTTGAAGATCTATAAATTGATGGAAAAGACCTTAGACTTGTAAAAAACATATATTGGAAACAACAAGCTGCCATAAGAGTTGATAATAAAGTAAGCCAATATCAGCCTATTAAGAGAGGTGTGAGACAGGGATGTGTAATGTCTCCAGATCTGTTTTCCTTGTACAGTGAAAGTATTTTCAGAAATATTGAAGATATGGAAGGAATCAACATTGGGGGACGATGCATCAATAACATTAGAAATACAGATGATAGTCTGGATTGCAGACAATGAACAGGACCTGCAACATTTAGTAGATGCGGTTGTTAGACACAGTGAACAACTAGGGTTAGAATTAAATTGAAAAAAGACACAGACTATGGTCGTCACTAGGAAGAACGAAATACCACAATGTAATATACACGTAAATTGGAATATTCTTCAACAAGTGAATAAGTACAATTATCTCGGAACAGTAATAACATCTGATGGGAGATGCCTTGATGAGATTAGAACAAGAATCGTCATGGTAAAAGTAGCCTTTAGCAAGATGAAAAACATTCTGACCAATAAAAAGATGTCAACTGAAACGAGAAAAAGAGTGTTGAGGGGATACATAAAACCTGTACTTTTATATGGATGTGAAACTTAGACAATGAGCAGTCAGGCTGAAAAACATCTGATGGCTGTAGAAATGTGGTTTCTGATGAAAATGCAAAGAATACCATGGACAGCCAGAAAGACCAATGAACAAGTCCTTCAAGAAAGAAATGAAGATCGTAAACTGATTAGAGACATTAGACGTAGACAGTCACAATTTTTTGGGCATGTTATGAGAAGAAATGATTTGAAGAACTTGGTGACAACTGGCAAGATCGAGGGGAACAGACCCAGGGGAAGACCTAGAAGCAAGTACCTGGATGGCTTGGCCTTGTGGCATGGTCAAGACAGAAACACGGAGCTGATCCACGACTCTGGTGATCGAGTGAGCTGGCAGAACATGACCGCCCACGCTTACCGGCATGGCACATGATGGATGGATGGATTGTTTTAATCGCTGAAAATGAAACACACTTGCAATAAATGATAGATAAAGTTATCACAGAAGGTCACAATAAAAGAATTAGTCTGAATAACAAAATCACAGAAGTAACGGTTATTACAACGAAAACTGTTATACCCAAATGCAACATTCTGGAGGCAGCATTATGCACAGTGTATCTGTGCGGGCTGTTGTTTGTCGAGACTCCTGTCTTTTCCACTTTTCACATTGGGCATTGGGGGGAGTTTTGTGTGATATTCACTGGCACAGGAACGGAGCATAATGGGGACGACCCGTTGCTGTGAAGTTGGAACTGCGACTAACTAACTAACTAACTAACTAATATCAAAGTGCATGGAATCAGTTTGAAGTAAGTCAATGTATTTAAATATTTGAGTACTTTAATCACACCAGATAGAAGTTGTATTAAGGAAGTTACATGTACATGACCCTATCAAAGTCAACAATTCACAAGATTAAGAATATTGTCTTGAATTAATTCTTGTCAACTGAGATGAGAAAACGTGAGAGTTCTTAAGGGTTATATTGAGGAAATCCTGATGAAAGGAAGCAACCAGTGGCAATAAACAGACAAATGTGGAGTTATGTGGAAGCTACTGAAATGCAGTTTTCAGAAGAATGATGAGAACACCGTGAACGAGTAGAAATAGCAATGATCTGTTACCTGTTAACTGTTATCTGTTTGGGTATCTTCCTTGTGAACTTTTAAGTCTCCGACAGCTTTGTCAGGATAATAACGACTTCCGTCAAAAATCCCACGAAATGTTGGATTTCTTCCGCCTTCGTGACTATACTGACAAAGTTTGTCTACAGCTCTTTACCGCTGTCAGTCTATCAGTTGTGCCGAGGCTCTCTCCTCCAGGCCTAAACCACGAAATAATAGGCCGATCCTGTCACTAACCTACCATCCCCATAATATTGCAGCCAATAATATCCTCCTAAGGCACCTATCTATTCTCCAGGCAGACCCGATCACTCGCGATGTCTTTTCAGATGCGCCCCCCCCCCCCCCCATGGATCGTAACCTCAGGTATGTGTTAGTCCATAGCAGTCTACCCCAACCTCATACGTCTCTTCTTGGCACGATATCTTGTCTTCGATCACGTCGTAAGACCTGCCCACATGTACTTCAAACCCAGAGTCTGGCATTCCCTAAGATCACTTTCCACATCCGTGAGGGTTTCTCATGCAGGAATCGCAACGTTATCTATGCGACCAGCTGCATACGTTGTGACATGAGAAATAGATCTACGTCTTGCTGAAAGATTTAGGCAACACCTATCTATATCAACAGTGGTACCTAAAAACAGGTATCCATACAAATTAACAGTTCTGACCACTGTGGCGTGGCTGACATACAGGTCATGGCACTCAAAGTGGGCGCATCTCACGAACGTGATAGTAAGACATTGAAAAACAGCCTCATGTTCCAGTTGAGTTCACTCTCCCCTCACGGCCCAACATAGTTTCATTTAACTTCCAACCTCCCCTCCCTCACTTTCCATCCCCGCAGTTGCATAGCCCACTAGAAAAATGTAGTAGCATATCCTTTACAGGATGTCGCAATCAATCCCAGCATTACTTTTTTCCGTTTGTGATTTCTTGGCAAGTTTGCGTTCAATGGCTTGTCATTGCTTTCTGAGCGACTGGCACTCATGCCATTCTATTCAAACCAACACAGGGCGGACTGCATTCCAAGCGCTCGCAGCTGTGTTCCCACGCGGGATGCGGAATTGCGAACTACACCTCCGACACAGAGCCGGCTATAATTCACTGCCAATCCGCTTTTTGCTGTTCGCTCACATGGACGTCCCCCCTATCCCTCCCATCGGGCGGCTAAGCCAATCCCTGTTGCCCATCGACCTGTTTAAACCATACATCCGGTTCTGTCCATCCACATCAAACTTTAAGTGCTTAAGACGCATTCAACCAAACAAGATATTTTCATGTAGTGTTTGTTCGTGTAGTTGTGTGTCCGTTTGTTCTGTACTGACGAAAGCTTTAGCCGCCACGTACATTTTGTTACTTGTTATCGCGTTCTAATAAAGCTCACAATCTACTTCTCGTTTTTTTTTTTTTTTTGGTGATTCATTCATTGGGTATCTTCCTTGCACTCCGGGCAAGTTCATAGGTGTTAAGATCCGTTAGTTAGTTGCATATCCTTTACAGGACGTAGCAGTCAACCCAAGTATTTGTTGGCTGTTTGTGATCTAGTGGCAAAGTTATGTTCATTAGTTTGCCATTGATTCTGAATGACTGGCACCCATACCATATTATTTAAAATAAAACCAACACAAAGCGGTCTGCTGCCAAATCGCCCGCAGCTTTTTATCGAATCCTTCCCCCAAAATATGCGTCAGTGTAAGGTGGCTAATAATGCCTGGTCTGTGTTGGTAGACGAGGTGCTTAATTTTCCCAATCTGGTGCCTCTCGTGTCTGGCCGTGCCATTTCTTAATCCCAAGCCTCTAATTCTGGATAACTATGTGGATTGACTGACGTTAAAGCCCTCCGCTCCCGACATCTTTCTAAGGGCATTGATAACATCAGCACGATCCATGGGCTGGCGATCTGCAGGGGGTGCAAAACCAAGTTTATCAGCTCGTTTATTTCCCTCAATTCCCACATGTCCATGAAGGCGACTCTACCGACAACAAACCACTGCAGCGATACAATCCACTGTCTACGTACAGACCCGCCTCGATCTTTCGGATCATGCTTATTGAGTCACATAGCAGACGTTGGTATAATTATGTGGTTTTTGTCATATGAAAGCCTGTGTTACTGCCATAACTTCCATCGTCGAGCTGCTCGTGGTCATAGAGTGGACACCGCTGGCTTCTTGAACTGTTCGGCCCGCTGAACGTTCTCTGAATGCCCACGCATGTCTCTGCTGCTGTGTAATAGATCCATCTGTATAGTATAGCAGAATCGCAATCATTGAATGTTCACGGATGAGCGAGTTGACCCATGCATTGACAGCAGCAGGATTCTGCTCTTTGCACTTCCTGTCAAGCGTGACAATGCAGGAGAAGGTGTAATTAAGCGCTGTAGGCACAGGCGCAAATTACTTGTCGGGGTCAATAGTGGTAAGAATGCAGACCTTGCTGGCAACATCTTCTGCCCTACCCATCCGTGATTTGCCCCTCTTTAGTATATCACGATTTTCACTGAATATAGCTTGATGCAGAGGGTGCACGAACCCTCCGGATATTGATCCTGTGGTTTATGGTCAGAAAGTCAAGGAGGTATAAGACCAATGGTGATATCTTGACAGAAGTTAACTCACAATAAGGACTGGTTACTCAAGTCATATAAGGGGGCTGCGTGGTCTCGAGGTATGGTGTCCGTCTCGAGCGCTGGAGGTCCCGGGTTCAAGCCCCGGTGAGGACCGGGATTTATTTCACGTGAACTTCTAGTAAAAAAATTTCCCCTGGTCTCTGGGTAGTGAGATCGGAAGCCTGTGTGTATTGTTGCTCACGTAAAAAATCCCTTGGCAGTTGGAAATCGAAAAAGAGTAGCCTAACGGCGCTGCCCGGGCAAAATTTCGAGTTAAAAATCTACCCAAAGTACTTCAGGATCCTCGCCGGTGCTACGGAGTTCGTGCACTGAGCTGAGTTTCTCCAGACTCAAGTTTGAGTTAGGAGAAGAACGGAGCACTTATGGCTTACACCCGTGTGCCGTGATGTTGATCCATCGACTACACTAAACTAAACTAAACTTGAGTCATAAGAAGACAGTTCACATTCTTTGTGCTTGCCATGAGAAAACGGAACCCAGTATGTCGTCACAAAGGGAATGTTGGAAAGGAAAAGGGGCAAAGAGAGATCAAGAGAGATGGTGCTGAATAGTTTTACACATGGCATGAAGTAATATCAACATCAGAAATGACTGGCAGAACACGGGACAGAAGGCAGTGACAGGCATGATCACGAACGCCACATGACATGGACTATAAGAAGAAGAATTGCCTTGTTTTGTACGGCAGAGTGTGATGGCGACAGGTGTGAAGGTTGGTTTAATTATACAATTTTGTTGACAAATGTAAAGATTGGTTTTGTTATGCATTGCCTTTGACAAATCAAAAATAATAAAGACATTTCCTTTGTACAGAGATTGTCAAGGCGTCAACACGGAAGATCGGTCAGAATCAAATGAAGCAAAGTTCTTAGCTAATGTATAGATTATTTCATGTTGTACTGTTATTGACAAATAAAATAATAGCAGTGATCTCTTCCAAGCTGCTCTCCATACATTATTTATTTAAGTTGAGGACAACATCTGAAGACCTGGAGAGCAGCGACACACACCATAGCAGGGTAACCATGGAGCCTTAATCGTGTGGAATGTTTAGCAAATGTGTATAACTAGTCGACACAAGCACGCGCGACGAAATTAATGTACACAGCATGCGATGGAGATTATCAGCGTTCTAACTCTTCTTCTGACCTCTAATGAGCTCTTATTTGTTTACTCAGAGTTCCATTATTTGCAACCAACTATCAAGAGAACAACCATATATTAATTTATGCTGTCTTTGGACGCTGTGGTCATGCAGTGACTAGCAAGCTTGCCCGTCGACCTGGTGAGCATGTGTTCGAATTCCCATGGAAGCGTGAATTTTGTCAAATCGACATAGGTTACCCAAGTCCACGCAACCTAAACTGGATACCAGGAAATGTTATGGAAAGTAAATGCGGCCGGCGTTAAACTGACCTCATCACCCATCGATTGCTGACTGATCTAAACAAATATGGGGCTAGCAAAATATACACGATACGCCTCATGACGTTGAGCGGGATCCTTGTTTTCTGTATATTCCATATTATGACAGATATGTCACCAGCATGTACTGATACATTACTAATGCAGCATATCCTATAAAATATGATCAATTACACTGGTCTCCCATATCAATCCGGTCTAAAATAGATACCAGGAAATGTCTTGGAGAGCAAAGGCGGTCGGTGTGGTACCGACCAAATTAGCCACCGAGTGCCGATCGGTCTATAAATATACTGAAAATAAAAACTGTTAGGTTTGTGTAACTGCTGCGAAAAAGTGAGATACTGCACGTAGGTACGATGTACATACCTTACAAGGAACTCCACAAGGGTACACGTAGATACGGTGTACATACCTTACAACGAACTCCACAAGGGTACACGTAAATCTTACTCAACTGATTCAAGCCCTTATCAGGTTCAGACAACCTGCGCGCCATTGCTTAAGAGTTAACACCCACAGTCTTCCAAATGATTCTCATCAGAAACCAATAAGCAAACTAGCCAACCAACCAGCCAGCCAGCCAGTTATAATCAGTCAGCCAACCAACCAACTTCCCAACCCACAGTCAATCAACAAAAAAACCAGTCATCCAACCTACTAGCCAACTTACCAACCAGCCAGTCAACCAACCAACAACACAACCAAGCTAATCACATTATTGCTTTGAATGTGTTCTAGACTTTTAATGTATAAGTGCAGTCATATTAGGACTTAAAAGCTGGGTGGCTGGCAGGTTTATATGTCAACAACTTGCTTAGACTTTACCAAGCTCCTTATATAACACTGGGAATTTTTCCAAAACCTATTGCTATTTTTTTTATACCACTCATCCAACTCTTGGGTAGTAAATATTTGGTCCTCTCTGGTAGCGCGACATAAAAAATGCAAATGAGGCCCCGAATACAGATTGCAGACAATAAAAATATCGCTACAGGAACAACCGTCTCAATGCAGTTGCCAAAGCAAATATGTGAAGAAACAATTATACTGACGGGTAGATAAATTCCATGGCCTCTGATACAATGTGTCTAGAAAAAACGCTGGATGTTCATATGAATGCTGAACTTGATCTCAGTGACTTTGAAGTTAGAGGTGTGCTTACATAAATGTGACACACTCCCCTCGAAACATGCTATAAGACAACTAAAGGCGATTTCCCGACTTGTGAACATATGATGCGAAATTCGAAGATTTCCACTTACAACATTGAAAATGTCTACTTTACCCCGACTATACGTCCTTTATTTCGCAGTTACTACACTTTCAATGATATGGTGCCACATCGAGCACCCGTCAGGCGCGGCTGTTGTTAGTTTGTGTACACACACTTTTCGACCACCTTTGCTCACGTGCAGCTCGGTATTTAACCTTTCTGTTAGGTGCAAACGGTTCTGGCAACCTTCAGTGTATACACGTTTACCACCCTGCGTTTGTTTACATGTAGCCATGCTCCAAACACAACTGCACAGTCTACGCCATCGCATCGTGCAATGCCAATTTGCGTCGGCCATCACGATTGGCAATGCCAATAGTCACACATTTCGGATTTACAACCAAAAAAAAAAATTGTTCTTGTCCCGATTATGTCATATCATCAAACCATCTGAGTATGAATCTCTTTGTCTTTCTCCGTTAAGTTTGCCATTTGTTACTAAATGTTCGTGTTTATTGCATTCAAAGCGTGCCTCAAGATTTCTCATTCTCCACATTCTATTTCTCTAATGAGATTGATTGCCCTACAGATACACGTATTTGTAAAGACATTTACAATTGGCTTTTGTCTATTGGGCCATCGAACTGCCCCATATACTAGAACCCCCATTTAGCTGAATATCGATCGTAATCAAATCTTAGTCTGCCGTCATTGCAACGACGAAATGGGTGGTAACAAGTAATTCGGGATGAACATATTTATATTCAAGCAAAACCATTAGGACTCCACCTAAGGATGGGCAGAAAGACAAACGGCATAGCATAGCAAAAGGAAAGCGCCCTCGAAACAATACACGGGGGAAGAAAATCCCAAATTACATCATGACAGGAAACACGTGAGGCTAGGAGGGAAGATTCATTCGGTGCTTGTATGGTTGACCTGATAGACGATTGACCTGTTAAGGCCTATGAAGTGTTTATGCTTGTGGCTACGGTTTGCTTACGCATGTTACTTATGTTTGACTAGTAGTGCATGGTTCCGCCGCCCTGCTACTGAATTGAGTGCATGGAGCGAGCGACACTGTGAGCTATGAATTGTGTGTGGACTGCTTTTACATCTGCCCGTCATTGTTTGTAGTGTTAACTGCATGTTCAGACAAATTGTGACCGAGCGGTCGTTGAACTAACTGGGTTGCCTTATGCTGTAATGTGTGGCTGCTTCCATCGACGATGAACTGTACTTTTTTTTTAAATGGGAGGACTGCACAAGATAGTAAAAAAGTCAGACTTATAAATGATAATTAGAAACGGATGGAATAACACGTGGAGGGAATGGGGGAACTGCACAAGGTAGTAAATAAAGTCAGACTTATAGATGATAATTAGGGACGGATGGAATAACGCGTGGAGGAAATGGGGAGACTGCACAAGGTAGTAAATAAAGTCAGACTTATAGATGATAATTAGGGACGGATAGAATAACGCGTGGAGGAAATGGGGAGACTGCACAAGATAGTAAAACAAGTCATACTTATACACCGATGACCTGAATTAGTCAATAGAGGTCCCTTTTACACCCCTAAAGTGCACTAGTCGCATAGGGCTAGATCCATATTTTATAGACCAAATGGTGGCGGGTGATGTGGTTCACATCAAGCAAGTTACAAGTGCATAAAAAGGTGCAGAATGTTGAGGATACTCATTTTATTCATTGGCACCTTGCCGTCTTGACAGACGATACTTTGTGCTTCAAAAAGGCATAATAACTATTACCCATGGCGGTAGCGAATGTGACTGATAAGGCCGATTCGCGGTGTAAATGGTCGATCACAGTGGGTGCATGTGAACACGTGGTCATTTCCACCATCATGCACCATCTTACGTCTCACACGCTCGGTGTGCGTGTGTGACTTATCTGCAATAATTTTCTCTTTTGTCTTTATTCCATTTCTGATGTTTGCCCCCCATGCAACACGTTGAACGGCGACTTGCTCCCAATGTGCATTATCAATGCCCCTATCAATCATGTCCCGCTTACACACGTCTTTGTATCGTAGTAGAGACCGACCCTGAGATCCCTTACCCATCTGTAATTCACCAAAAAACATGTCCTTTGGTATTCTATCATCATCCATCCTCCTAAGATGTCCTATCCATCTAAGTCTACGAAGACTGAGTATGAAATAAACCGTCACACACCCTGATCTTTCCAATACTTCAGTATTTGTGATTTTGTCTTGCCACTTAATACCAAGAATTCTTAGCAGACACCGCATATGAAAGCTGTTTAAACGTTTCTCTTGGTGTGAGTAAGTTGTCCAGGTTTCACTGCCATAAAGAAGACTACTAAGGACACAGGCTTGATAGACAAGGACTTTTGTTTTGGCAGTAAACTTCCTGTTCTCCCAGACTCTTTTCCTTAACCTGTTCATTGTTGTTGCTGCCTTACCAATCCGGATGTTGATTTCCTGATCTAGGGATAATTTGCTATTTACCACTGATCCTAGATATATAAAATGGTCTACCATCTCTTGTTCGGCATCGTCAATAAAGATTGATGGTACCCCATGTGCACCTTGTGACATAATCTGTGTCTTCTTTTTGCTAATTGTTAAACCAAATTCAGAACAAGCATTGGAGAATGCAGATAATAGACACTGTAATTCTTCCTCGGAGTGGGTTGTAACTGCAGCATCATATGCAAACAGCAACTCACTGATCAGTACCCTCCTAATTTTGGTCTTAGCCTTCAATCTCTGAGCATTGTAGAGGCCGCCATCTGAGCGTGAGTGAATGTATATACCACCATCCTGATCACGAAAGGCATATTTCAGCAGGAGTGAAAAGTATATTCCAAAGAGGGTGGGAGCTAGTACATAACCTTGCTTAACTCCACTCTTGATTTCAAACTCTTCAGAAGTTGCACCATCAAACTGTATTATACCCTTCATGCCTGTGTGGAACAATTCCACAATGGACAGAAGAGTTGGTGGGCAGCCAATCTTCTTTAGTGCCTTGAACAGTCCCTCACGACTAATCAAATCAAATGCCTTTGTGAGGTCGATGAAGGCAATAAACAGTGGTTGATTCTGTTCACGGCATTTTTCTTGCATTTGTCGTAATGAGAATATCATATCAATTGTAGACTGGTTCTGTCGAAAACCACACTGTGATTCGGGGTAGTCTTGATCTCCTAGTCTGCGCAGAACAATTCTGGCAAATACTTTTCCAACAATACACAGAAGTGAGATACCCCTATAGTTGTTGCAATCGCTCTGATCGCCCTTGTTATTGTACAGTGTTATGATGCTTGAATCTTTGAAATCCTGTGGGACTTTTCCTTCTCGCCAACATAGCTTTATTAGCTAGTAGATCTGCAGAGTGAGTGTGTCTTGTCCACTCCCGATAACCTCTATTGGAATCCCATCCTTACCTGGAGCCTTGCCAGATGCAAGTTCATTTATAGCACACTTAACTTTTGTTATGGTGGGAAGTCTGTCCAGAAGGTCAAGTGTTGGTAGAGCCTCTATGGCGTTGAGAGTATCATCCGCTTGTTTGGTTTCACTTGAGTAATACTCCAAATAGTGCTCTACCTATCTGTCCATCTGCTGTTTCTTATCAGTTATGATTTCTCCAGTCAAAGTTTTCAATGGTGCACTTCTTTTGATCATTGGACCACATGCTTTCTTTATTCCTTCATACATGCTTCTGATGTTTCTCTTATCACTTGCGATTTGAATGGACTCACATAACTTGATCCAACAATCATTTGCACACTGCCTGGCAGCATTTTGCACACCCTTCCTAGCTTGCTTTAGCTCACTCAGAGTGTTAAGCGCTGGTCTTTCCTTGTTTCTTAAGAGAGCTATCTTCTTCTTATCAATCAAGGGATGCAGTGTCTGGCTGTTTGCCGCAAACCAGCCCCGCCTCTGATGATCCACAGTGCCGTAAACCCCTACGGTAGTTTTATAAAATGTTTCCTTAAGTTGACCCCACTTTTCATTTACTGTACAATTTTCTGGTGTATCAGTGAAAGCGTCTTCAAGTTGCCGTTGAAACTGAAAGCACTTTTCGGGATCGTGAGTGTTAATAATATTAATCCTGGGGTTAGATTTGTGTTTAGCTGTGTTTAGCTTTGCTCTCAGTCTAACGCTTGCAACAACCAAAGAATGATCCGTATCACAGTCAGCACTGTGGTAACTTCGAGTAAATGATATATGGTTCAGATGTTGTTTCCGTGTGATGATGAAGTTCAGCTGGTGCCAGTGGCCGGATCTTGGATGTTTCCATGTGACCTTATGCAGCTCTTTTGTTTTAAAAAAGGAGTTTGTTATACATAGGTCATTTATGGTGCAATGCTCCAGCAGCCGTTGCCCATTTTCACTCATGCGACCGATGTTGTATTTTCCCAGGCACACTGTCCATGAACTCGAGTCCTTGCCCACACGAGCATTGAAATCACCGAGCATATAAATGTAGTCAGATTTAAGAACTGCCTTGATCACGGAGTTTAACTCCTCATAGAACGAATCCTTCACATCATCAGAGGAATCGAGTGTCGGTGCATATGCAGTAATAATGGTGGCAAAACCACAAAAGGTTGCCAAGCGCAGGGATAATAGTCTTTCATTTCCTCCTGATGGAATTTCAATCATTCCCAGTAGCGAATTCTTCACTGCAAAGCCCATACCGTGTTGCCTCATTTTTGCCTGCCCTCTACCCTTCCAAAAAAAAGGTGTAATTGTTTTCCTTGAGTGACCCTTCCTCAGCGAGGCGAGTCTCCTGCAGGCCAGCAATAGCAATGTTAAGACGATTGAGTTCGGCATCAATCACAGCCGTTTTTTCACATTGGTCAAGTCATTGGAAAATCCTGGACACATGGTTCTCACGTTCCAGGTTGCAAGCAGTAGCTTGAGGTTTCTATTTTTCATTTTATTAGTACCTGGTGCATTGCTTTACAGCCTGCGATTCAGATTTTGTCCTAGCCCCAAGCACCCATTGAAGCAGGCAGGCTGCGGCGGATCAGCACCCAATTGTCCGAGGGCTGCCCAGCTTGAGACAGGCGGTAGCTGATCAGTGACACCTGTAGGTGTCTCCCACCGTCAGAGGCAACGCGTGGCGCCCCATGTCTACGCCAATTGACAATGACTTATAACCCGTAATAGTTACCTCTCTCTTTGATTCCGAGACCGATTAAGACCAAGGATGCAGTTATTGCTTCTACATAACACAAAGCCTGAGCTAAAATATAGAGATCATGTGTTGCCCATGCAGCATGATCCCTCACTCGGCCTGCCTAGCTCACTCCAGAGGAAAGGTAACACCTCTGCATCTGAAACAAGACAAGCTGCAGAAGCTGCCGGATCATCAAAGCAATGCTCTAACTGTCCGCCTGTCGGAGCTTCGAACCTAGACCAGCCGCCAACCAAGGCTTAGGGCCTGGTCTGCCCTGCTATGACATTTTGTCTTTAGGTTGCATTTCCTCGCACCAGAGTAAGGCTTGAACCCTCCCAATTGCCCTCTTCCACCCAAAGCCGTTGGCACAATGTGGGGTGTCGGTTTGGTAAGTGCCGCCCAACGTTCGGCGCTAACAGACAGCAGGTAGTACCGTCTACTGTTATACGGTAGCTCAGTCATATCTGACTAACACCTGACACCAACGATTAGTGTTATAATTATTATTAAGCTACTACCGTGGCCAAAGGCTTGCGAACGCGGTTCGTGAGTCGCATACTAGACGTTCGAAACGCAACAGCGACCGATTTGTGCCGCAGACCGTGTCGCGTTGTGTTATAACGTGTTGGTATGGGAGCCGGTCGTTCAGAAAGCAATGGCATACTACTGAACGTGAAAACTTGTCTAGTACATCAACAGCAGCTGAAAAATGCTGGTGTTGACTGCAACATCCTGTAAGGGATATGCAACATTAAAAAAAATATAATTTATGTTTTATTGTAGATATAAATGATGACAAATACTGAGAGAGAGAGAGAGAGAGAGAGAGAGAGAGAGAGAGAGAGAGAGAGAGAGAGAGAGAGAGAGAGAGAGAGAGAGAGAAGCAGAGAGAGGGAGGATGGGGGAAAGACAGAGAGAAGAAGTATAGGGGCAAGATGCAACGATAATAACGATAGGCGAACATGAAATTACATTATGGGATCTATTAAGAACGTAACAAACATAAATATAATGTGTTATATGAGATACATATATGCGTTCAAAATCCAGGGCTGTACTCTCATGCCGATCTCGAACTGTTCTTCACAGACCCATCTGTATAGATGATTATATATATATATATATATATATATATATATATATATATATATATGTGTGTGTGTGTGTGTGTGTGTGTGTGTGTGTGTGTGTGTGCGTGCGTGTGTGTGTGTGTGTGTGTGTATCTTCTGGAGATTAATGCTGTCCTACCAGTGTCCTTATCTCGACTGCTGTGGGCTACTTGCTTCAGATTTATATCCCTAGTGTCATTTAAAAAAAATGAGAATGCATATGCACACTTAGTATATAAGTCCATTCTTCTTCGTGTTAGAGTGCATCCAGATCACAGATCTGCTTGATTATCTCTTAAACTTCTGCCATCCAGGAGCGGTCTCCTTAGAGACGTATTCCCTTTCTGTCTTTGATAGTGCTCTGCAGGGGGTGTCTTTTTGTCCGCTCACAATTTAATGTAAGCCTTAACCTATTTAACTATGATGCGCTTGGAGGCCATCGTCGGTAAATCAAGGACGCGTCGCTTGGCCGGGCACGACATGTCTTTTGTAACACCGAGTATGAGTCTCATTGCTTCATATTATCCCTATCAAATCTGTCTGGCTGGATCCAGCTGAGAGATGGTCCTTCTAGAAGTGGTAATATTACAATGGCAACATCATTTTTACAGATCATTGGAAAAGTTCTGTAGCTGTCAAGATATTGAGGTCATTTAACATTTCAGGAATTCCACCCATCAACACAAAATGTCTGCATACATGCAGGTGTTAGAAAACGTTACTTTGTGAGCAAGATGTGGACATTTGTTTGTGCAAGGCAAAGTGCTGTCTGGTTTACTTACGAGAGATAAGTAATACGTTTCACGAAGACGCAGGAAGAAAAATGTTTTATACATCGCGTAAGAATATTATTTGGTTCTAAACGGGCGACTAAAGCGTATAATAGTGGACATTATTGTTTAAAA
>OY992882.1:80254353-80404353 GCA_963921405.1 Cepaea hortensis | reverse complement strand
CAGTCAACAGAACTTAAGACAACCTGGTTCACCAAGTACCACAAAACAGATGTTCCAAACAATAGCTGGGTAGAATGACATAATACAGGATTTTGACACAGACAACAATAAGGCACTACAAAAATATAAGTTACACAGCATAAATCTTAAGACGCGACGCGACACAAACAAAAGAGTTGTTACAACAATTACTACTCCACCATGAGCCCAGGAATGCTGACACTAGTCAGCCACTCGGCTCTCTCCTAAGACATAGATTGTTCACTGATGAACACAAAGGAAACCCCACATCTTTCGTCTCAAGGCGGTTTTACCACAAAACAACTATATATACAGGGCCAAAGCGTCTCTTTCACAAACCGGGCCGGCTGCTGCAACAAACATCGCTTTAGATCTCTTTGTCCCGTTTGAGTTCCGGCAGTTGCCAAGGTCATACGGCTTTAACAGGCCAAACCAAGATTGCGTCGATTTGGTACTGTTAGACACACATGTGCGCGCGCATATATATTAGTGCTATTGTGGGATATGTGGTACACGGTTATAAATGTATGTTCTATGGGAGAGAGGGATGTGGATTTGTTTCCTTGCTCTTGCATGCGTTGAACCAAACAGCTTTTTCTAGATCTTCACACAGAGCCTGAATTAGTAATGATGGTATACATCGTCAGAGCCTGGTGACTACCCTTTCTTCAAACTTTGTATTGCTGATCTACATACCTCTAATGAAAGGTTCTTGTTCTTTCCCTACGCTTTCGTGCACATTTGGTTTCTTTGGCGTATCTTCGTACGTTTTTCCACAACACGCCTTCCATCTTTATACCATATCTTTACTTTTATTTAAAGTGATGTCAATCATAATAATACATTTAATGATACCCTAAAATGATGTCATTCCTGTCATTTAATACATATAATGATGTCATAATGTGATGTCATTCCTGACATTTCATATAATGATATTTAAAGTGATGTCATTTCTGTCAGTTAATACTTATATAAAGAGATCTTCTGCTTACAGTTTTCAAACTTGAGACCATGACCAACAACTATCTCTTGGCTGCTCTCCGGCTTCATCCACCATTAGGTTTCACGTTACCTTGTGCGATGAGCTAAACGGGTACAACGTCTTGTTTAAGGGTATCCCGTAGGTTAGCGGATGGAAGGAGGTATCTTACTCCTCCTTTGATAAGGAATAGCCCTAAATCGCCGCCCAAGTGCAAGGCACATGTTTCTAATATTATTTTATTTGTCAAAACAATTCATAGTTAAACAAATCTTCACAACTATCGTCTTCTAAAAGTACTGTAGAGTTTTGGTCTTCATAGACCATAGCTTTAGGAAGGGAAAATCCCAACTGATCCTCCCAGTGGTATAGAATGGGAAACACACAATTGTGTGGCAAACACAGCCCTAGTGAATGAGTATCCACCGGAATAAGTGGACAACTGTCAGAGTCTTGCGTAGGGCAAGATAAGTAGCTCGTTTTCTGGCAAGTGTGAAGCAGTATCAAACTATCAAATCACACGAAGTGAATATCAGAAACTGTTATTTACATGCTTTATTTACGCGCTGCATTCATTATCGCACAGACATCGCGCAATGACAATCCATAGCAATCATTACAGCATGAACAATATCAATACAATACATAAGGATACATGCAATCAATATACATATCACTTACAAGCCAAAATACTCAAGCGTTCGAACCAGTCTCCCACTGTCACAAGGCTAGCTCTCAATGCAGATTCAAAACCACTCGCAGACTCATGCGACCTGTCCATACAAACGCCTAACCCGGTCTGCCTGGCCTTTTGTTCTACACGCTAGTCGGCGCTCAAGTCAGCTGGTGTGACCCCTGCAAGGTTCACGGGAGGTACCGCTGACCAGCGGTTATTTTAGCGTCGCTCAGTTGCTTTTCTTGGCTGCTTATACGGGCGTCGTACATTCCCTCTGTAGTGTTTAACATCACTCAGGGTTGCGCGTTGTTATGTCGCCTGGCGTTGGCGCAGCCAACGCATCGCAACCTCAGATGTGAGACTTTGACACAACTCTACAGCTGAGCAGAACAGGGCATTCACTTGTCCTAACAGACGGAACTGGCTTTCGAAGGCGGAGGTAAAAGACCCCTATGTATGTGTGAAAGTCAAGGGGAAACCATCACATTTTCTTCCCAAGACTTCATGGCAAATCACAATTCAGAGGCAGTGAACGACGTTAAATAATTGTCTTATAACATCCTCGTCCGGTAGGGACAGTCATGAGTCACAGGTGCCACCAGACTGTCATCAAGCTACTAATGGCAAACCATAACTAAAATAAGTAAATTTAGAGTAGGAACCTAGAACGTTAGGACCTAAACTAAACTGGAAAAGTTAAACAATGCTCTAAGAGACATGGAAAGCATGCAAGTGAATATACTAGGCATAAGTGAGATGAGATGGAAGGGATCGCGCAAAATTATAACCGACAAAGACAAAATAATTTATACTGGAGGGGGTACACACGAAAAATGAGTAGGGTTAATATTTGTTTAAAATAAAAATCAGAAATGTCAATTAATTGTTGCTTCTGTATTTCAGATAGAGTTGTTATGGTCAAAATCAAAGATAAATCAATAGATATAAATAATAATATAAATAAACAAGGATATGCACCAACAACAAGCAGTAGTGATGTTGAAATACAACACTTTTGCGATGAGTAGAAATGGCGATGGCTCAGATTGGATCACAAGTAATAACAATAATACTGGGAGATTTAAATGCAAAAGTAAGAACGGTTATAATGGAGGATGTAGTGGGGAATTATGGTTTAGGTACAAGAAATGAAAGAGGAGAGAAACTAATAGAATGGGCAAATATCATTGATCTGATAATCGGAAACACCTGGTTTAACCACCATAAAAGACGAATACACACACGAAAAAGCCCTGGTAAGAAAATAATTAACCAGATTGATTACATACTTATTAATAAAAGATTTAGAAATGCATTAATTAATGTAAAGACAATGTGTGGTTTTGACTGTAATAGTGATCATGTAAAACTATGTGGACAAATAAAAGTAGTATTAAAGAGAAGGGGAAGTGGTTAAGAACGTGAGACTTAATAAAGAGGTTCTGAATGTAGATAAAGAAATTCAAGAACAACACAGAGTGACTTTGAAAAATAGGTACAGTGCAATAGCTAAAATACAGAGTATAAATGAACAATGGGAAATGTTAAGAGACTCCATTCTTCAAACTAGCAAAGAAATATTACCAGAGAGAAGCCGAAAAGCTAAGAAACAATTGATAATTGAAGAAATTTTAATGTTGATGGACAAAAGAAAACTGAGTAACAATTACAAACAAGAATATGCTAAGATAAATAAAGAAATAAGAGATAAATGTGTGAAGGCAAAAGAAAGTTGGTTAAACAAGCAGTGCAAACAAATTGAATTAAATTCTATTAAAGACACACAAAATATGCACAGACAAATCTGTGAGCTTACGGGAAGAAAAATAAGAATAAATACAAGTGTTTGAAATCAAAAACAGGAAATATGTTATTGGAGGAAGGTTCTATAATGAAGAGATGGAATGCGTATATAAGAGAATTATATGATGGAGAAGGGGAAGAATTAACAGAAGAAAGTAATCTAAAAGGTCGACCTATTCTAAAAGAAGAAGTCGCTAACGCTATCAAATATATGAAGAAAGGAAAAACAGCTGGGCCAGATGAAATCACAATATAAGAATTAGAAGTATTGGGAGACTTTGGAGTAGATATATTAACAAAAATGTTGAATGATATTTACAGCAGTGAATATTTACCGAGTGATATGATGAAATCTGTATTTATAGCTGTACCAAAAAGACCAGGAGCAATAGGATGCGAAGATTTTCGTACAATTAATCTCATAAACTATGTCACTAAGCTTCCTACTCAGAATTATAATGAGAAGAACAAGAAAGAAAATAAAAATGGAAATTGGTGAAGAACAGTATGGATTTGTGGAAGGAAAAAGCACAAACAATGCAATATATACATTACGAACACAAACAGAAAGACCAGTAAAGACACAGAAAGACATATATTTGTGCTTCATAGATTATATACTAAGGCATTTGATAAAGTAAAACATGATGAACTTATTAAAATGTTGGAAGATATTAACACTGATGTAAATATCTAAGAATAATAAAGAATATTTACTGGAACCAAGTAGCAGCAATTAAGATGGGAAATAAAGAGGGCAGTTACGAACAGATAAAGCTAGGAGTACGACAGGGGTGTGTCTTGTCACTGGATCTCTTCTCCCTATATAGCGAAGTAATAATGAGAGAGATTAAAGAGAAACCAGAACAACTAATCGGAGGTTATAATATAAACAATATACGCTATGCAGATGACACAGTATTGGTGGCGGATAATGCACCAGGCCTACAACAATTGTTAGACATTGTAGTAACAGAGAGTGCACAGAAAGGACCCTCTTTGAATATCAAGAAAACAGTAACAATGATGATATCAAAGAAAACGGTGACACCAAAATGTGACATAGAAATAGAAGGGGGAATTCTTAACCAAGTGGATCATTTTAAATGCTTAGGGTCATTTATAGCATAACTAGCTGACCCTGCCCGGCTTCGCCCAGACCCTGATGGGGAGCATCTCATTTAATTCATATAAGTAGTGATATAAGTTCGCGTTCCCGTTACTGTCTGTCTGTCTGTCTGTCTGTCTGTCTGTCTGTCTGTCTGTCTGTCTGTCTGTCTGTCTGACCCGGCCCGGCATTGCCCAGCTCCTGGTGTGGAGCATCTCATTTAATTCATATAAGTAGTCATATAAGTTCCCGTTCCCGTTACCGACTATCTGTCTGTCTGTCTGTCTGTCTGTCTGTCTGTCTGCCTGTCTGTCTGTCTGTCTGTCTGTCTGTCTGACCCGGCCCAGCATCGCCCAGCTCCTGGTGTGAAGCATCTCATTTAATTTATATAAGTAGTCATATAAGTTCCTGTTCCCGTCTGTCTGTCTGTCTATCTGTCTGCCTGACCCTGTCCGGCTTCGCCCAGTCCCTGGTGGGGAGCATCTCATTTAATTCATATAAGTAGTCATATAAGTTCTCATTAAATTCATACAACAAAAAAAGTAACTTAAAAGAATGTCCTTCCACACACCATCCATTATTTTTAATGAAAACTCTTTCTAATCACCTGCATGACTACAGTAACTTCTTAAGCAATAAAAGATGAGTTACAATGTTATGCATTGTGCATTATTTTTATGAAAACTTTGAAAATGCCTTACAGATTGTATCATTATTTATTATAACTCATATGCCGGTACATAACTATGGACAAAGAGTTTATAAATCTTTGAAAACGATGCCACAATATGACTATAAGTTATACAGAAAAGTTATGCCCCTTGAAATAACTTTTACAGAGTTAGGTCCCCTGAGATATATGAAATTATAATGAAAAATGAAATAATATTGGGAAAGCAGCCGATTTCACACTAAAAAAATCCTCCGAAGTCGGAGAGTGTCTGCCTGTACGGCGAGGAACCACCAGTCTGCACACCAATAAGCCAGACATGGGACAACGGATACTCACGCAAAACTCAGGTCCTGCATGACATCACACTGATGTTGGACAACAGGATGCCTTCATCCGACATACAGGACTTCGCGTTGGAGCTCAAGCCAACGAACACAAGCAAGCAAGCAAGCAAGCAAGCAACACTAAAAAAATATGACAGTGGGCTGCGCTGGAATGAAAGGAAGGCGTGTAGAAAATTTCATCTCAATCGGATGGGCCGTTCGCGAGCGCATAAAGGACATACATACATACAGACAGACAGACGGAGATCCTAATTTATATATAAGAAGATATGGAAGGTGCACAATAGAGATTAAGAGCAGAATAGGGCAAGCAAAATCTGCATTCAGAAAATGAAGATTATCTTATGCAATTACGAGCAGTACTTATCACTGAATGCAAGAAAGTGAGTGCTGAAATGCTATATAGAACCAGTTTTGCTGTATGGCAGTGAATCTTGGAAAGTAAATGAACAAATTAGGAAAAACTAAGAATCAACAGCGATGTGGTTCCTGAGACGAATATTACGAATTCCTTGGACTGCCACATTAACTAACAACGGTTGTATGTACGAGGCTAATGAAACTGGGACTTTATATACAACAATAAGAAAGAGACGAACAGCTTTCTTTGGTCATATGATGATAATAGAGGCATTGGAGAAAATCGTGACGAGTGGATAGATCGAGGGGGAGACAGGCAGAGGCATACCAAGAGTAAAAATGATAGATGGATTGAGATGGTGGCGTGGAGGATTATCATCAGCAGAGTTGATCCAGAACAGCAAAGACTGAGATCTGTGGAGAGCTGTGAATGCCTACGCCAGCTGGCAAGGCACTTGATGATGATGATCACAGTTGTCAACAGCACTGCATCATGTATACAGTCTTCACATTTGCCACCTTCACAATCACTTTTACAAGCCACGTGTATCACTAATATTAAGGAATTAGAACCTACAGTAAAACTTCGATAAATCTTCACCCTTTTAACGGTCGGTTTCTGTTATCCGTCAGAGTATAGAATATGCGAGAGCATCAAAAAACAAACGGACATCTTTGAAATTGTCCACGGTTACTTTTACACTCTACTGTATAAAGCTGAAAGTGACTGTACTGTATGATGACGGAATCACTAATCAGTCGCTATTGTGTTACATACTCGTCTCAGTCGTGACAGAGTTGCCGATATGTTCGAATGTATGTTTTGTTTCATGGTGCCCTGATTAACGTTTTCGGCAAAACGTTACGATAATGCTACTGTTCTGTATTTTTAAGCTGTGGGAATCTTCGTGGAAAACTGATCAAGACGTTTGACTCGGGCTCCTAAGGTTGTGGGTTCGATTCCGTGCCGCGTCCTTCGGTTCACGAGTGAAGTTTTTCGGAGACTCCTGTGGGTCAACGCTAGAGCTACGGAGTTCGTGCTTTGTGCGACGCATTCAGTGCTGCGGAAAGAGACCGAGCCATGTGGGATAAACCCGGTGCAATGAATTCGACCCTGTCGACTTTTAAGAGACTTTTTTATTTTGAAGCTGTATTTTGATTTCGATTTCCAAAAAAAAACAACAAAAGAACGTGCTGTCAGCAACTTAAATATGAACGCATTCCCTGTGAATTATTATGTGCGGCTAGACCCCGCAACGTGCTGTGATGTTCGTAAATGTGTTCTGTAAAACTGCATTGCCGGTCTCCGTGGCCCAAGTGTTAGCGACTTTCTCCGTAATCCCGTTTATCCATGTGAGCAAACGCAGCTGCGCTAGAATTGGTAGCGGTTCTCGCCTCACCCGTTGCTTACGGGTGTGAGCCGGCCGCTCAAAATGCAATGGCAAACTACTGAGCGTAATCTTGCCAAGAAATCAACAGCAGCGGTTAAATGCTGGTGTTGACAGTGATGTCATGTAATAGGATATGCGAACAGATTTTTAAAAAAAGCTGCATTACTTTGTGTTATTTTATATTGTTTACATTTTCACAGCTTTACCGCAGTTCCACTAATTTTCTTGACATTTTCAGCACAGTTCGCTATGAACCTCTCTAACGCTCCAGCTGCAACTATAAACGCTTGTCATTATTGTTAGATGTATTTCAGTATCAAAATACATCCCTAGCTTTACTCTCCCACCGTAAATAGCGCTCACATATGGTTCCCACAGCTTATCTCTCTCCAACACTAAGGCGTCGCTTACTACGATACAAACAACGCAATTACTCTCACCATTTATGTCACATAACACACCCCACAAAAATGGTACCATTATAAGGCTTTACTTTTCGACCCAGATCCAGCCCGTTAAACAGGCGAAGACAAAAGACAGACGACAGAGGATAGGTAAATACAGAACTGCAATGAAGGTTTGTCGAAAGGTCACAGGGTATAATGTTGCTGTCGTAAATTCAAGCTTCATAAAACATTTTCACAAACATGAATGATGAATGCTCTACAGGAAACAGCATGCTGTAGTCGATATCTTTGGCCCATTGCATTCGAATTGCTCCAATGTCTACGGCGCACAGGCATTTATTTACAGATAGGCGGCCTTTGGAACGAAGGTTCAGTGCACATCACGTCAAACTGTGAAGCACCGAGCAGTCACATTTTACAAATATTGTGTATCTTTTCTCTTCAGAAATACCAACTTTCCTTGGATATTCTTTATAAAATTCACTCAAGTGTTCTCTATCACCATTTCATTGAATAAAGGGAAGATAATCGACCTCACTGCATCAAGTTCTATAAATATATACTGTGTGGCTCAGTTTTCTTTTCGCAGAGCGGTCTGCGGGAACCGATACACAGAAAGCGAATTCCGTAGCTCCAGCGACGATCCCAGAAATCTTCACAAAAAATTGCACTCGTGAACCAAATGACTAGTCCGAAAACGAGCCCATGGTGTTCGCAGCATTTGGCAGGTGACTTGAACAGGTCACTTGAATACAGAGAACAAAGTGCATAGATAGAAAGAGCAATGAAGGTAATTTGTAGGGCGCCAACTCACACAGAGAACTGGTTACTTGCATCAGAAGTAAACAGTCAACATTCTGTGGGCATGTCGCGAGAAGGTGATAGCTGCAGTATGTGGTCACAACTGGCAAGTTGGAGGGAAAGAGAGGTAGGGGTGAGATCAACAGAGAAGACGCTGCACAGTTTAACATCATGGCATGAAGGGGTATCATTATCAGAAATGATTGGTCGCGCACGAAGAAATATGGCTGTGTACAGGCATAATCACCAACTCTAATGGGCATGCACAATAAGAAAAAGGAGAAAGGCGGTCTGTGCAATATTTGCCATATCACCCATTATGAGAAGATTATTGCTAGCATTATATGTGTATATATCTAATGGCCTCAAGGTGGGAAAGCGGCCCGTTAATTTACATTACCTACCGCCCATCTTTAACTATTCTACACCACCATAACATCGCCCGCCATCTTCCCTCTAATGTTATCTGCCATCCTCCCATTAATGTTCTCTTTTACATTACCTCAGGGAGCCGCAGTAGCGTAGGGGCTAGACGCTCACCAACCACACTGTGGTTCTGGGCTCGATACTCATCAGAGAGGTTTCCAAATGTGAAATTAATTTGGGCTACCAGGTTGACCCAGCCTAAAAAGGCTTAAAAGTCGTCGCTTAAAAGTCGACAGGGTTGACTTGACTGCATCGGGTTTTATCCCATATGGCTCGGTCTCTTTCCGCAGCGCGGAAAGTGTCGCACAAAACACGAACTCCGTAGCTCTAGCGACGACCCACAGGAGTCTCCGAAAAATGTCACTCGTGAACCAAGGGACGCGCCCCGGAATCGAACCCACAACCTTCGGAGAACGAGTCAAACGGCTTGACCACTTCGCCACGGAGACTCCATAAAAAGGGTACATGAGTAGTAATGCATGTTGTAAATCCCTCGGAATGAGCAATGAGCAATGAGATATATCTCATTGCTCATTCTCGTCTCATGTCTCGTCTATGTCTCATGTCTCGCGGTGGGTGGGTTGTGGCCTGCCTCATGCCTTCCAGCTCCTGCCTCGTTTTTTAAAGTGTCAGCTGTCGTTTTTTAATCAGAGCATCGGGGTTAACAAGATCAATTAAACTATGGCACCAGGTTTGCTAATTGATTCAGAATATGTCAGCCGGTGTAATGAATTAATTAGGTTCCCGTTTGTATAGACAGTATAACAAACCCGGCAACCAGCATGATCTTTTCTTTATCATATAACAGCTGTGGTAGAACGTATCGATTTCTCATCAAACTCAACAAGGAAATATGGTAATTAAAGTGTATGGTACAAAGTCTTTTTTTTGTAAATTCGAGATTGTATCTCCAGCTGCGGTAAAATAGTCCTTTCATTAAAACCATCTGTGTATTGACGTCAGCCGGTGTAATGCATTAATTACTTCCCGTTTTGTATAGACGACATAAGAGGTGTCAGGTGGTCGACAAACACGCGGAGTCGGGTGGTAAAGTGATGGTAGTCGGGGTGCAGGGCAGTGAGCAGAATCGGTCGGACCAGGTAGGTTCGAGCTTAATAAAAACACGTGACATGAGTAGCTAGGTGGTATCATTGGCGGTTCAAATCACACCCCTGGTCGCTAACTATAACCAAAATAGGTACCGGAGGTTCGAATCCAGCGGTATCGCTTTGCATTATCCTCAGAAACCTAAGTTCCACAGCCAGCAGATTCAGCGTGACTGCTCATTGTCTTCACCTTCATACAAAACTACAGGTTCTATGTAACAGCGCAACACTCTTTTTCTCGTAGCAATTGCCATCTTTTTACTGGTCGTTATGTTTTTCATCGTCGCCGTGGCGATAAGCTTCCTGTTTGTATAGACGGCACAACAAACTGGGCATCCACGATGATATTTATCATATAACAGCTGTTGCAACACTCGGCAAAATTAAACAAGGAAATATGGTAATAAAACTGTGCGAAAGATCAACTGAACTAGGTGGGCAGGTTAAGTGAAGATGAGTTCTATAACGGCGGCGCCAGGTTTGCTAATTGATTCAGAAGATGTCAGCCGGTGTAATGAATTAATTAGGTTCCCGTTTGTATAGACGGTATAACAAACCCGGCAACCAGCATGCTTTTTATCATATAACATCTGTGAGCAAAAAGTCGATATTGCCGGCAGGTGTATATTAGTGTCGGGGTCGAGGGAGGTCGCTGGTGCCATCTGTTTTTAATCAAGGGCGGTGTCGGAATAAAATAATAGGCGCAAAAGAACGATGTGTAGGGTGGGTTGGTAAGTGGTGAAAGACGGGGGTGCGTAGTTGGTCATAGTGGGATATCACCAATGTGTAACAGGGGTTCTAGTTACTGCCATTGCACTTGACAGGTTCGAATCTCACTGTGTGGTTGGTGTGTGCGGGGTGGTGGTCGAGTATGTAACGGAACTAGGTTATATCATTGGTGGTTCGAATCACGCTGTGGGTCGATAAGGGTGTCCACCCTAGGCGGAGCTTTCTAAGAGTATATTAAGACGTAAATGCATAACAATGGTGTCTAGTTGCTGCCACAGCGCTTGACAGGTTCGAGTCCTACTGTTTGGTGGGACAGTGTGGCAGTGGGCGAGTATGTAACGGAGCCAGGTGGTGTCACCTGACCCGTAATTTGCTCTGTAATGCCCATAGTGCCAGTTTTCCTATAGCGGTTATTAGTGATCTGTTGAGACCTGTCGTGGTTTATGTTTTCCCCCGTTTCAAACTTCATGTCTCTACTCTTATGTATTACTGTGTTAGAAATAAAAAAGCATCTCACACTATAGACATATACTACCATAATGTATACAGAAAGAAGCAACAGGCATATGCACAATATAGAAATATACTAAATACACAGTGTGTTAATAAAGACAATTACATTATTACAAGTTAAGTTACATAACAAAGCGAACATAGGCGCCAGAGAAGCGAATCACGATGTGTCGCTTTGCATTCTCCTCAGAAACGTCAGTTCCACAGCCAGCAGATTCAGCGGGACTGCTCATTGTCTTCACATTCATACAAAAGTACAGGTTCAACACTCTTTTTCTCGTAGCAATTGCCATCTTTTTACTGGTCAATACGTTTTTCAGCTTGCAAAAGGTTATCTTCGCCACGGCGATTCTTGTGCTAATCTCTTCAAGGCATCTCCCAGCAGCTGTTATGACTGTTCCGAGATTCTTGTATCTATTCACTTGTTTCAGAATATTCCCATTTACATGTATATTACATAGTGGTATTTCGTTCTTCATAGTGACAATCATAACCCGTGTCGTTTTATAATTTAATTCTAACCCTAGTTGTTCACCGGGTGCAACAACCGCCTCTACTAAATATTGCAGATCCTACGCAGTGTCTGTTGATTACATAAATTATATGAAGGCCGTTGACAAGTTAAATTAGATGAAGACATTTTATTACAGAAATTAAATGAAGACATTTGACTAGAAATATTTAATAAAACGACGAAAAAAACGGAGATCTACCGGCGTGTGAAAACAAACGGCG
Source organism: Cepaea hortensis (assembly GCA_963921405.1). NCBI lineage: Eukaryota > Metazoa > Mollusca > Gastropoda > Stylommatophora > Helicidae > Cepaea > Cepaea hortensis. Next base: position 80,392,278 of record OY992882.1, on the reverse strand, counting down.
GTAGGCTAGTGACTATGTTTAGATTAGCTGTGATGGCACCAGCTGGAGATATTAATCAGCTACCTGGTACCCAGTGAAGATGACACGATAAACGAGGCGGTATAGGCCGCGTGGCCCTGAACAAAACCAACAATGAAACAAAAATGGTAATGAAACGTTGCGTCGCCGCGAAGCATTATTTTATAAACCAAAGATTACAATCGATCTGAGAGGGTAATAATAGACAGTCTAAACCTACCAGAAAGAGGTGTCTAATACACTGGGTACCAACGACAGACAGTTGGTCAAGAAGAAGCAATACACAGTATATAAAGTTAGGACTAAATAAACCGTAGTTTAAAGAATTCAAGTACATTATTACAAGTTAAATTATATAATAAAATAAATACAGTGATATGTATAAAATTATAAAAAACAAAAAAGAAGAAAACACCAGTGTTACATTAGCAAATAAGTGAAAAACACAACGATATGAATACGTTGGTGTATTAGATACATACAAATGGTACACACAACATGCCATTATGTCAGTGTGACCGCTATCTGTTATATATTGCGACCAAATTACACCGATCGCCCCTCACGTCAGCGTAACAGACTAACACTTAAACCAAGCGCCCACTATCTATTCTATATTGTTGCCAACAATTTTGTGCATGCCGCCATCCTTTGATGGGAGTCTGATTGATGAAGCCTGTCAGGAAACAACCATAGATACATAGTAAAAGTGACGTGAGAATACAAATCCAAGCGTATTGACTCTCGGTGTATCGTTATTCACGTAACGTTTCCTGTTTCCTGCTCCAGTCTATTGTTGTAAAATCTTACCAAAGTGGACACTGTGGACCAAATCTACATGAATGAAGTAGGATAGATGCGGTTGTCATATGTGTCTTATAGGGCTTGGTCATTGTTTTTTTTTTTTTACACTTATCGATGGAAGAGAAGGACCCTTACACTACAAACAGAATAAACATTTACATTAATAATACCCATAACAAACACATGACCATCTACACTGGCTGTGACAAAAGTGACAGTCTGCTTAGAGAAAACAGCGAATTTTCAACGAAAACATAGTCTGTGTGTTATCTCCTTGGAAACGTAAATCTGGTTATATTTAAATCACCCTATGCATTCATGTCCCCCATGAAAACTAATGTAATGTCTGAAGAAGTCAAATTTTGAGGCTTCAAAATATGTTTTCGTAGTATATGTATATATGAATATATATACATGTGTTTTCTAACAACAAATGTCCGCATGTCAGGCTTTACATCCATACACAAGTATAGGTTCTATGAACGACACAACACCTACAAGTTACTAAGATTGGCACTGGGTTACCAACAACATTTGCGTCTAGAGTCAATTCAACAGGACAAGACAATGCTTTTTTCGGCCTCTGATTGAGAACAACAGATATAAACGTAATTATGCAATTACCTCTTTACCACAGTACCGAGAAAGTTAAAAATATCATTTTAAATACGCTGACGACCATAGTAACACAACCAGTTAATTCTGCTTGCTCACTTTGTGTATTACCCACACCTACTATAGATTGCAGAAAATACTCATTGTCTACAACCAAGCTGAAAAATATCGGTAAAAATTATAAATGCCTCGTCCGATTTCATAAAAAGAAGGAAATAATGTTAGCCAAATGTGAAAATATCGGTCAAAGTTCTAAATGGCTCAGCAAAACTTATAAAAAATAGGAAAATTTGTTAACCTAATGAGAAAAATATTGACCCTGTAAAGAAATATTTACAACAAAATTATAAAAATTAGGAACATTTGTTAACCTAATGAGAAAAAAATATCGACCGAAGAGAGCAATATTTCATCTAATCTTATAAAAAGTAGGAACATTTGTCAGCCGAAATGGGGAAAAGGTCGGTCAAATACATAAATATCTCAACAAATTATAAAACGTAGGAAAAAATAGTGGTCAAAGACAGAAATATCTCATCCGAACTTATAACAAGTAAGAAAATATACTAGTAAAATCAAGAAACATGTCGGCCGAAGTAATACAATAGGCAGAACGAGGGACAAACTTATAAATATTTCATTCAAACTTATAAAGACTATGATAAAATGTTATCCAAATCAAATAACAGGCTGACCAAACTTAATTAGCTCATCCAACCTTATAAATAGTAGGACAATTTGTTAGCCAAATAGGCAAAATATTGGTCAGATACACAAATATCTCAATCAATTTTATAAAAAGTAGGAGAAAAGGCTAGTCAAACTAATAAAAATGGTGGCCAAATACATAAATATCTCAAAGAAAATTATAAAAAGTAGGAAAATTGTAAGTCAAATGTAAAAAATATGGGGCAAATAGGAAATCATATTAACCAAATGGGAAAAATATCGCTCAAACTTATAAATAACGCGTCCAAACTTATAAAAAGTAGGAAAATGTGTTAGCCGAATGGTGAAAATATTGCTCAAATTAAGAATCATGTCGATCGAAGTAGGAAAATACGTGATTCAATGTATAAAAACGTTGGGTAAATACAGAAATATGTCGACCAAACTGATAAAAATCTCCGCCAAACTTATGAAATGTAGGAACATTTGTTAACCAAAAGGGGAAAATGTCGGCCAAATACAGAAATAGCTCCACCAAGCTTATGAAAAGTAGGAACATTTGTTAACCAAATGGAAAAAATAAAAAAAATATTGGCCATGTAAAGAAATAGCGCATCCAAATTGACAAAATATAGGAAACTTTATTAGCCAAAGGTGAAATCTATTGACCAAGTAAATAAATTTCTCGTCCAACCCCATAAAAGGTAGGAAAATTTCTTACCCAAATGTGAAAAAGATCCGCCAAACTTATAAATGTCTCATCCAAACTTATAAAATGTAGGAAAACAATACTAGCCAAATCAACTAAAAGGCTGACCAAACTTATAAATATATCATCCAAACTGACCAAAGTAATAAAAATATTGGGTAAATATAGAAATATGTCGACCAAACTTTTACAAATCTCCGGTAAATTTATGAAAAATAGGAAATTTTGTTAACTAAATGTGAAAAAATATCGACCAAACTTATAAAAAGCTCTGCCAAACTTATGAAAAGTAGGAAACTTTGTTAACCCACACGAAGACAATTATTAACCAAAGATAGAAAAATATCGACCTAAATATGAAAATTTGTTAGCCAAATGGGAAAAATATTGGCCAAGTAAACACATATTTCAACCAAACTTATAAATATGTCATCCAAATTTACAACAACAACAACAAAAATAGGAAAATTTGTCGACCAAGTAAGAAAATATATTACCAAAACTGGAAAAGATACTAATCAAAGTGAGAAAAATACCAACCAAACTAAGAAATATGTATGGTAAGGTAAGAAAAAAGTTGGCCAAAGTAATAAATACGCTAGCCAAAGGAAAAAATATTAACCATAAGGAGAAAAAATTATAGCAAACTAAGAAATTTGCTTTCACAACTTGTCGAATTGCCCTACCAACTACCCCGTTTGCTTTCACAACTTATCAAATTGACCAATTAACCACACAAATTCCCCACTGACTCTCACAATTTTACCACTTGCCATTACAACGTGTCAACTCCCGCTCACAATTTACCCAAAGGGGTTTACTATAGGTATTATAAATCCACAATCAAGCGCTCTCACACTCACAAGAATAACGAAATACTGGGATTTAAGCCTGTTTTTAATCAATTTCGCCAACCACCTTGGTGTTGAAATATCCAAGGACTTAGTTTATCAGCCATGTATTCGCCTACAGATTTAGCGAAGTCCTCTTCCAGGTCTTGGACATTCACATCGGCGTTGTAAGAATTATCAACCAGATGCTTACCCAGACGCATGCCAAAGGTAAAAAGCATAATTATTCTCCCATAGTTGATGACGTTATCACCAAAGAATTCATCACTGACTAAAACAAAGACTTGGAAAACATGTTCGGGCTTGATACTGTCTTCTAGTCTCGTGAACAACACAGATTGTTGTTTGGCTATTTGACCGACTAAACCAGACAACGTCGAGTTATTTACCTTTTTGGAATTGTAGGAACTAATAATAGTCAGCGCCATATTCACTATCTCGCTATGAACTTGTTTCAAATCAATCGTTGCTTGTGTCATTATTATACTGATAGCTAATGTTCATCAAAAGATGTCTAGCAGTCAAACTGCTGATCCATTATTGTGAAACGGTGCAAAGTGGTCAAAATGGATAATAACATAATATTTGTATAAAGAAATGGAATCGTCTCTTCTGGTTGGTCAAATTACCCAACCTACTGGAGATAAAACGGTTGTCACCGAAACCACTAGACGCGTGTTTTAGACAAGGGATGTGATTATCGATTAGTATGGTCACTGGTAATTAAAATTTAAAAAGTAAAGTTCGACAAGAACATCCCTTGTCTAAAACACGCGTCTAGTGGTTTCGGTGACAACCGTTTTATCTCCAGTAGGTTGGGTAATTTGACCAACCAGAAGAGACGATTCCATTTCTTTATACAAATATTATGTTATTATCCATTTTGACCACTTTGCACCGTTTCACAATAATGGATCAGCAGTTTGACTGCTAGACATCTTTTGATGAACATTAGCTATCAGTATAATAATGACACAAGCAACGATTGACTTGAAACAAGTTCATAGCGAGATAGTGAATATGGCGCTGACTATTATTAGTTCCTACAATTCCAAAAAGGCAAATAACTCGACGTTGTCTGGTTTAGTTGGTCAAATAGCCAAACAACAATCTGTGTTGTTCACGAGACTAGAAGACAGTATCAAGCCCGAACATGTTTTCCAAGTCTTTGTTTTAGTCAGTGATGAATTCTTTGGTGATAACGTCATCAACTATGGGAGAATAATTATGCTTTTTACCTTTGGCATGAGTCTGGGTAAGCATCTGGTTGATAATTCTTACAACGCCGATGTGAATGTCCAAGACCTGGAAGAGGACTTCGCTAAATCTGTAGGCGAATACATGGCTGATAAACTAAGTCCTTGGATATTTCAACACCAAGGTGGTTGGCGGAATTTCTATGCTTTGACTGCAAACAAAGAAATTGATTAAAAACAGGCTTAAATCCCAGTATTTCGTTATTCTTGTGAGTGTGAGAGCGCTTGATTGTGGATTTATAATACCTATAGTAAACCCCTTTGGGTAAATTGTGAGCGGGAGTTGACACGTTGTAATGGCAAGTGGTAAAATTGTGAGAGTCAGTGGGGAATTTGTGTGGTTAATTGGTCAATTTGATAAGTTGTGAAAGCAAACAGGGTAGTTGGTAGGGCAATTCGACAAGTTGTGAAAGCAAATTTCTTAGTTTGCTATAATTTTTTCTCCTTATGGTTAATATTTTTTCCTTTGGCTAGCGTATTTATTACTTTGGCCAACTTTTTTCTTACCTTACCATACATATTTCTTAGTTTGGTTGGTATTTTTCTCACTTTGATTAGTATCTTTTCCAGTTTTGGTAATATATTTTCTTACTTGGTCGACAAATTTTCCTATTTTTGTTGTTGTTGTTGTAAATTTGGATGACATATTTATAAGTTTGGTTGAAATATGTGTTTACTTGGCCAATATTTTTCCCATTTGGCTAACAAATTTTCATATTTAGGTCGATATTTTTCTATCTTTGGTTAATAATTGTCTTCGTGTGGGTTAACAAAGTTTCCTACTTTTCATAAGTTTGGCAGAGCTTTTTATAAGTTTGGTCGATATTTTTTCACATTTAGTTAACAAAATTTCCTATTTTTCATAAATTTACCGGAGATTTGTAAAAGTTTGGTCGACATATTTCTATATTTACCCAATATTTTTATTACTTTGGTCAGTTTGGATGATATATTTATAAGTTTGGTCAGCCTTTTAGTTGATTTGGCTAGTATTGTTTTCCTACATTTTATAAGTTTGGATGAGACATTTATAAGTTTGGCGGATCTTTTTCACATTTGGGTAAGAAATTTTCCTACCTTTTATGGGGTTGGACGAGAAATTTATTTACTTGGTCAATAGATTTCACCTTTGGCTAATAAAGTTTCCTATATTTTGTCAATTTGGATGCGCTATTTCTTTACATGGCCAATATTTTTTTTATTTTTTCCATTTGGTTAACAAATGTTCCTACTTTTCATAAGCTTGGTGGAGCTATTTCTGTATTTGGCCGACATTTTCCCCTTTTGGTTAACAAATGTTCCTACATTTCATAAGTTTGGCGGAGATTTTTATCAGTTTGGTCGACATATTTCTGTATTTACCCAACGTTTTTATACATTGAATCACGTATTTTCCTACTTCGATCGACATGATTCTTAATTTGAGCAATATTTTCACCATTCGGCTAACACATTTTCCTACTTTTTATAAGTTTGGACGCGTTATTTATAAGTTTGAGCGATATTTTTCCCATTTGGTTAATATGATTTCCTTTTTGCCCCATATTTTTTACATTTGACTTACAATTTTCCTACTTTTTATAATTTTCGTTGAGATATTTATGTATTTGGCCACCATTTTTATTAGTTTGACTAGCCTTTTCTCCTACTTTTTATAAAATTGATTGAGATATTTGTGTATCTGACCAATATTTTGCCTATTTGGCTAACAAATTGTCCTACTATTTATAAGGTTGGATGAGCTAATTAAGTTTGGTCAGCCTGTTATTTGATTTGGATAACATTTTATCATAGTCTTTATAAGTTTGAATGAAATATTTATAAGTTTGTCCCTCGTTCTGCCTATTGTATTACTTCGGCCGACATGTTTCTTGATTTTACTAGTATATTTTCTTACTTGTTATAAGTTCGGATGAGATATTTCTGTCTTTGACCACTATTTTTTCCTACGTTTTATAATTTGTTGAGATATTTATGTATTTGACCGACCTTTTCCCCATTTCGGCTGACAAATGTTCCTACTTTTTATAAGATTAGATGAAATATTGCTCTCTTTGGTCGATATTTTTTCTCATTAGGTTAACAAATGTTCCTAATTTTTATAATTTTGTTGTAAATATTTCTTTACAGGGTCAATATTTTTCTCATTAGGTTAACAAATTTTCCTATTTTTTATAAGTTTTGCTGAGCCATTTAGAAGTTTGACCGATATTTTCACATTTGGCTAACATTATTTCCTTCTTTTTATGAAATCGGACGAGGCATTTGCAATTTTTACCGATATTTTTCAGCTTGGTTGTAGACAATGAGTATTTTCTGCAATCTATAGTAGGTGTGGGTAATACACAAAGTGAGCAAGCAGAATTAACTGGTTGTGTTACTATGGTCGTCAGCGTATTTAAAATGATATTTTTAACTTTCTCGGTACTGTGGTAAAGAGGTAATTGCATAATTACGTTTATATCTGTTGTTCTCAATCAGAGGCCGAAAAAAGCATTGTCTTGTCCTGTTGTATTGACTCTAGACGCAAATGTTGTTGGTAACCCAGTGCCAATCTTAGTAACTTGTAGGTGTTGTGTCGTTCATAGAACCTATACTTGTGTATGGATGTAAAGCCCGACATGCGGACATTTGTTGTTAGAAAACACATGTATATATATTCATATATACATATACTACGAAAACATATTTTGAAGCCTCAAAATTTGACTTCTTCAGACATTACATTAGTTTTCATAGGGGACATGAATGCATAGGGTGATTTAAATATAACCAGATTTACGTTTCCAAGGAGATAACACACAGACTATGTTTTCGTTGAAAATTCGCTGTTTTCTCTAAGCAGACTGTCACTTTTGTCACAGCCAGTGTAGATGGTCATGTGTTTGTTATGGGTATTATTAATGTAAATGTTTATTCTGTTTGTAGTGTAAGGGTCCTTCTCTTCCATCGATAAGTGTAAAAAAAACAACAACGACCAAGCCCTATAAGACACATATGACAACCGCATCTATCCTACTTCATTCATGTAGATTTGGTCCACAGTGTCCACTTTGGTAAGATTTTACAACAATAGACTGGAGCAGGAAACAGGAAACGTTACGTGAATAACGATACACCGAGAGTCAATACGCTTGGATTTGTATTCTCACGTCACTTTTACTATGTATCTATGGTTGTTTCCTGACAGGCTTCATCAATCAGACTCCCATCAAAGGATGGCGGCATGCACAAAATTGTTGGCAACAATATAGAATAGATAGTGGGCGCTTGGTTTAAGTGTTAGTCTGTTACGCTGACGTGAGGGGCGATCGGTGTAATTTGGTCGCAATATATAACAGATAGCGGTCACACTGACATAATGGCATGTTGTGTGTACCATTTGTATGTATCTAATACACCAACGTATTCATATCGTTGTGTTTTTCACTTATTTGCTAATGTAACACTGGTGTTTTCTTCTTTTTTGTTTTTTATAATTTTATACATATCACTGTATTTATTTTATTATATAATTTAACTTGTAATAATGTACTTGAATTCTTTAAACTACGGTTTATTTAGTCCTAACTTTATATACTGTGTATTGCTTCTTCTTGACCAGCTGTCTGTCGTTGGTACCCAGTGTATTAGACACCTCTTTCTGGTAGGTTTAGACTGTCTATTATTACCCTCTCAGATCGATTGTAATCTTTGGTTTATAAAATAATGCTTCGCGGCGACGCAACGTTTCATTACCATTTTTGTTTCATTGTTGGTTTTGTTCAGGGCCACGCGGCCTATACCGCCTCGTTTATCGTGTCATCTTCACTGGGTACCAGGTAGCTGATTAATATCTCCAGCTGGTGCCATCACAGCTAATCTAAACATAGTCACTAGCCTACCGCCGTTTGTTTTCACACGCCGGTAGATCTCCGTTTTTTTCGTCGTTTTATTAAATATTTCTAGTCAAATGTCTTCATTTAATTTCTGTAATAAAATGTCTTCATCTAATTTAACTTGTCAACGGCCTTCATATAATTTATGTAATCAACAGACACTGCGTAGGATCTGCAATATTTAGTAGAGGCGGTTGTTGCACCCGGTGAACAACTAGGGTTAGAATTAAATTATAAAACGACACGGGTTATGATTGTCACTATGAAGAACGAAATACCACTATGTAATATACATGTAAATGGGAATATTCTGAAACAAGTGAATAGATACAAGAATCTCGGAACAGTCATAACAGCTGCTGGGAGATGCCTTGAAGAGATTAGCACAAGAATCGCCGTGGCGAAGATAACCTTTTGCAAGCTGAAAAACGTATTGACCAGTAAAAAGATGGCAATTGCTACGAGAAAAAGAGTGTTGAACCTGTACTTTTGTATGAATGTGAAGACAATGAGCAGTCCCGCTGAATCTGCTGGCTGTGGAACTGACGTTTCTGAGGAGAATGCAAAGCGACACATCGTGATTCGCTTCTCTGGCGCCTATGTTCGCTTTGTTATGTAACTTAACTTGTAATAATGTAATTGTCTTTATTAACACACTGTGTATTTAGTATATTTCTATATTGTGCATATGCCTGTTGCTTCTTTCTGTATACATTATGGTAGTATATGTCTATAGTGTGAGATGCTTTTTTATTTCTAACACAGTAATACATAAGAGTAGAGACATGAAGTTTGAAACGGGGGAAAACATAAACCACGACAGGTCTCAACAGATCACTAATAACCGCTATAGGAAAACTGGCACTATGGGCATTACAGAGTAAATTACGGGTCAGGTGACACCACCTGGCTCCGTTACATACTCGCCCACTGCCACACTGTCCCACCAAACAGTAGGACTCGAACCTGTCAAGCGCTGTGGCAGCAACTAGACACCATTGTTATGCATTTACGTCTTAATATACTCTTAGAAAGCTCCGCCTAGGGTGGACACCCTTATCGACCCACAGCGTGATTCGAACCACCAATGATAAAACCTAGTTCCGTTACATACTCGACCACCACCCCGCACACACCAACCACACAGTGAGATTCGAACCTGTCAAGTGCAATGGCAGTAACTAGAACCCCTGTTACACATTGGTGATATCCCACTATGACCAACTACGCACCCCCGTCTTTCACCACTTACCAACCCACCCTACACATCGTTCTTTTGCGCCTATTATTTTATTCCGACACCGCCCTTGATTAAAAACAGATGGCACCAGCGACCTCCCTCGACCCCGACACTAATATACACCTGCCGGCAATATCGACTTTTTGCTCACAGATGTTATATGATAAAAAGCATGCTGGTTGCCGGGTTTGTTATACCGTCTATACAAACGGGAACCTAATTAATTCATTACACCGGCTGACATCTTCTGAATCAATTAGCAAACCTGGCGCCGCCGTTATAGAACTCATCTTCACTTAACCTGCCCACCTAGTTCAGTTGATCTTTCGCACAGTTTTATTACCATATTTCCTTGTTTAATTTTGCCGAGTGTTGCAACAGCTGTTATATGATAAATATCATGGTGGATGCCCAGTTTGTTGTGCCGTCTATACAAACAGGAAGCTTATCGCCACGGCGACGATGAAAAACATAACGACCAGTAAAAAGATGGCAATTGCTACGAGAAAAAGAGTGTTGCGCTGTTACATAGAACCTGTAGTTTTGTATGAAGGTGAAGACAATGAGCAGTCACGCTGAATCTGCTGGCTGTGGAACTTAGGTTTCTGAGGATAATGCAAAGCGATACCGCTGGATTCGAACCTCCGGTACCTATTTTGGTTATAGTTAGCGACCAGGGGTGTGATTTGAACCGCCAATGATACCACCTAGCTACTCATGTCACGTGTTTTTATTAAGCTCGAACCTACCTGGTCCGACCGACTCTGCTCACTGCCCTGCACCCCGACTACCATCACTTTACCACCCGACTCCGCGTGTTTGTCGACCACCTGACACCTCTTATGTCGTCTATACAAAACGGGAAGTAATTAATGCATTACACCGGCTGACGTCAATACACAGATGGTTTTAATGAAAGGACTATTTTACCGCAGCTGGAGATACAATCTCGAATTTACAAATAAAAAGACTTTGTACCATACACTTTAATTACCATATTTCCTTGTTGAGTTTGATGAGAAATCGATACGTTCTACCACAGCTGTTATATGATAAAGAAAAGATCATGCTGGTTGCCGGGTTTGTTATACTGTCTATACAAACGGGAACCTAATTAATTCATTACACCGGCTGACATATTCTGAATCAATTAGCAAACCTGGTGCCATAGTTTAATTGATCTTGTTAACCCCGATGCTCTGATTAAAAAACGACAGCTGACACTTTAAAAAACGAGGCAGGAGCTGGAAGGCATGAGGCAGGCCACAACCCACCCACCGCGAGACATGAGACATAGACGAGACATGAGACGAGAATGAGCAATGAGATATATCTCATTGCTCATTGCTCATTCCGAGGGATTTACAACATGCATTACTACTTACAGGACATGTCGTGGGAAGTAAAGGCGGTCGGTGTGATACCTACCACATCAGCCACTGAGTGCGTTTGGTCTATACAAATATGGGTTAAGCTCCATATGCCCAATGCGCCTTTGGCATGTTAATAAGATTGCTTTATTTATTACTAATTCCCTTGAATGTTCTCTACAACATTATCTTTGATTTTCCGTACACCCCGCCCCCTCCCTCTGCCATCATGTTCTTTATGTTCTCTATAATCTTCCCTTGAATATTGTCTACCTCATTCTGCTTAATGTTCTTTGCTATCTTTTCTTGTATATTATCTACCATATTTCCATGAATGTTATGTGTCATCTTCATTGAAATGTTCTCTACACCTTCTCTGGAATGTTCTCAAACACATTCCAATCAATGCTTTTTACCACATTCTATTTAATGATCTTTACCAGCTTCCCTTAAATGTTCTCTATAATTTTCTCTTGAATGTTCTCTACAATTTTTCTGAAATTGTTTCTACCATCTTCTCTCAAATATTCTTTACCATTTTCTATGAAATGCTCTATACCACCTTCCCTTAATTTTCTCTACCATCGTCCCTGAAATGTTCTCTACAGCGTCCCCCTGAATGTGCCCACACCTTTACCTTGAGTGTTCCCTACCACATTCCGTTTAATGCTCTCTTCAGTCTGTCCATCGATGTTTTCCGGAACTCTTCCTTGAACGCTCTCTACCAGTTTCTCTACACAAAATCATCAAACAGAACTTGCTCGAGAAGAAGCAGTTGAAGCATAAACAAAAGATGCTTCCACAGGATCAGCACGAGCTGAAACTCCTAAGAACCTTGGAGACACAAGTCTATGACGATGAGTTACGCACACTGATCAGGCAGAAGTGGCTCTAGAAGAAGCAGTTTAGACACAGTCAATATATGCGTCCACATGATCAGGAAACTCCACAAGAACTTGCAGAATCAAGTCTAACGCGACGGGAAGCAGAGGTGTTTCCAAGGCACCAGGGCCGGGTTATATACTGGCCAAGACCTATTGACGCGTCCTCGTCGAGCGTCCTGGGCAACAGGTCCCTTCGGGGTCCTGGCTAAAGTCAGTAGGATCGCCGATTCCTCCGAAGTCGGAGAGTGTCTGCCTGTACGGAGAGGAACCACCAGTCTGCACACCAATAAGCCAGACATGGGACAACGGATACTCAAGCAACCCTCAGATCCTGTATGACATCACACTGATGTTGGACAACAGGATGCCTTCATCCGACATACAGGACTTCGCGTTAGAGCTCAAGCCAACGAACACAAGCAAGCAAGCAAGCACATCCCTAAAATGTTCTCTGCCAATTTATTATAACGTCCTTTACAATCTTACTTAAATGCTCTCTGCCACCTTCATATGAATGTTCTCAACATCTTCCCTGTAATGTTCTCTAAAACTTTTCCTGGAAATCACCGTGGTGCAGTGGCTAGCACCCTTGTCTGTCGACCCAGAGGTCATGTGTTCGAGTATCAGAAGGGGCGGACGTAATAAGGGAAATAACTTTTAACTGGGTGAGATTTATTGTGCTATTGACTTGCTGTATGATAACGGCGCCAAATGTTACTACCATTTCTATAACCTTTAAAAATGCCTATGCCAAATAGCGAGTGCGACGGAATGACGTAGTATAAATAAGGTAGAAATCCTTTACACCAAAAATGCTATGAAATCAAAGAGACGACATGACAACAACAAAACGTCACGCGGAGATGACAATAGCACCGACAGACTTGCGGGGAGATTTGGACAAGACGGCGGTGCATTTCAATATCGGAAAACTTTAGTTGGCTAAGGATTGGATTGGCATCAAATCAGTGGCTTGAATAGTAATAGCAGACGGAAAAGAATCGGTTGCCGAAATGATACGTAATATCGCCACGGATAAACGAACCTGCAAACGGAGAAATTAGTATATTGTTGCAGATCGGCGAGACACATACTTGATGGATATAAAGACGAATCCCCGAGGATGAGTAGGGCAACATGTAAACATTTTGTGATAGCACAGGTTGGTGATTTTATACTAATATTAATTTCAATAATACTTACTGCCGGCCCTGGCGACACAGGCCCTGTAAGCGTTGAATGTTATTATGAGATAAACAAACCTTTCACACTGTGAAAGAAATTAAATGGCGATTTTACTTGCTAAACGTCCAGGAATCGACTTTCGTTTTTCAAGTTTTGATTAGCTCGCAGATCTCATATTACTGTTAATTATTTTTGCGAGCCGAAGTTCATTTCGTTATATATTGTCTGTTGGAATTGATGAACAACCCGTTAGCAGTAATATAGCAGCCTATTGTTTGCCTCAAATAAGTGTATCTTGTCACACCTTAGAGCTATTCACCGCCCTGCTAAAAGCTGGACTCCCTCACCAATGGCTCCCCGTCGTCTTTTTTCAGATTCAAAGTAGGAATGCTGTTCTTTATCAATCGTGCAATTGTTGTCGAGGCATGGTTTTAATACATACAACTTTTTAAAGTTTTCTATGTGTTCGACACTCGCTTCATGGCGCGATAAATAAGTAGCTAATGTCGCATGAAAACACCCTACTGTCTGTGAGTTTGGTTTGCTATAAAGAAACAACTTGCAACAAAAGTAAAACACTCTAATGGCTATTGTTGAATAGATTAACCATAATCTTTGAACTTTTTCACTGTTGAGTAAAAGTCTGATCTACTGTGACACAGAACATGATCTTCCATTGCTATCTGTAGGAAATTTCTGATTGTGAGGCATTGTCGGTCCCTTCAAAATTGCGAAGTCTAATACCCAATTGGTCTCCGTGGCTAAGGACTTGCGGACGGGATTCGTAAGCCTTTTACCTGCGTTCGAAAAAACATCTGCGACCGATTTGGCAGGAGACCGCGTAGCGCTGGGTCTTAACGTGTTAGTATGGGAGCCGGTCGTTCAGAAAGCAATGGCAAAGTACTGAACGTAAACTTGTCAAGATATTAACAACAGCAAGAAAATTCTGGTGTTGACAGCGATGTCTTGTAAATAGGATATGCAAATAAATAAATACCCAATTAATAGTAGCAGACGGTCAGCTAAAATAATCTCCTATATTGTATCCAGTGTTAAATTAAACACAATTATTTAACGAAGAGTGCTTTTAATGTTTACAGTGCAATGTGGGACCGTTCCGACCGCCTTTGGTATGCAGCCGCCTTGATGATTGTACGACCTTCACACCCACCAGAACCAGCACTGCTTACAAGAAACGTAGAAGAGAATTAGAGATATGCATGAGAAATCTAGTACACACTTAGCCTGAGGCGCAAGAGCTACGTGGAGAAAACGCTTGCCCACCGGCCCTGCGGTCAGGTATTCGATTGCCTTTGTGGCAGGGGTGTTTCTGTGTTTGTTTGTTAACTGAGCGGGGCTCCAAAGTTGGTCCAGCCTAAAATGGGTTAAATTAAATGTTTGCATATCCTTTACAGGACATCGCTGTCAACTTCAGCATCTTTCAGCTGATTGTTGATTTCATGGCAAGATTACGCTCAGTAGTTTACCATTGCTTTCTGAGCGGCCGGCTCACATACCCCGTAAATTACCGACTCGATTCGAACCACTGCTGCTTCTCACCGTCGTCACGTTACTTACGAGAGTACGCGAGATTACAGAGAAAAGTCGCTAACCTCTAGGCCAGGAAGCCGGCCTAAAATGGGTACTTAAAGGAAATGCTTCTGGAAGTAAAGACAGTCGATGTGATATTGACGACATCACCTAATGGCTGCCAAATAGTCTATAAAACTATGGGACCCGCACCATATCCACCCATCCATCACGTGCCATGCCGATAAACGTGGGCGGTCATGTTTTGCCTTCTCATTCGATCACCAGAGTCGAGGATCAGCTTCGTGTTTCTGTCTCAACCATGCCACGTAGCCAAGTCATCCAGGTATTTACTTCTCGGTCTCCCCCTTAGTCTCTTCCCTTCGATCTTGCCAGTTGTCACCAATTTCTCCCATTCATTTATACTCATAACATGCCCCCCCCCCCCAAAAAAAAAAAAAAAAAATTTGACTGTCTACGTCTAATGTCTTTAATCAGTTTACGATTTTCATTTGTTTCTTGAAGGACTTGTTCATTGGGTTTTCTGTCCATCCATTGTATTCCTTGCATTTTCCTCAGAAACCACATTTCCACAGCCATCAGATGTTTTTCAGCTTGTCTGCTCATTGTCCACGCTTCACATCCATACAGAAGTACAGGTTCTATGTTGCACTTCAACACTCTTTTTCTCGTTTCAGTTAATATATTTTTATTGGTCAGTATGCTTTTCATCTTGCAATCGGCTACCTTCGCAATGGCAATTCTTGTTCTAATTTCTTCAAGGCATCTCCCATCAGATGTTATGACTGTTCCGAGATAACTGTACCGATTCACTTGTTTAAGAATATGCAGATTTACTTGTATATTACATTGTGGTATTTCCTGTTTTCCAGTGACGACCATAATCTGTCTTCTTACAAATCAATTCTAATCCTAGTTGTCCACTGTGTGCAACAACCGCATCTACTAAATGTTGCAGATCCTTCTCATTGTCTGCAATCAAGACTGTATCATCTGCATATCTAAAGCACCATATACCCACTGTAAATTGGAGAAAGTAGTTTAAAGAGAACAATACCAGGATGGCTTTGCCACGTGGTATGGTCGAGACAACAACACAGAGCTGATCCACGACTTTTGTGATGGTGTAAGATGGCGAAACATGACCACCCACGCATATCGGCATGGTACATTACCGTGATGACCATTTAACAAGTGCGACTTAATTCGTGTGAAAATCACCCTTACTTTTTCACTGTATTAAAAACATAATTAGTTGCATATCATTTACTGAGCGTCGCAGTCAACCCGAGCATTGTTTGCCGTTTGTGATTTCTTGGCAAGTTTACGTTCAGTAGTTTGCCATTGTTTTCTAAACGACCGGCACTCGTACCTTTTGTATAGGAAACCAACGCAAGGCGGCCTGCTTCCAAATTGCCCACAGCTGTGTCTCGAACGCAATATGCAGGATTACGAATATAGAAAGAACTATAAAAGATATTGAAGGATAAGGTGAAGGAGACTTCTAAAACTACACATGTTTGTTAGACAAGATTCTGAAAGCCTGTGTAAAGATTGTGTTCCGCGGCTGGGATTGCCTGGTATTTTTCCATCATTAAAAACATCACGACAGGCTTACTTCCTTTTTTGTATAGTATAATTTTCTAGCGGCCAGTAATTGAATACTGGGAGACGTCTCTACCTACCTGCAGGTAAATATATTTCTGGAATACAGAGATAGCAAGAGATAGAGAGAGAGAGAGATAGAGAGAGAGACAAAGAGAAAGAGAGAGAGAGAGACATTCAGAGAGACAGACAGACAGACAGAGACAGAGAGAGACAGAGAGAGACAGGGGCAGAGATAGAGAAAGAGAGAGATAGAGAGAGAGAGAGAGAGAGAGAGAGAGAGAGAGAGAGAGAGAGAGAGAGAGAGATATGCATTTGCTACACTATTTTGGGACTTGTGTGCATATAATTTATATAGAGATAATGCATGTTATCTGCAAGTTGAAGTGCTGCCCATGCACGTCATAACACAGCTGTTCGTTAAAGTGTGTCTAAAGTGTGAGATTTAATCAAGTGTGTGCATCCGCGGCACTGCTGGAAATAGTTATTATTCACAAGCTCTAGGATACAACGTAACGATAGCATCCTTCTCTTAACACAGCTCCGACAAATTTCCGGCGCGTAATTCAACTTCCTACTTGTTTTATATTATCTCCGGCCTGCAATGATTTCGAGTGTCGCCCAAGAGAAACAATAATAATCATTCATATCTTTGTTTCAACAACCGGCACGTTTCAGCTTTTTTTATGTAGTGTCTCTCTCTGCCTCCAAGATCAACATCTGCAGCATTGTTCCGTTCTTTTATAAAACAGCACGGAAGTCTGCAGAATAATCTACGATCGCCGAAGAATATGAATAACAGGGGAAAAACAGAGGTAATGGTTCTACAAACAAAAGGTGTATACCTAAGTGCAATATCAAAGTAAATGTAATCATTCTGAAACAAGTCAATGAATTTAAATATTTGGGTACTTTAGAAAAAACAAAAGGGAGATGTATTAAGGAAGTTGTATGTACGAGTAGAATAGCCCAGGCAAAGACAGCATTTCGCAAGATGAGGTATATTCTCTACATCATCGATGTGAGGAAAAGAGTTCTTAAGAAATATATTGAGCCATTACTGATCTACGGAAGCGAATCATGGTTAGTAAGTATAACTGTGAGGGATTATGTGGAAGTTGTGATTTTATAGGGGAATGACGAGAACACCGTGGACAGATAGAAAGTGCAATTAAGAGATCTTCACAGACGTTAACTGGTTCAGTGCCGAAGGATAATATATCGCCAAAATAGATCATCCACTTCCTTCCACCCACCATTTGGACTGAAGGGCGATATATCGCCATACTAGGGTCATCGTTTTATTTGTTTAGTTTCGTGGTATCTTCAGCAATGAATTATAAGATGAAGAATCGATGAATGCATTCAAAGAGAGTCCAAAACTGCCAACAAGCCAGTGCGATATATGCTATCTACATACAAGCTCACAATAGAGTAGCGATCTATCGCTCTCTATCTGTTTCTCTCCCCCCCCCCTCTCTCTCTCTCTCTCTCTCTTTATCTTTCTCTCTCTCTCTCTCTCTCTCTCTCTCTCTCTCTCTTTTTTTTTTCTCCCTTGCTCACCCCTCTCTCTATCTCTCTCTGTCCCTGTATTCTACAGGTATACTTAGCGGGGCTCTCTATAGGCATTTCCCCGCATTGTGTTACTTAAATAAAGTTAATTCCATGTTCCTTACAGGACATCACAATCAACCCCATGTATCAATATTTGTGTATGGCTGTTTGTTATTTACTAGACAGGTTTATGTTCAGTAGTCTGCCAATTCTTTCTGAACGACCGACGCTCACAACGTGTGTTGTGTATGTCTGTTACGAACAGTGTTCGAAACCCCTTCGACACAAACGCTGGCATTATATTTACTTACTTAAATTTGACGCTACCCCAGGCATTCCTGCCAACAAGCCTTGTAATACGAGTCCTGGAATGAGGCTCCTCTGCCTGTCGGGGTGTAAAATAGTCGGTGCTGGCTTGGTAACTGTAACCTAGATTCCACTAGCTAATAACATGTCTAATTCTGCTGTCTGCCCACGTACCCTACCCCCTTCCCAGATTAAATTGCTAGGTCATTCCGGGCTGCTTGATGAACCAATGCACTGTTCCATATAACAGTGGCGCGTTTATGCACGGCCAACTATTTTTGAAAGTTTCGGTCTGTGCTTGTGTGTTCTCGTCTGGAACCATCGCTAGCTTCCCTTTCGTTCTGTGCTCACGCGCGTTAAACAAGCAAACTCTACACGTGTAACACCCAACAACCGCAACTGGTTTTCCGTTGAGTGGGATTCAGTGTTCGACGGTTACATAGATGGGTTAGTGGCAAATTCAACATCGGTGAGTTGAACAGTTTGGCTATGTAGCGAAATGCGTGTTTTACAGTAGGTTATACATTTGCTCACATACTTGCATATAATGTATGAAATGCAGACGGGAGTACCGTATGTGTGTTGTGTGAGTGTGTGTGCTTTTGTGTGTGTGATGTGTGTGTGTGTGTGTGTTTATGTATGTGTGTCTGTGTGTGTGTGTATGTATGTACACATACATGCCTGCCTGTCTGCCTGTGTGTCTGTGTGCGTGCGTGGATGGGTAGATGGATGATGTTTGTGTGTCTGTCTGTAAATAGGTAAGAATATAGGCAAGTAGGTGTTTCTCACGTACTAACACACACACACACACACACAGACACACACACAGACACACACACACACACACACACAAACACACACATTTAGCTTCAGGCCTACATTCTCAATGAAAGACAAAGCATGAGGACAGGTGACGTGTGACGTGACCGGTTGCCGGTACTTCCCAAGATAATTATTGACACCCAGTTGAGGAGACCCGGGCCACCCAAGAGCTGTGCCTGTGAGTACGTTGTGCTGCCTCCGTGGACACGTCACCATACGGTGTTGATGGGCCAGTGCAGACTGGGAAACAGGCCATAATTCATATCGGACTGTTTCCTTTGGAAAGAATGACCTCCTCACAATTATTTATTGTATTTACTTCCTGGTATTGTGCCATGGGTTTATCACGATGTTTATCCTCTGCATTGGTATGGCCAGGCTATTACCGACTTCCTTTAAAATGTTCCAATTGTTGTTTATTGCATAGTCAACGTATTCAAAGGGTGAGGCAGCTTACTTTTTTTAATTGTTGATTATTATGTGTGGCTGGCAAGTAATTTTGTCCGTTTTTATCAACGAAGAAAATATGTGAATTTCGTATCAGTGATTAACTGCAAATTTTAGCTTGATCTGACTCCGCAGCTGTCATGACTTCTGCCTTGTTTGTTGATTAAGCTTAGGACTATGTCTTGGTACCTCCTATTAAGTGAGTAAGTTAAGTCAAGGACCCCTGTACACCTCTTGGCCGCACTCGACATGCGGTGCTATACCCATAGTTTTATAGACCAATCAGCACTCGGTGGGTGATGTGGTCAGTGTCACGCCGGCAGACTTTACTTTCCAGATATTTCTTGGTACCCATTTTAGGCTGTGTCTGTCTGGCAGCCCCGGTCAATTGTTAAAATCCGAATCCGTCCGGATGAGCATCCAACTCATGACCAGGCTGTCTGACCACCATTGCTGTCTGTCCTATCACCCCAGTATATGTCCTTCTCTGTTGTTCACTGAAACGCTTCGCTGTCAAAACGGTGCCATTAGCTTAGCGGAAGTGTGTTTATATTAACAAGTAAAAAAAGTTCAAGGACACTTTTCATACTACCTGAGACGTCTTCGGCATTTGGTGCCAGGCCTATATTTGTATAGACCATTCAGCACTCGATGGATAATGTGGTCAGTATTAAACCTGCCGCCTTTACTTCCCACGATATTTCCTGGTACCATTTTAAGCTGGGTTGACTTGGGAGCCCGGGTGAATTCAAGTACGTCACAATCGGCTCGGCTAGCAGTCGTGGCAGCCACTTGCCGTGTGTTTATATTACTACTATGAATGGTGTGGTATATTTTCTGTATAGCATGCACAATACAACGACAGCAAATAAGTTCGAATTCTAGCTTAGCAAGAACAAGAATACTACGCAGGAGGCTTGAGGAGGCTAAAGAAGATTGATAAACCAACACAGAACTAGTGTCGTTAGCCGCTACACGCTGCGGGATTTGATGAGGAGGGGTTCCGATGGACTTATGGACTGACTGGTTCGATGTGCAATGAGGATGATCTGTCGACTAACCAACAAACAAACTAACCAATTAACTAACTAACTAGCTTAGCATTATGTTTTATATATTCAACACTTCTTACCTCTTTAGCCACCACATACGGCTGGCAATACCACAATTCATCATCTTCAAGTGCCTTGCCAGCTGGCGTAGGCTTTCACGTATCTTCACATATCTCCGTCTTTGGTGTTCAGGATCATCTATGCTGCTGATATTCCTCCATGCCACCGTCTCAGTCCATCCATCATCATTTCTCTTGGTCCGATCTGCCACTCATCCCCTTGATCTTTCCAGTTGTCACTGTGTTCTCTAATGCCTCTATTCTCATCATCATCATCACCATACGCCATGTCAGTAAGCGTGGGCGGTCATGTCTCACCATCTCACTCGATCACCAGAATCGTGGATCAGCTCAGCGTTCTTGTCTTGACCATACCACGTGGTCAAGCAAGCCATTAATGTATTTACCTCTCGGCCTTCCTCTTGTTCTTTTCCCCTCAGTCTTGCCAGTTGTCAACAAGTTCTTCAATTTATTTCTTCTCATAACGTGACCAAAAAATGTTGACTGCCTACGTCTAATTTCTCTAGTCAGTTTAATATTTTCATTTATTTCTTGTAGGACTTGTTCGTTGGTTTTTCTGTCTGTCCATGGTATTCTTTGCATTTTCCTCAGAAACCACTTTCCCACAACCATCAACGTTTTTCAGCCTGTTTGCTCATTGTCCTCGCTTCACAACCATACAAAAACACAGGTTCTATGTAGCCCCTCAGTACTAGTACTCTTTTTCTCGTTGCAAATGACATCTTTTTATTGGTCAGTATGTTTTCCATCTTACAAAAGGCTACCTTCGCCATGGCGATTCTTGTTATAATCTCTTCAAGACATTTCCCATCAGATGTTATGACTGTTCCGATATAATTGTACTGATTCACTTGCTTAAGAATATTTCCATTTACTTGTATATTACATTTTAGTATTTCATTCTTCTCAGTGACGAGCATAATCTTTGTCTTCTTACAATTTAATGTTAACCCTAGCTGTTCACTGTGTGTAACAACCGTATCTACAGTCTGTTGCAGATCCTGCTCATTGTCTGCAATCAAGATTGTATCCTCTGCATATCTAATTTTATTGGGGTTTCTTCCTCCAATGATGATTCCTTTCATATCTTCTTAATTTCTGAAACTATTTTCACTGTACAGGGAAAAAAGATCTGGAGACATTGCACATTCCTGACGCACACCTCCCTTAATAGACTGATATTGATCTACTTCATTATCAATCTGTATGGCAGCTTGTTGTTTTCAATATATGTGTTTGACATGTCTAAGGTCTATCCCATCAATTTGTTCTTCTCATCACATGACCCAAGAAAGATGTTTGTCTCTTTCTTATTTTGTATATTATGTTCTATTTTCATTTACCTCTGTCAGGCAATCGTCATTTGTTACTCTGGAAGTCCAAGGAATTAGCAACATTCGTCTCAGGAAACACATCTCTGTTTCTTCCTAGTTCTTCCTAATTTGTTCATTTACATTCCAAGATTCACTGCCATATAGTAAAACAGGTTTAATATACTCTCTTTATTTCATACAATCATAGTGACTTATTGCAACTTCGCTCGGGGAGTAAATCTTGGGCAAGTGAGGAAAATGTGGCCCAAAAGGGATAGACTCAGGAGAGTTGGTTACCCTCGGTCCAACTAAGAGTTCGTCGTAACAGTTCATTTACCGAGGTGTTATAAAGGCCTGTGGAAGGCAGTGTTGTACTCCACAGGATTGAAAAAGATATATGTAGATCATTTCTGAATGTTCCTGAATAAATGTCATCGAATTCGTTTAGAAATAAAACTATGTGTGTGTAAAATGGTGTTTCTCGAGTGACTACTAGTTGTTGATCATAGTTAATGATCTGGGATAACTGTGGCTGACCCAGCCTGCACTGTTCAGTTATAGATGCATAATATATGGTCTCTAGACAACAGCCAATGTCTGCAGGTTGCAGGGGATTGTGACACTGTGGATCTTTCTATTAGTGTTATCAATATGTATATTGCTTTGTTTGTACATTTTCCTTCCACAAATCCATACTGTTCTTCCATAATGTCCATTTTCATTTTCTTTCGTGTTTTTTTTTTAATGTTGCATATCCCTTGCAGGACGTTGCAGTCAACATCAGCATTTTTCAACTGCTGTTGATGTACTAGGCACATTTTACGTTCAGTAGTTTTCCATTGCTGTCTGAACGACTGGATCCCATACCAACATGATATAACACAATGCGACACGGTCTGCTGCACAAATCGGTCGCGGCTGCGTTTCGAACGCCTGGTAAGCGGCTCACTAACCGCGTTCGCAAGCCTTTGGCCAAGGAGACTGGCTTTTCATGTTATTTTAATTATAATTCTTAGTAGAAGCTTAGTGGCATGTTGTATGAGGTTAACTGTATAAAAATCGTCACATTCAGTTGCTCCTGGTCTTTTTGGTATAGCAAATGAAGATCGTAAACTGATTAGAGTCTTTAGACGTAGACAGTCAAAATTTGTTGGGCATGTTATGAGAAGAAATTAATTGGAGAACTTGGTGACGACTGGTAAGATTGAAGGGAAGAGACCAAGGGAAAGATCGAGAAGTAAATACCTGGATGGCTTGGTCACGTGGCATGATCGAGACATGAACACGTAGCTGATCCACGACTCTCGTGATCGAGTGAGATGGCAGAACATGACCGCGCACGCTTATCGGCATGGCACATGATGGATGGGTGGATAAATACATATTTCAGCATATTATTAGATATCTACTATTGTAAATATCATTCAACATTTTGGTTAATATTTCAACTCCAAATTTCCCCAGTATATATAATTCTTCTATTGTGATTCCATCTGAGCCGGTTTTATTTCTTTCTTCATATGTTTGATAGCTTCAGCGACTTCTTCTTTTAAAATAGATGGACCTTCTAAGTTACTTTCGTCTGTTAATTCTTCCCTGTCTCCATCATATAATTCTCTTATATACTCGTTCCACGTCTTCATTATAGCACGTTCCTCCAATAATATCTTTCCTATTTTTGATTTCAAGCACCTTGTGTTTACTGTAATTTTTTCTTTCTGTGGCCTCACTGATGTGCATATATTTTGTATCTTTAATAGACTACAATTCAATTTTCTCGCACTGCTCGTTTAACCAACTTTCTTCTGCCTTCACATTTTTTATGTCTTATTTCTTTATTTATCTGATCCTACTCTTGTTTGTTACTTTAACTTCATTTTCTTTTGTCCATCAACTTTAAGATTGCTTCAGGCAACCATTTTTTCTTAGATGGATCGAGAATACGATACATACACACAGACACACGCACGCACGCACGCACGCACACGCACACACACACACACACACACACACACACACACACATCGTGATTGTAACTGACTCAGAAAGCATGCTGAGAAAGGTGAGGACAGGCATGCTCCGTGCAGAGTGGCTTGCTTCGCTTCGGAGGTCACGGATGGCAAGCATCGCCTGGATCTTTTCTCCGGGGCATGCCGGTGTGCTGGGGAATGAATTGGCGGGCAGATTGGCTAGCTCTGCAAAACTTGGTGGATTATTGATGCATGACAAGGCAGACGTGGTTGCGGCCTTGTTGGAGCACGTGCACACCTCGGAGGAGAAAATGAATCATCAAGGTCTGGCAAGAATGAGGCAGCGAGGAGTGACGAGGGGATCTGGCCGACGCTCGACGCTCAGAGGAAAGGCGAGACGGACATACAATCAGATTGCTACTGGTACTATTGGTGTTGGAACTCTTCTCTGGCTGCTGAGGATGGGGACGGAGCGCCCATGAGAATGCCCCGAATGCTGTGATGTCGGTTCCTAGATCAATCAATCAATCAATCAATCAATCAATCAATCTTAGCCGTTTGGCTTCCCTCTGGAAATATTTCTTTGCTTGGTTGGTGAATGGATCCCTTAACATTTCCCATTGTTCGTACACACTGTTCCCACACTCCATACAGTTTATAAGGAAATCTTAAAATAAGCTCTAGCTCTTGTAAATGTTTTCCAAATCACCATCATTTAGTATTTCAGGGCTGGGCCTGGTCGTGAAGTTTCCCAGTCATTCTATCCCACAATTGTCTATGTTGTAATGCTCTCTTTAATTCGACGTGTGTCTGCATTGATATATCTGTGCATGCTTATTTTACATATGTTCCTGTTCTACCCTTCCCCTCCTCCCCAGTATTGTGCCGTTCTTCTTGTTATTTGGTGTGAACAATCTATGGAAGTTTTGGCTGGCTTCCTTACAACCTAACACGTCTTCTTATAGTCCATACCGTGTGGTATTAGTGATCATGTTTGTCCACGGCCTTCTGTGTATCGTGCACTGTTGATAATTTTTTATGCTGATGTTCCTTCGCCGGTCTCCCTGACCTAGGGTTTAGAGACTTTATCCGTAATCCCGTTTATCCACGTGGGCAAAGGCAGCTGCTCGAGAATCGGTAGCGGTCTCGCCGTGCCAGTTACTTAGGGATATGTGAGCCGGCCACTCAGAAAGGAATGGCAAACTACTGAGCGTAATCTTGTCAAGAATTCAACAGCAGCGGTAAAATGCTGGTGTTGACCGCGATGTCCTATAATAGGATATGAGAAAAAAAAAAGATATTCCTTCATGTTGTGATCTCAAACTATCTAGAATTTTTTCTCTTGGTCACCCCTTATTTCTTCTCTTCTCCGAATTTCCCGTTATGACGACATACTCCGGCTTTCCACTTCTCACGACATGCCCACAGACTGTGGGATGTCTTCTTCTAATGGGTTCAGCCAATTCTCTCTGTTAGTTAACTTCTAGAATATATCTTTAATACTTTTTAATAATTTTTATTGACTTGGCACTTGTCTCCCAGTCATCAGTCCTTGATGTAAAGTGGACTGTTTTGAATGACCATGGGAGTGATCACATGCCATGCTCAGTCCTGATCTCTAAGTCCAGGAAGGTTAAGGCTGGGAGAGCGCGCAAGACCTTCCGGTATGAGTTGTCCGATAGCCTTCTTGGACGCCTCAGACAGGGGGCTTGCAACAGGAATGTTAAAACTCCTTTTTTTGCAGCCCCCATGGTGGATCCCAGAAGTAGACCAGGCCTGGAAAGCAAAGAGAGCTGCAGTGAGGCAGCTAAGGAAAGTGCGACAGACACCCCGAAGCTCACGAGAGGAAGTGGACACCGCGGAAAATGTCAAGAAAGACAAGGTGGAGGCCTTCAAGCGCTGTGCTGCAGAGGCCAAAAACGCAAAATGGGAATGTTTCATGAAGGAGATTGGATGTGATAAAACACTGCGAAAATTATGGAAACTGCACAGACAAATGCAAAGAAAAGATCGGCCTATGACAGTGGGAACAATTTGTAGAGATGATGGTGTGCGCTTGACAACAGACAAAGAGAAAGGGGAGGCGTTTCTCCAAAGATTTTTAGAGCAGACCAATCATAATGATGTGGACACCAGGGATGCAGTTAGAGAGGAATTATCTGGCACCATGAAGAATATGCATTATAAAGACATCATACGGGTTGAAGATGTTAAACATGTTTTGAAAAAGGCAGAAGACACGGCACCAGGGCCCGATGGGGTTAGGTATGGCCACATGAAGGCTTTGAGCGATGCAGACCTGAAGGAGATGACCGACTGCTTTAACCAGAGCATTAGGACAACATCAGTACCGCAGGATTGGGTGCACAGCTATCTCATCCCTCTCCCAAAACCATTCAAGGATCAATCAAAGCTTAGTGGCTTTAGGATCATCACCCTTCAAAATACATTTGGGAAGGTTCTAGAGAAGATAGTCGCTGTCAAGCTGCAAGAGTTCTTGGAAAGGGGGAAGCTTCTTCCAAGAGGCCTGGGGAGCTACAGGCCAGGAAAAGATTACCTGGTCAAATGCAACCACTTTTGCCTTTGATGCTAATGAGGGGTTCCAGAGCAGACAGGAAACGATGGCGGCAGCGCTTGATCTCGAGGATGCATACAATAGAGTTCGATATGATAATTTGATGACCGTACTAATGGAGAAGAGGGTCAATCCCTGGTTGGTGAACTGGACAGCAGCCGTCCTACATTCTCGTCGGGTTGCTCTCCGTCTGGGTACATGGACCTCAGAGCCACATATTTTAACCCCGGAAACTGCCACAGGGATCAGCAATCTCACCGGTGCTCTTTAACGTGTATACGAGCAAGATGGCAAACCTAGAAGCACCAGGGGTTGGAAGGATACTAACATTTGCAGATGATATTCTTGCATATAGGCAGGGGAGAGATAGGGAGCAAACAACCCAGGAGCTACAGGTGACAGCAGCCAGAGTGATTGACTGGTGCACTGAAATGAGTGCTGTCATCCACACGGAAAAGGCAGCTGTTTTGTGGTGCTCTCTGGACAAAAGGATTGTGAGATGTCCCAAGCCTCACGATAGATGGTAGAAGCGTCAACAGAGAAAACAAACTGAAGTATCTAGGAATCACATTTGACAGGAGCCTGTCCTTCAATGACCATGTGGAGACGGTTGTGACAAGGTCTCAAAAGGGACTCAATGCACTTAAAACTATGGTTGCAATGGACACAGAGCAGAGAATGCTTTTCACACTATACCAGCACTTGATCCTCTCAGTGATTGATTATGGACTAGGACTGTCACTGTCTCAAAGAGTCAGCTGGTGAATTAAAGCGCATACAGAACGAAGCTATGCGTGTCATTCTGGGATGCACCAGAGACACCCCAGTTGTATGTATGCGTTATATCCTCGGTTTGCCGACTGTCGCAGGTAGGCTCAAGGTGATGCAGGCGAAGGCATACCTCAGAGTAGCTGCAGACACAGATCACCCGTTGCATGAGGCGCTGGACGCCGTTAAGGGTCAGCGACTGATAAGAAGGAAATCATGGATGGCTCAGGCGGGGGATAAGATCAGACAGGTGTGCCCCTTGGAGAACATTAGGAGAGGAGAGGAGTGGGTCAGAGTGCCAGCGGAGCAGTCAGACTTGTGCAGAGTTATAATCACATTAAGCCGGGAGTGTAGGGAGTGGCCAGCAGGGGCCACGGAAGTGGAAATCCAGCAACTAATTCAGGATAATGCTCGCCCGGGTTATGTGATTATCTACACAGATGGGTTGGTGTTGAGAGGTAGGAAAAGTGCCTGGGGGTTCTTAGCAAAAGCTAATGGTCGACGTTTGGTGCAGGAGAGCCTGGCATATGATATCACAACATCTAGCTTAAGAATGGGGGTGGAGGGGTCAGTGCAGCTTTCCGCTGAATGGAGAATACGATACACACACACATCGTGATTGTAACTGACTCAGAAAGCATGCTGAGTAGGGTGATGACAGGCAGGCTTCGTGCAGAGTGGCTTGCTTCGCTTCGGAAGTCACGGGTGACAAGCATCGTCTGGATCTTTTCTCCGGGGCAGGCTGGTGTGCTGGGGAATGAACAGGCAGACAGATTGGCTGGCTCGGCAAAACTTGGTGGAGTATTGATGCATGACAAAGCAGACGTGGTTGCGGCCTTGTGGGAGCATGTGTACACCTCGGAGGAGCAAATGGATCACCATGGTCTGGCAAGAATGCGACAGCGAGGGGTGACGAGGAGATGTGGCCGACGCTCGACGCTCAGAGGAAAGGCGAGACGGACATTTAATCAGATTGCTACTGGTACTATTAGTGTTGGAACTCTTCGCTGGCTGATGAGGATGGGGACGGAGCGCTTATGGGAATGCCCCGAATGCTGTGATGTCGGTTCCTAAATCAATCAATCAATCAATCAATATCTTTAATACGCTTTATATCAGTCCATAGTCTTCTCATCATTCTTCTATAAATCCATATCTCCGCGGCTTCCACAGAATTCTTCAATTGTCTGAAAGTAGAGCATGATTGGTTTCCGCACATTAGGACTGGTTTAATACAACTCTCAAGAATTCTTGTCCTCATCTCGATGGACAAAGATACATTGCAGACAACATTCTACATCTTTTGAAATGTGGCCTTTACTTGGGCTATTCTACAATCACATTCCTTAATTCATCTTCTATCTGCTGTTTTAAAGTACCCAAATACTTAAATACAACCATTTGTTTCAGATTGATTTCATTTACTCTGATATTGCAGTTGAGTAGACATTTTGTCTTCGTGTGTTGTTATCACAAAGGAAATAAAAACCCAAGACATGAAGGCGGAAATGATTACACTATTACAAACTAGCTACAGCAGTAGGCACACCTCTGTCTGAAAAATCTCAATAAATCAAATCTGTTACAGCACATTTTAAAATCCGGTAGATAATCAGTTAATTTTTTTTTTCAGGCCTTATTGCTGCTATTTGTTACGAACGTAACATTTATTTATCTGAGGTCTATGTAAGCAATGTTAAAACGTTTTATATTTTTATATTTAGTTTTTATAATATCCTCCTGTCTGCCTCGTTCTCCCAAATGTTGTTTGTAGTCTGTGAACAATAAACACGTGTCTCTCTTACATTACACTGTTGACGTCTTTCACGTGTTTATGGCTTTATTTCCACCCACTTGCCCTCGTTGATTTCTTGTTTATTATTCTGTCTCCATCACATATCTTCACAACGAAGGTAAGCCACAGTGCGTCACCAGCACACACTGTCTCTCGTCAAAATGGTGCAGTCTTAATATAATTCCTGTCCATCTCTTGATGGTACCCTCCAATTTAAACCGTTCTCTCCCTCTTGCACGTCTACACTAACAACCCTGCAGTCAAATATGGTTTTCAACAGGCTTTAATGTGTCCTGTGTTACTTGTCAAACCATGATTTCCTTTAGTAATTTCTTATTTATTCCTAGCTTCTGTTAATGGATTCTTTCATTTTCTTTGTATCTGTCCGTAATATTCGCCGCATTTCTCTCTTTCTGTATCTCTCTACACACAAACACACCTGAAAATGTTTAAAATTAATACTATATCACGTGCACCACCATAAGACATAATATCCGTTGTTATTATATTATGTGACGTCTGGTACAGTGATAGAGATTTGCCTCATCATGTTATCACATCATTACTTTTGTGTCCGCCCGCCACCTTATTTACTAAGTATCGTAACATTGTCATTTAAAATCTTTCATAAAGCCTCATATTTCTCTCATGTCATTTATCAGTTAAGTGGTGCCATTTCTTTAATTTTCTCTTCTCCTATTTGCCATTTACGTCAAGATATGAATATTTTTTTTTGGACGATCTCTGGTTTGTATTTAATGCATTCCAATCTTTTTTTTACTCCGTTACTCCTCACATGAATCGTTTATAGGCCTTTTATCCCAACCATATGCGTCCTATCGACAATGGTTTTAGCAAATCATTGTATGTCGGTATTAGTAATTTGCCAAAGTTAATTGAAAAATATATAGAAGTTCAAAAAAGTATATATGTTTGTTTTATCGACTACAAGAAAGCTTTTGATAGAGTACAACATGAACAACTAATTACGTGCCTTCAAGATATAGGAGTAGACGGAAAGGACATCAGACTTATTAGTAACTTGTACTGGGAACAAGTGGCGTCTGTTAGATGCGGTAATAACTATTCGTCATCTATAGAGATAAAAAGAGGAGTACGGCAGGGATATGTACTGTCCCCAAGCCTCTTCAACCTATACACAGAAAGAATTTTTAAACAAGCTGAAATGCCTGGACTCAGCATCAATGGAAGAATCATAAACAATCTTAGATATGCTGACGATACCGTGTTACTAGCAGAAAGTGAGCAAGAGTTGCAAGACCTAGTGGAAGAAGTAAACAGGCACAGTGCAGAATGTGGCTTAGATATTAACATCCAAACAACAAAAACTATGATAATTAGCAGTGAAAAGGAAAGGTCATCAATGAACATCACAGTAAACGGGCAGATACTAGAACAAGTAACAAGTTTCTCTTATCTTTAACATATAATAACAGATTATGGCAGAAGTCAAACGGAAATCAAAAAGAGAATAGGAATGGCCAAAAATGCTTTCAACGGCATGAAATCAGTATTGACATCTAGAGAGATTAATAACGCATTAAAAATGAGAACTGTCAAATGCTACGTATATTCAACGCTACTGTATGGCTCGGAAGCCTGGACATTGAACAAGTAACTAGAAAGTCGCATAGAAGCCCTGGAGGTGTGGATTTACAGACGAATATGTCATATTTCATGGAAACAAAAACAATCAAATGCAGAGGCCCTAGAAAAACTGGGAATGAAGAGAGAGTTGATGAAATTAATAAAGAGGAGACAAGTGAAATATTTTGGCCACGTTAAAAGAAATGGTACTCTTATAAAAACCATACTGGAAGGTAAGGTTGAGGGCAAGCGAGCAAGAGGTAGACAACGATATAAGTGGGAGGATAACATCAAGAGATGGACGAACATCAGCCTGACAGAATGTACAGTCAAGGCAAGAGATAGACAGTGTTGAAGATCCATTGCAGCCAACCTTCATTGCGGAGACGGCACCTGATTGATTGATTGAAAACATTTTACTTTATGTCTTTCCATGTAGTTTCGCCCTAGTGCCACAAAAACTTATTTTCTAATATCACCATCTCTTCTCTAGTCTCTACTACTTATGTTAAGCATCCTGGTCTGTAAAGAAAACCACGGCTTTTGGTTGTTGTTGTTTTTTTTTCTACACGGCTTGGGGAGGATCGGGCATTTGATAACTAATGTAAATAAGTAAATAACACTTTTGGAAATCTTGAGGTGTATCAAGAATATGATAAATAACGTAAACAATTAAAGGACTCTGCAAATCTTGAGGTGTATCAAGAATATGATAAGTAACGTAAGCAGGCGGGCCAAATTTCAGAAATAATATTTCCTGCCGGGCCAAGCACATAATTTTTTTTTGTTAAATTAAAGTAAACAAGCAAGCGTGCTACAGCTTCACCACATCTTCGTTTCCCACTCCGCGGGCCGTAACATGACTACCCGCAGCCTGAATTAAAGGATGCTACAAATCTTGAAGTGTATCGAGAATATGATAAGTAACGTAAACAAGTAAAGTACTGCAGATCTTGAGATGTATCGGTAATATGTCAAGTAGCAAGTATTCATTGGGGTGTCTCGGGAATATGGTTCTAGCCCAGTGTTTCCCAACCTTTTTTGTGCTACGCCCCACCTAAGCCTTTCTAAAATTCTTATGCCCCCCCCCCCCCCAAAAAAAAAACAAAAAAAAAAAAAACATATACATAATTTTTAATATTCAAAAATTGAAATGTTCACTAAAGAAACTTGAATGATAGGTTTTAGGAAGAAATCACTAGGAAATTATTGAGCAAACACAGTAAGTAAATTTTCAAAATATATAACTGAGAACTGAAATTCAAGTACAGAATAATTTTAATGAAAATGTTTCTATATTATTTTAATTATTAGTAATGATTTATTATTTAAATTTAATGAGATCCTTGCGCTTGATGCTTGCTGCAAAGAGATTTTATGTCACGTTCCAATTTAGTTAACTTCAGTTTCAAGTCTCCCCGTTTTGTTATATACAGCCGATTTTTTTATTTTTTTTTTTAAAGCAGAAAATCATTTATGGTACTAAACCCGCATTCAGCTAAATATGAAGATGGAAACGGTAACAATAGTTCTCTTGCACATTTGGTTGCATTTGGATATTTGATTTAAGTTTCCTCACAAAGCCATGCCATCGCTCCTTTTATATTAAATAAAGTTTTAATTGACTCACGATTTTGCATTTGTGCGAGTTCTTCTTGGTACTGCATATTTGAAATATCAGACAAATTCATTAACATTGGCTGCATTATCCAAGTTGGGAAATCAATTTGTTTCAAATCAGAAAATCTTTCTTTTAAATCAGCTGATAAAATTTTCAGATGATCGACAATAACATATATAGCGGTATCGGTCACTTCACATTTTTGGAGCCAATGAAACTTTACAAAATGTTTGTTGTAAATATATGTCTGACATAATTCAATAAAGGTAATGAAACCAAATATCTTCACTTTTGAATCGACAAGAGTTTTATTTGTTCCTTGAAGTTTTTTAATTAATATATTTAGTTTTTCAAAGATAAAGTCTAAATAACTCACAAATGCCTTACCATCGACCGTTAACAGATTTTTCATTTCAGGTTTGTCGCTTAAAAAATCACTAAGAGTATCAAATAGTTCCATAAATCTTTTCAAGCAGTTCTCTTTTGAGAGCCATCTTACTTCAGTGTGAAGTATGTCTCACATAGTCTTCATTTTGTTCTTCACAAAATAATTTGAAGAGACGTTCACATTTGGCACTAGCTTCAGTAGCATTGATACACTTTATAACTAAATTTAGTACTTCATTTAGAACAGGCAAAATGTTTTTAGCTGCCAGGTTTTCCCTGTGAATAACACAATGCACAAGAAGCATTTCTGGATTCTCATCTTTCATCAATTTTAAGCAACCATTTTTCTTCCCCATCATATTAGGAACACCATCTGCAGCACAACATGTTATATTTTTCATTGGTATATTATTGGACAACGAGCAGTCAAGCTGAAAAACATCTGATGGCTGTAGAAATGTGGTTTCTGAGGAGCATGCAAAGAATGCCATGGACAAACAGAAAACCCAATGACCACGTACTACAGGAATCATCATCATCAAATGCCGTGCCGGCTGGCGTAAGCGTTCATGGCTCTCCATAGATCTCGGTCTTTGGTTTTCTGGATCAACTCTGCTGCTGATATTCCTCCATGCCACCGTCTCAATCCATCCAGCATCACTTCTCTTGGTCTACCTCTGCCTCTCTTCCCCTCGATCTTTCCAGTTGTTACGATGTTCTCCAATGCCTCTCTTCTCATCACATGACCAAGGAAAGCTGTTTGTCTCTGTCTTATTGTTGTATATAATGTTCTAGTTTCATTAGCATTCACTACAGGAAACAAATGAAAATCGTAAATTGATTAGAGAA
The DNA here is from genome assembly GCA_963921405.1 of Cepaea hortensis. Classification (NCBI taxonomy): domain Eukaryota; kingdom Metazoa; phylum Mollusca; class Gastropoda; order Stylommatophora; family Helicidae; genus Cepaea; species Cepaea hortensis. The sequence continues at coordinate 80,358,496 of OY992882.1, read as the reverse complement.
ATTAGACGTAGACTGTCAAAATGTTTTGGACATGTTATGAGAAGAAATGAATTGGAGAACTTGGTGACAACTGGCAAGATCGAAGGGAACAGACCAAGGGGAAGACCGAGAAGTAAATACCTGGATGACTTGGCCACATGGCATGGTCGAGACAGGAACAATGAGCTGATCCACAACTTTGGTGATCGAGAGAAATGGCTAGTCATGACCGCCCACGCTTTCCGGCATGGCACATGATGGATGGAAATTATTGACATCTAAGTAATTTTTTAGCTTTCAACATATAGGTAGTGGTGCTTTCTAATGATTTACAGAAATAATTTCTTCAGCAAAATCACCTTTATCAATACATCTTATGTTAGTTATAAGTACGCCCTCACTGTCTCTCAACGTTGATTCATCCATTTTCACCGAGAATTTTCTTGTTTTCAGCTTTTCAACAAGTTGTATTTCAGTATCCTCACTCATTTCGTCTATTCTTCTGCTAACAGTATTGTTACTTTGTGGCATAGCTTTAAAGTCTTTGTCATATTTTTCCAGAACCGTTTTAAGAAATTCTGATATTGATGGTTTGATTAAATTCTCCCCTATAGTTTGACTTTTCCCAGATTTAGCGATGAGTAATGAAATTTGGTAACTAGCCTCAAGATTACGATTGATAGTTGCATTATGAGCAGTAAACAGAGACTTTAATGTTACTCTTTTTCAAAATTTTTCTTTAAAGTTTGAAAGTAATTCAAATCTGAATTAATATGAGCATTATGTTTCGCCATAAAATGCGCCTCACGATGACCTCGTTTCATTGATTCGTTGGTCAAGCATTGTTGGCATAAAAGACAAAAAGATGACCGTTCATCGTGGACAGCGGGTATGAAACCAAATTTTAAATATTCCTCCGAATACTGACAAATTGTTTTCTTGCTTGCAACACTCATTTCACTATGGGCTGAAATAAATAAATATAGGATCAATTAAAAACTAAAAAAATATAATATGAACTGGAGTAAACGTAGACTAAAAATGATATTTACCTCACCACACAAAAAAAAAAAAAAAAAAAAAAAACATCCTTTTTCATTTGACAAATTTTTCTGGAAAATTATGCTTCTAAAACTGAAATTAATAAAAATTACCAATTGAATTTACATACCATTTCTATATCACTTATATTTATACAATGTATATATGTTTTAAAACAACGAGACTTTTACAACAATTTAACAGACGCTTATTTCAAATTAACACCAACCTTGAATGCTGAGCGTTACTGCTAAGCACTGCAAAAACTGAGATCCCGGCACTAAGCATTTCGCACCATTCAGAACAAATAGCGCAAAATGCTTAGTGCCAGCCCAGTATAGCCAGTAGTTTGCCTCTAACGTCTAACAATGAAATCACGGCTACTAACTTGGCGGACAGATCTGACTTATACTGGACGTTTACCCAGCTCGAGTAGCGACTGCGAGTCGCCATAGGTTAACTTAAACTCTGGACAAGTCCATTTTCAAATTGCTCCCCTTAACAATCGAATTGCCCCCCTGAACAATCGAATTGCCCCCCTGTGGGGCGTGGGCCCCACGTTGGGAAACACTGTTCTGGCCTATTTTTCTTTCTCCGTCTCTGCATATTCATTATTCAGCCAGGTTTTGTTTTTAAGCCATCCAGCATTTCATTACTCTTTTTGTGATTAGCCTATTTAATCCGCAATAACCTTCAGGCTGTCATCCATTTACTTGCAAATTAATTTGCAATAATCTGAAGTGCAATAATTGCCCATGCAGATGTGGTGAGAAAACGAGGAAGTGGAGGAGGAGATGTTCCCCAAACGCCCATCAGCGCTTCATTGTTTATTAGAAATGTTTTATTGAAATAATTGCTCGTCCCAAACCATCTCCTCTCTAGCTCAGGTTCAGCCATCTGTTATCATCTGCACTTACTTCTTCGACATTCACTGTAAACCTGTCCGTCCGTCTGTCTGTCGGTCGGTCGGTCGGTCGGTCGGTCTGTCGGTCTGTCTGTCTGTCTGTCTGTCTCTCTGTCTGTCTGTCTGTCTTTCGGTCTGTCGGTCTGTGTGTCGTAGATTTGTTCGTATCATCATAATGGTTATAAAGAGTTGAAAGGCAAATGGATCGTCTTCATTGTACCGCGTTTTACCCCATACAGCTTCGTTTCTGTCCACAGAGCGACCTGCCAAAAGCGTCGTTTTGAGAACCTGATCTTCTATGACTTTACAATTAGAAAAAGCAAGATAAAACTGTAAAATATAATCAATGTGAAATTATTCAAAAATATACACTGTTTCCTATGTCAATGGAATTTCAAAAAGTAAATTTTGTGGATGGATTTATATATTTATATGTGTAGCGGGTGCGATGGTGTCTCATTTTTGAAGTTGCACCGACAATGTCATGAGTGAGGTCGGATTAGGGTTCGATTGCCTGCACTCACGATGAGAAGGAGAGAGGAAAGACTGGCCACTTATTCCTCCGTTCACCAAGGCCTAAAAATGTGATGGTCATATCCACACAGGTTCCTGCTACGGCTTGCTGATATATATATATATATATATATATATATATATATATATATATATATATATATATATATATATATATATATATATATATATATATATATATATATATGCCTAAGATCCTCCTGAGGATATACGAGTGTCTGGCACCTCACATTCCTCAGCAGTATTCGGGACTATCATTATCTGTTCGTTCATCATTAGCAACCAACCCCGTTGCTTTTGAGGAGAAGGTAGAATGTCTGTGTAATTCATAAAAAGCCATCTTGCTTATTTCGTTTCTCTGGTACCAGTTCTTCCGTGGGCAGTGCCGTTAATTACTCGTGCAGCAATCTTGATTAATGACACCTGCTGTCCTAAAGACAACCAAGCAATGGCGCTCCTCGCTGCTACATATTTTTTTCATATCTCGTTTCCTTTCATGTGTCACGCGAGAACAACTAACTAAATATTATTTTCTGTCTTTGTTGCCTTGCACGTTCATCGAGCTATTAGGGTGAAAACATATGGCAGATCCATTATTAACCTCACATATAAAGATGATGCAGCTTGATAGCGATCAGTCCTTATAAACATGTAAAATCATCATTCGTGAATATGGTTGGGTGTTACAATCTAATAAAGATATTTAAATATTGAGCACAACCCACTACTGGCAACGCCGATCGCATTCTGGTATGAACCTAAGGCCTATCCACGTCAATATGGAAGCACTATACTCGAGTTTCGCCCTCATTTGAGCTCGTCAGTAGTGCATATCCCTGACCGGATCCGGAAACAGTCCCGGATCACGCGTGTGAAGCGGGTGTGTAACCACGCGGCACACACTGGACACACCAAATTATCACAACAGAACATCACAACGCTACCCATCGTAGGCTATGCTCAAGATAAAGATATGACGGATAGGCAGTCGGGCCGACAAGAACATGAAGAATTGATTGTCTCCTGGCACTGTTTACTAATGCATTTTCACAATGTTTAGACTTGGAGGACCCCGTGTCGTCGTCCAGAAACTGAGTTGAGTGCTTGGTACGACAAAATTAGCCGTGAATTTCATTCAGGGTGTTTTTCTGTGTTGTGTCAACAGAGACTGTGGTGAAATTAAACTGATTCTGAAAATGGAGAACGTCTGTATTTCCGGCATACCGGGTGGCCACTTTATGCGATAATGCGTGTGCGGGCTGCTTGTGTTTGTTACTTTCTGTCTCCTCGACAATGAATTGCACATTCAGTTGAAGGACGGCCGTTGGTCGGTGCTCTGGCGATTTGACTTGCCGAAACAACTGTTCCCTTCACAAGTTCATCAGGCACAATGATGAGCATTTCGTGTGGTTTGTCGCTGATACAGGAATGGAGCAACTACGGGGCGTCTTGTTGCTGTAAGGTTGGAACCGTACAACAACTACTTCTACTACATCTAATAAAGAGGAAGATTGTGATAATTGGCAGCCCGGTTTAAACGTATATTTACAACTACTAATAAATAGGAATGGAATAGTAGAGGTTAAATGTTTCTACTATCTTGATTTTGTAATAACAGACGATAGCAGATGTGACACGGATATCAGAGAAAGAAAAGTTGTATTATATGATATGTGAGGCATTATAGTAAACAAACAACTATCTCGCCGCTGATAGCATCCATCGGATGGTGGAGCCGTGGCTGAGAAGTTACGGTGTCCACCCTCAGACTCAGAAGCTACTGGGTTCGATCCCATCAAAGGGCCTGACATTTTCCCCAAGAAACGCTGGTATCTAATATCACACCTTGATCAATTGGGTAGTGAGATTGGATGCCTAAGCTACTCGGCGAATGACAACAACCAGAAGGTCTCGTGTGCACGTTATGCACTTTAAAAATCCCACGACAGTTAGAAATCTCAAAGAGTAGGTAGTAAGGTCACCTTTCTGGCAAAACTCGTTACAAAAGACAATCCATCCACGGTCGTGTATTACTTTGGCTGGAATATGTCTAGAGAATGCAAACCTTACATAAATGCATGCCGAAATCTGACACGCTGACCTTCTAGGTGCATCGCTAAGTGTGACACACTCACCGAAAGAAGAACAAAGGAGATGAAGAAATTCATTAGGTGCTATGCACATGCTACGTTATCGCATAGCACAGTGTCATAGTCTATGAACGAGTACTTTGAATACAGAATTAATGCCCGCAGAAATTCGGATAATTAGGGAAATAAAATGTTCGTAGCCAAGAAGCTTCAGAAAATACGATGACACTTGGTCCAAGACGATACGGTAAACATTTTATCCATGGCAATAAAATGAAACTCGAATCGAATACAATAAGATAAAACTCATATTCAAGCCCGAAACAATGTTTGTCGAAATCGGATAAACTAAGCAATAGGCTTGACGAAACAGTGCAACGGAATTCACTTGATGAAACTCGTGTTCAAAACAATAAGATGAAACTCGGACAGAAGTATATGTCTTTTCGATTGTTCGGTTTATGTGTCCCAGGTCAAGTAGTGCATGAACAACCTTGTTTTAATTGAGGTGATTTAACCAAAGTTTAACTGATTGCTACTTTAATGAAACATTGTTAAAAGTTCATAAATTTACAGCTTATGTTTGTTAATTATATTTACAATTATTAAATGCTTGGTACCATTTTATCTCTTGCCACCCAAGCACGTGCTTCATTTTTAGTGACTTCTTCATCTTGTGTAACTATTTTCTTATATGTCTTGCAGTGTGCTCACATTCATTCATGCCCAAGAGTAACCCCGAACGTTAATTACGTAAATGATTAACGTACCTGACCACCCTCCTTCCTAAAGTATAGAGAAAACAGTGGTCTGTTGTCTGGGATACTTTAACAAAATCAGTCACTCGCATGTCTGCTTCATGTTTTGTGACTTCTCCATCTACTGTGTCTATTTTCTTGTATGTGATGCAGTTTAGGCAAATTCATTCATTCACATTTTGGCTAGCCCAAGAGTAACCCCGAACGTTAATTACGTAAGTGATTACCATACCTGAACACCCCCCCCCCCCCTCTTAACGCATTGAGGACATAGTAGCTTGTTGTCTGGGATATCCAGCGTTAAATGCTATACAGATTTTCCCGTCTGTGGTTTCAGGGTTAGTGAACCCAGTTTCACAATTCTCGTACATTTTGAAACGAGGGTTTGAAATCAACCTTAGGCTGGTATGAGCGACGATCGTTAAAAAAAAAAAAAATGATAAATTACTGAACGTAAATTTACCCAGTAAATCATACACAGCCAATAAATTCTGGGGTTGAGTGCGACGACCTGAAAGACATGAAACTAACGTCTAACTACACACGGTGCAGTCGGTGCTAATTTCCGTTACCACGCCAACTGAGGCAATCTCACGTCATGGCTTGTGTGTTGATGGGGGAAAAAGTAGGGAAGGGGAGCTTGGCGTTACATGATCACGGCACTCCTCTTGTTTATTTCCTTTCCTTGACGTCAGTTCCTGTGCCGCTCATAATTTGTGCAAGGCTAAGTAGTCTTGTAGAATTCGCAAGGCTATGGTGGATTAACGGCACCTGCTCAAGAGAACAAACAATCTATGGTGATCTTCGCTGCCACGTTTCACGTTTATCATATCTCGACCGACTTTCATGATTCAAGCTAGAACAAATTACAGTAACAAGTAAAGATAAAGTTGCTTGCTTGCTTGTGTTCGTTGGCTTGAGCTCCAACGCGAAGTCCTGTATGTCGGATGAAGGCATCCTGTTGCCCAACATCAGTGTGATGTCATACAGGACCTGAGTTTTGCGTGAGTATCCGTTGTCCCATGTCTGGCTTATTGGTGTGCAGACTGGTGGTTCCTCACCGTACAGGCAGCCACTCTCCGACTTCGGAGGAATCGGCGATCCTACTGACTTTAGCCAGGACCCCGAAAGGACCTGTTGCCCAGGACGCTCGACGAGGACGCGTCAATAGGTCTTGGCCAGTATATAACCCGGCCCTGGTGCCTTGGAAACACCTCTGCGTCTGGTAAAGATAAAGTAAAGGACTCCGTTGAACGCCGTATGGGGCATTGTGCATATGATGCTAGAAACACATTTTTATCAACCTATCGGCTCTCAGTGTGTGACTAGGCCAGTATCACACCGGCAGCCTTGACTTCCCAAGATCTGCCCCGGTACCAATTTATGCAGGGAGCCCTGGTCAGTTTTTACAATTCTAATCCACCCCAATGCGGGTTGAAACCATGACCACCGGGCCGGCCAGCGAGACAAATGACAGAAGTAGATCATATTCTTATATTACAAGTCTTCTAATTCCATGGAGTGAATTAACAAACATCAGAAGTAGAATCAATAAGTTTTACTATAAAACGATCACAAGTGACAAATTGGACATTGCGGCCAAAGCCTTCGTCAGCATTCAAACAACTACATGAATACACACACACACACACACACACACACACACACACACACACACACACACACACACACATATATATATATATATATATATATATATATATATATATATATATATATATATATATATATATATTCCGCGTTTCCATCCTGTTTCAGGATATTGCGGTCAACACCAGCATCTTTCAGCTGTATGTTGATTCCTAGGCTAGATTACGCTCATCAGCACGCCACGACTTTCTGAGCGACCGGCTCCATACTCTAGTAAGTCACTGGCGCGACACGAACCCCTTCAAGTTCTCGTGCGCTTACGTCAACAACGAGAGTATTCGGGGTTCCGGAGAAAGCTGCTAACCCCTCAGCCAGGGAGACGGCATATATATATAATATATATATACAAAGGTTACCCATCTGATTCCTTGCTATAGAATTGTCACATGTATAGTTCAAAGCCTACTGTATTGATGATTGAAATGGCAATTTCTAATTCCACGGAGCAAACGGGATTACGAGCTGCGCTTCAATTCAGTGATCTGTGTTTTTCACGGACATACTTTCTTAATAATATTTAGTTGGCTATTGCCATTCGTTGCACTTGTGATGAAATACCGGAAACTCTCTCTCTCTCTCTCTCTCTCTCTCTCTCTCTCTCTCTCTCTCTCTCTCTCTCCTCTCTCTCTCTCTCTCATTGGACGTTAAGCGAGGTAACTACAATACACAGACACTCATACAGACTGACTGGAAAAGACAGGCAGTTGATAGCAGGAGTAAATAACTGAAGTCTTAGAAAGAGCTTCCATGCCCACTATTCACACTCTTCTAATGAAGATTCAGATTCGCTGGGCTGGACACTTGACTGGCATGCCAGATCCCACGCTCCCTGTGGCAAACGGTCCATAGGCGGCCAGAGGAAATGCTTCAAAGACACACTGAAGATTTCACTAAAAGCTTTTTCTTGTTGTATATTTCCAGCCTTAATGTCGAGAGTCCATAATTTTACACAACTCATAAGAACAATTTAATGCTAGTTCGCACGACTATTGTCTAGCTCGCGAACCAGACGGTTCCGAACCACCAATCCTGTCAATCTGAATGGTTCCAGGAAGTGAGTACTTTATAATGACTGGTCCTTAAGTTGGGACTTTTTTGTATGATTCTACCAATACTTATGAGAAATTGACTGAAGCGAAGAACGGACACTATTGATCACAAAACCAGAATCGATCATGTACGACCTGCTATCACATGGTGCGTGACAGGTGGTGTACCTAATTTGATCATCATAACATCATTATTTCATGTGATCATGCTGAGAGACATATTACACTCAACAGTAAAGAACCTTTACTGTCCTTTGCAAAGTGCATTTGAAATACATTCAATTTGGGATCCTGAATCCACCATCACCTAAAAAGTGTCGTCAGCAATCGGAGGAAGATTGCCATCCCTACTTGAATCTCTCCGATCATCAAGGCTGGTTTCACCATTTCATCTTGCTACAAATTTATGTTACTAATCCTAGTTGTTTAGTCATTGCATGTGTCATGCTTTATATCAGGATGCACATTCAGTGTTTAGTACACCAGAATTAGCATCCTAGATTCATCACTACAATCTTTGTTGTCATAGTTTAAGTGGTTTCATTACACGATAGCGTACTTGCTAAACCAAAAATACAATTGCAGTTTTCTTTTACTTCCAATACATGTTTACAGCTGTACCGGATTTCGTTATGTCAACCATCAGACATTAGTTAGTGAATGAAAGTTGTATGCTTATTTGTGTTTCTGTTGTTTGGTTGTATGACAGAACACTTGGAAAAATTTACTTGTTATTGTTTATAGCAGAGAATAGGAGGGCCAGGATAAACAGACCATGTATTGAGTTATAATTAAACACTGACAGCGTACAGTATATTCTTCAAATCTCTGCTCCACTGTATTGTCTAGCTGATTTTCTATATTGACCTGATATTATACTTCCCAAAGCTCTTTTCCACTAGCCAACTTCATCGGCAATTCCTACTGTGGGTAGACTGTCCAGTTGGTCCAGTTTAAAGGTTTGTACATGTACGAGTGTGTTCGCACCCTCGGAATACCACGCCACAGAACTAACACGCTAATTAGATAAACAAACAATTTTGTGGGTAGTTTATTTGAAGACATAACTTGTGGGCTTCGTGGTGTCTGACAATCTAGATTAGTAAAGAATAAGGGAAGTACGAAGAGATACATATCTGAATGGCTTGGCTACATGGCATAATCGAGACATAACAAAGATCTGATCCGATTGTGTAATATGGCTATTCTTATTAGCGTGGCACGCGATGACGACGAGGACGATGATAGTAACAAAAAGCAACAGTTTGCTGACAAGTGAGATGTTCAGTACTGTCAAGATGTAACAGTCCAACAGCTTCGCTAACCCAATATAGATCTGCTGTAGTCGAGAACCGTTCAAGAAACCAGTGACCTTTAGTGGCAGAACTTGGTGTTCATTCCCTTCAAGCTGTGTCTATCAATATAACTTCATAAAACGAATCAAATTTCATGAATAAATATCAACAAGATCATGTAGCATATTTCTTTTGCATCTTTGTTTATTCGCTTGTTCTGACATGGTGTACAAAAAGTTCATTAGAGTCAATATTACATACGAAAATGCATCAGTTTAAATCTCACTCAGCTGCACATACATGTTCTTTTATTATGCATTAAAAAAAAATTAAAATTCCATTTTCTTTCCTTCAACTATCTAGTTCACAGGACTGCACATTTATTTGTCTTCACAGTCATGTAGTCTCATTTTCTTATTCTTAGTCTTTACTTAGGTCCAGATGGATTCTCGGACTCTATGATGTTAAAACATGTCTTTCCCTGATGGCTTCAAATAGTCAACTCTCTATCTTGTTGTTGTTGCTATCTTACGGTCTTCCGTCGTCAAAAGTATCGTCATTTCCTAGTTCCTACCCAATTTTCCTCTACGTATATTTAGTGCGTTTCGGCGCGCTTTGCTATATCACATTCTATCCTAAACTAAATTTAATTTATAAATTCGTCATCTTGATTCTATGTCCGAGCTCTATCATATCGTCTTATAACAGTCACTCTGTTACAAGGATTTACTACACTAGCAGTTGCCAACCAAGCAAATCGTCCAGCTTCGTGACCCATTCCGGAATAGATCAAACATTGACCATTGACGAAGAAGCTCATTAGTCACGTTAACATATTGTGTCTGGGAGTTGAGTTGAACTGAGCTAAGACACGACATCACTGCACTCAGGACATTCCCTTTCATTGAACAGACAGCGAAGAGTCATACTGCTGATGGTTCCAAATGTCACCTGATTTAAAGTTCTCCTGGTCTTCCTTCTGAGTTTTGAGGTACCGATCCCCCGCCATGTCATTCTCTCCCCATACAGGTGCTCAGTCTGTTCCACCTCTTTCTCCACCTGGTCCCACGGGTGTAATCGGGAAATATTGACTACTGTAAAGTATGAGTACGTGAGGTGTGAAGATTTACACGCATAATACTTTCATTTCTTTCTATTCATTTACAATCTCACTTTTAGTGCATAATGTCAAAGAACATAAACATTTCTGACTATATTTGATTACTGCATCACCTACATTTCTGCGTTTCCTGTAGCACGTTCGAAATACAGCTGCGGGCGATTTGGCAGTAGACTGCCTTGTGTTGGATTTTTATAAACTCGTATGGTTACGGGTTGTTCAGAAAGCAATGGCAAACTACTGAATGTAAACATGCCAAGAGATCACATATTGCCGAAAATGTACTTGAATTGACTGCAACATCCTGTAAAGGATATGCAGCTAACTAACTTTTAACACCATTTGCGAAGTGAAGATGGCCGAAAGTATAAAAACGCTCGCTCTTATACTTCCGGTGCATTAATGAAGTAGAAATTCAGTCCCTACACCGGTATTAAGTTGAGCTTAAATGTTGATTTCTATTTTAGAAAGCTACGTTCAATCTACTAGACGTGAAATTGCATAGAAAATCGCAATTTCCTGGATAAGACTCCAGTTCAAGTACCAAGAGAGGGCATTCAAACCACAGCGACGCTCTTGGGAATTATATTACACTATTAGCTGTGGTACAACAATGTGGAGAACGTTTGTACTCCAGTTCAAGCCCCCAGAGAGGACATTCTAACCTATCTGGGAATTATATTCCACAATTAGCCGTGGTACAATAATGTGGAGAACGTTTGTATTCCAGTTCAAGTCCCCAGAGATGACATTCTAACCTATCTGGGAATTATATTCCACAATTAGCCGTGGTACAATAATGTGGAGAACGTTTGTATTCCAGTTCAAGTCCCCAGAGATGACATTCTAACCTATCTGGGAATTATATTACACAATTAGCCGTGGTACAATAATGTGGAGAACGTTTGTACTCCAGTTCAATCCCCCAGAGAGGACATTCTAACCTCTCTGGGAATTATATCTATATATATAAAAGACAATGTATGTAGGGATGTATTTGATGCGTTCGATAACGTTCCATCCGATTGAGATGAAATTTTCTACATGTTTTCTTTTCATTCCCGTGCAGCGAATTGTCATAGTTAGTTAGTATACAATCAGCTATTTACTTACTAAAATTTAATATTTTAATTTACTCCAGTTCAAGCCCCCAGACAGGACATTTTAACCTATCTGGGAATTATATTCCACAATAAACCGTGGTACAATAATGTGGAGAACGTTTGTACTCCAGTTCAAGCCCCCAGAGAGGACATTCTAACCTAACTGGGAATTATATTACACAATTAGCCGTGGTACAATATTAGGAAGCACGTTTGCCTAAGGTCTGGTGTTCATGTGTTCGAATCCCCATCGAGGCGAGGATATTTTTAGATTTGACCTGGACTCCCAGCTCGACTCTACCTAAAATGGGTTCCAGGAGATTTACTGTGAAGAAAAAGGGACGGTGTTAAATTGACCACATCACCCATCTAGTAATTCTTTGTATGTAAACATGTAGGACTAAAATCAATTACCCAATACTCCACAGTGCGCGGAGACAGGGTCCTTTATATGTTTGCAATACCAACTATACTAGACGATATTAGCCTATGATAACAATGTGCCTTTAACTTCAGTTTTCTGTTTGTCACTACAGGAGAAGATGCGTGTGCCAGTACGCCTGTTTGTGTCAGCTGCCACCGTGATAGCGCTAGTGCCAGTCGTCTTTTTGTTATTCGGGAACTGGTATTCAAAATTGCGCACGGACTCTTCATCTGCAAACGGTATGTACCCCATTTATTAAAACCTCATCATCATTAAGTGCCGTGCCGACTGTCGTAGGCATTCATTACTCTCCACAGATCTCGGTCTTTGGTTTTCTGGATCAACTCTGCCGTTGATTTTCCTTCATGCCACCGTCGCAATCCATCCAGCATCATTTCTCGTGGTCTGCCTCTGCCTCTCTTCCCCTCGATCTTTCCAGTTGTCACGATGTTCTCCAGTGCCTCTCTTCTCATCACATGACCCAAAATAATGCTGTTTGTCTCTCTCTTAATGTTGTATATAATGTTCTAGTTTCGTTAGCCTCTTTAAGACATTGGTTGTTAGTTACTTTGGCAGTCTAAGGAATTCGCAACATTCGTCTAAGGAACCACATCTCTGTTGCTTCCAATCTCTTTCTAATTTGTTCATTTATATTCCAAGATTCACAGCCATACAGCAAAACAGGTTCTGTATAGCTCTTAAATATATTAAAACCTAGGAGGGTTAAATTAACTCATAAAGCATGAGCAGATTTTGCCATTTTGTGCACGTACCTAAGTACGTTTTCTTATCATTTAAAATATTAAGGTCATTACTTTTTTCTATTTACGCTGTCTTATCATTTACAATATTGATTAATGTAACCGCAGAACTGGTAAGGTGTCACCTAAACATTTGATGGAGGCGTGACAAACGGAAGCAAAACAGAGAAATCTGTTTTGGCCAACACCCGCTCGTTGGAGGAAAAGCTCTATATAGATATCAATAAGCTCAAATTGACTGCTGCAAGTCCTACAAGAAACAAATGAACATCGTAAACTGATTACAGAAATTAGACCTAGGCAGTCAACATTTTTTTTTATCAGTTATGAGAAGAAATAAATTGGAGAACTTGGTGAAACTAGCAAAGACTGAGCGAAAAAGAACAACAGGAAGACAGAGAAGCAAATACCTAGATGGCCTGACCACGATGCGTGGTCAAGACAAGCACACTAAGCTGATCCACAAGTCTGGTCATTAAGTGAGATGGCGAGACATGAGCGCCCATGCTTACAGGCATGGCACATAATGATGGTGATGATGATGATGATGATGATGACGATGTTGATGATGATGACTGCAGCTATTTCTTTTCTTTTTCTTTTCTTTTTTTGACTTATTCGTGCTTGACGTCTGAAGTGTACACAGAAGAAAAGATTGAAACTGCACGTACATTTCCTGATGAAGATTTATATAATCGAATCGTCGTGTGTTGTGTCCTAGATTACTTATTTTTATGTTATTATTATATACATTTTTAATTGTCTCTTGTTTTGTGAGATTTTCACTCTGTGATTTATGTTCACCTTTATGGAGTCCGTTGTAAGGTATGTACACTGTATCTGTGTTTTAGAATGTCTCATCTTTTCGCAAGAGCTGCATATACCTAGTCTCCGTGGCCAAAGGCTTGCGAACGCGGTTCGTGAGCCGCTTACTAGGCGTTCGAAACGCAACCGCGACCGATTTGTGCAGCAGACCGTGTCGCGTTGTGTTATATGATGTTGGTATGGGAGCCGATCGTTCAGAAAGCAATGGCAAACTCATTCATTCATTCATTCAGTAGCATGTCCTTTGCAGAACCTCGCTCCCATGACAACCTTCCGGAAAACCTCTCGATCATAAGCAAGATGTCCCGCATCAGATACACCCATCTGGAGGTCATCCGCCACATCCTGCACCTATCCTAATGGCAAACCACTGAACGTAAAATTTGCCTAGTACACCAACAGCAGCTGGAAAATGCTGGTGTTGACTGCAATGTCCTGCAAGGGATATGCAATATAAAAAAACATATACCTAACTGTTTGTGTTTCGTTGCTCTTTATATATGTTTTCTTTTGTACAGTGTTACGCACATTTCTTTGTTTCTATATACGTTCTCTTGCTTACAATTGTTGCGCACGTGTATTTTTCTGTATAAACGTTTTCTTATCTTATATATAAAAGGCGATCTCCGTCAGTCTGTATGTCCGTATGTCCTTTATGCGTCGCGAACGGCCCATCCGATTGAGATGAAATTTTCTACACGTCTTCCTTTCATTCCAGCGCAGCCCACTGTGATATTTTTTTTAGTGTGAAATCGGCTGCTTACCCAATATTATTTCATTTTTCATTTTTCATTATAATTTCATATATCTCAGGGGACTTAACTCTGTAAAAGTTATTTCAAGGGGCATAACTTTTCTGTATAACTTATAGTCATATTGTGGCATCGTTTTCAAAGATTTATAAACTCTTTGTCCATAGTTATGTACCGGCATATGAGTTATAATAAATAATGATACAATCTTTAAGGCATTTTCAAAGTTTTCTTAAAAATAATGCATAATGCATAACATTGTAACTCATCTTTTTATGCTTAAAGAATAAATAAATAATAGTTACCTTATCTCTATCAAGTTTGAAGATTTTATATTTCTTTACACTGTCGCCAACTCTAAGAAGACATGGAACAACTTCAGCCATTATTAAATCTACAGGCATATGCTTTATATTCCTCCTCCTCCTCCTCTCCCCTCCTCCACCTCCTACCCTCTTCCTCTTCCCCTCCCCCTCCTCCCTCTTACTCCTCCATCCTCCTCTTCCCTCTTTCTCCTCCTCCTCCCTCCTCCTCCCTCTTCCTCCTCCTTCCTCCTCCTCTTTCCTCCTCCTCCCTCTTCCTCCCTCTTCCTCCTCCTGCCTCCTCCCTCCTCCTAATCACTCATCTTCCTTCCTCCTCCCTTCTCCTCCTCTCTCCTCCTACTCCCTCCTCCTCCCTCCTCCTCCCTCCTCCTACGTCCTCCCCCTCCTCCCTCCTCCTCCCTCTTCCTCCCTCCTCCTCCTCCTTCTCCTCCCTCTTCCTCCCTCCTCCTCCCCCTCCTCCTCCCTCTTCCTCCCGCTCCTCCTCCCTCCTCCTCATCCCTCCTCCTCCCTTCTCCTCCTCCCTCCTCATCCTCTCTCCTCCTCCTCCCTCCTCCTCCCTCTACCTCCTTCCTCTTCCTCCCTCCTCCTCCCTCCACATCCCTCCTCCTCCTCCCTCTTCCTCCTCCTCCCTCCTCACCCTCCCTCCTCCTCCTCCTCCCCCTCCTTCTCCTCCCGCCTCCTTCTCCCTCCTACTTCTCCCTCTTCCTCCTCCCTCCTCCTCCCTCCTCCTTCTCCCTCCGCCTCCTCCCTCCTCCTCCTCTCTCCTCCTCCCTCCTCCTCCCTCCTCCTCCCTCCTCCCTCCTCCTCCATCTCCCTCTCCTCCTCCCTCCTCCTCCCTCCCCTTCCCCTCCTCCTCCTGCGTTCTTCTCCTCCCTCCTTCTCCCTCCTCATCCTCCTCCTTCTCCTTCCTCCTTCTCCTTCCTCCTCCCTCTTCCTCCTCCTTCCTCCTTCCTCCTCCTCCCTCCTCCTCCCTCCTCCTCCTCTCTTCTCCTCCTAATCCCTCCTCCTCCCTACTACTCCTCCTCCTTCCTCCTCTTCCCTCCTCCTCCTCTCTCCGCCTATCTCTTCCTCCCTCCTACTCCTCCCTCCTCCTCCCTCCTCCACCTCCCTCTTCCTCCTCCCAGCTCCTACTCCTCCTTTTTCTTCTTCTTCTGCTGCTGCTGCCGCTGCTCCATTTACCCAAGTTAATTGTTGGGGAAGATGTAAAGATCTTTCAAGTGCTCTTTCTAATGCTTTTTGTAAGTTGGTCTTCGTTTATCTAAGGTTGTTCTAACTGCAACCAATAAATGGTTAGACAGACAGACAGACAGACAGACAGACAGACAGACAGACAGACAGACAGACAGACAGTCGGGAACGGGAACTTATATGACTACTTATATGAATTAAATGAGATGCTCCCCATCAGGGGCTGGGCGAAGCCGGGCCGGATCAGACAGACAGACAGACAGACAGACAGACAGACAGACAGACAGACAGACAGACAGACAGACAGACAGACAGACAGACAGACAGACAGATAGTCGGTAACGGGAACGGGAACTTATATGACTACTTATATGAATTAAATTAGATGCTCCCCACCAAGGACTGGGCGAAGCCGGGCCGGGTCAGCTAGTCATTTATAATTGTTGAGCAAATTTTGTTCTCAATGTGTACCATGTCTTATTATTTAAAATTGTTTCGCTAATTTATTTATTCATATACATATGTTTTCTTGTCATTTATAATTGTTATGTACACATATTTCTCTCTATATATGTTGTCTTTTCGTTTAGATTTGTTCCACTTTCTCCCTGTTTAATCTCTTATTATCATTTACAATTATAACGATCATGTATTCATTTCCTAAACATGTTCATATAATTTACAATAATTTACATTGTTAATCTAATTTATTTGTCTCTGTATACGCTTTCTTGCCGGTCTCCCTGGTCGAGGCGTTAGCACTTTCTCCGTTACCCCGAATACTCTCGTTGTTGACGTGAGCGCACGAGAATTACAAGCGGTTCGAGTCGCTCCAGTGACTTATGAGAGTATGGAGCCGGTCACTCAGAAAGCAATGGCAAACTACTGAGCGTAATCTTGCCAAGAAATCAACAATCAGCTGAAAGATGCTGATGCTGACAGCGATGTCCTGTAAAGGATATGCAAAACATTTATTTTATACGCTTTCATATCAATTGGTCATTCCCACCATGTGCCGCGTTGATAAGCGTGAACGGCAATGGTTGGCCACATAACAAATCACCAGTTCGGTATCAGGATGACATTATACACACCTCCACCTACCCCACTGGAGCAAGCACGATTGGAGGCTCCCGATCGTTACAAAAGGTCCCTTTACCTCGCATTTTCAGTCTCGTTAACTTCTTGACGCTCTCTGGGGACCGACCATCTCGAGCCATGGCCCCCGGGTATCATTCTCCTGTTGTGAAATTACACCTTGAATAGCATCTTCGAGACGTGTTATCGATTGCTGCACGTTTCCTACCAATACGGTGCTGTGTACCTTCCCACAAGAAGGTAAACATACGCCCAGAGCATGGTGACCTGCATAATTATCACGACATGTTTACCTTGACCCTGGGAAAGCTAGCTCCGTTTCCTTGGCATTTCGCCATCCATGGATGGAAGTCTCTACCTTCATGTTTCATTGTTCGCACACCTTCCACAACTAAAGACGTCGTACTCCTGCATACGCCCAGGGAAAAGTCTGTCTCTGGGCTAATTCATTTTTCTGCCGACTTGGGCTCCTCAGCGTCTATATGATGTATATGGAAGTTTTGCAGTCAACAGGAGTACAGTCAGTGGCTCGGTTCAGAGAATAAAAGAATCATCAGGAAGTGGAGGTACGGAGCCAAATTCTGCAGTCCCTTCCATACATCTGATCATGCCCTATCTATTCCAACCAGTACGAAACAGTAAAATATCATCTGCGAACGTAAAAGGATCATTCTGGTCAAGTGGGCTATAATCTGGCCACTTTGGATGTTAGGACATTGAACAACACCGACGCTAATGGATAGCCCCGGGGCTGGCCAGGATATATATGCAGTGGTTTCGATGTCCACGTTTCCAAACGTAACATCGCTGTTCTCCCCGTTAATGAAACTGCCATCTAATTTACCAGCTAATTGATAATGCTACAGTCCATCAGCATTGCATAAGATGTGCAAAGTTATCACAATTAAAGACATATACGGGATATATTGCTACTGTGTGTTAGTGTTTGCTTACTTTTAAATTCCATATACACTTCGTATGCAAATGTTCGAGAATTATACTATGTTGCCTTGCTGCACTGTAGCTGCCAACAGTATCTGTGAGCAATCCTGTACTCTCCAGATATTTCATCACTTTCTTACCCAGTATTTGCCACCAATTGACTTGACTGGCACCTTACCGTCTTGACAGACGATAGTTTGTAAAGTGGAGTTATACCTCTCCATAACACAAAATCTGGGTTGAATTTAGAGACCATGTGTTTCCCATGCAGCATGATCCCTCTCTCGGTCTGTCTAGTTTACTCCAGAGGAAATGTAAAACCAATACGTCGAGAACAAGTCAAGATGCAAAAGCTGCCGGATCAGCAAAGCAATGCTCTAACTGTCCGCCTGTCGGAGCTTCGATCCTAGACCAGTTGCTAACCAAGGTTTAGGGCCTGGTCTGCCCTGCCATGACATTTATTCTTTAGGTTGCATTTCCTCGCACTAGGATAAGGCTTGTATCCTCCCAATTGCGCTCTTCCGCTCGAAGCCGTTAGCACGGTGTGGGGTGTCGGGTTTGGTCAGCCCCGCCCAACATTCGGCGCTAACAGAAGCAGGTAGTACCGTCTACTGTTAGACGGTAGCTCAGTCATATTTAACTACGACCTGACACAAAAAGTGTTAATTGCCAGCAATTAGCTATATACATTCTACGGAGTAATGATTCTGTAACTGACAAGTTTAGTTTTTTTTTGCGCTCGCTCGCTTTGAAGTCAAGCGTAGTCCACACATACACTAATTCTGGTTTCACTTGACTGAATTTTGCGTGTTGATTAGCATTCCCAATTATCTCTGTCTCCCTCGCCACTCTGACGTCAGAGGTACAGACAAGTTATGAAGGATTTCTTCCATATTTTGGTAGTGCTTCAGGTAACAGTGTAATCAAGCAGTCCCTTGGTATCTTGGAAGTATGTATACTGACTTTGAAATCGCTCACAACACAATGCCTTTCTACTGTTCCCCATCACTTCTTTTGGGTATGGTTCTTGATGCCTCGTAATGCAGTTACAAAATCTTCGTATATCTGTCCCCGTATAGTACTCTAATGAATACTTTCTCTAGTGTTTTGGCAAGCGTTCAAATCACCTGTATCTGTCTGAATGATATAACGCATGAGGAATGCTTGCCATTTCCCCTCGTCGGCCTCTAGCATTGAGCCCTCTGAATCACATATGTTTGATATTTGACGTTTACATTCTTTCTGGTCATCTGTCTGTGTAAATGCCAGAATTTGTGCAATGCCACATCAGACATAAAGTTCTACCATATTTAACCCAGGCTTCTCTGGCCAAAGTCTTCATTATATTACCGGTTGTTTTCCAAAATGCATTTCTTACACCTCATCATCTTTCACTTACGGCTAGCATTCCAAAATTATGAATTATACACCTGGTCTGAGTTATCAGCAATGTCATATTTCCTATTCTTCTTTAGATGCCTGGTATATATCAGACAACGCAGATCATGACTTTCCAATCACTGCCAATCCATGTTTGAGGAAGTTGATTTTGCTTATATTATTACCTGTTTTGCGACTGTTTCAGCTTTCCACAAACTTTATCTTCCTCTGTTTTTTTTCCTAGTATTTTCCACCTAATGTTAATTTCTCCCTTGCGACTCTTCTGTTGAAATACCCCATACATTCTGTGTCTTTTCCTTATGCGTTCACGTGTGATCTTGTAACACCTGCGGCTGTTAATACCTCAGAGTTGTTTTCTTCTCTCCGCGAAGCTTTCAGCATTTCTCACATAAACCACATTTCCACGGCCTTCAGTTGCTACACCACTTCATTACTCATTTTACAGCAATAGCGCCATGCTTCCTGTATGCAGCAACTTATCAGAAAGCTGATTTGTCTACAGGTCGCGTGAATTATAGTACACTGTTGTGAACGTAGACATAATCCAATGTACATTATTGTCACATGCACGTCAGGGAAATTATAATATACAAATGCATAATCCAACGTGCGTGGGCGAGTCAATAAGTAAGTCACACAGTTCTGTGGGATGGCAGGAGGTGGTGTATTCTACAGGTGTCATTAGGTGACAGCAACATCGAGCTTTATATTCCCGTTCGTCAGGTGGCGCGAGGTGTCTCATGCGCATGCGCAGCGCATACACAAAATGGCGACTACTTAAGGAGTGTACAACCAAAGAGCAACGTGCTGTTGTGCGTTTGTTTTTTTTTTTTGTTTTTTTTTTGGGGGGGGGGGGTGGGGGGGTGGGGGGGGGGGGCAGAAGGACTGCCTGCAAAGGACATTCATAAAGAAATTCTTACCGTTCATGCTGATAAATGTTTGTCCCGTAAAGCGGTGCATAGCAGGGTAGAAATCTTTTCTCAAGGACGCTCTAAAAAATTTTATGAAATCAGATTTGGTCGTCCTGTTGAGATTGCAACAGAAGCATCCGTGCAGCGGGTGGAGAAGACGATTAGAGGTGACATGCGAGTAACGATAGACTCTGTAGCATCTTCAATAGGGTGCTCACATGATTCAGCATATAGCATAATGCATGATCGATTGAAATTTCCAGGACTGCTGACTAGAGGAGTGTTGCTTCTTCATGACAATGTCAGACCCATACGGCTCGATTAACTCAGGTGAAAATTAACCAACTAAGGCGGGAAGTTCTGGAACATCCACCGTACAGTCCCGAATTAGCCCCTAGCGATTTCCACCTCTTTGGTCCACTGATAACCTACCTTGGCGAGAGACATATCGCGAATGACGCCGAAGTTGAATGTGAAGTGAAAACGTGGTTTATAAAACAGAGCACGCAGTTCTGTGCAGCCGGTTTGGGAGGACTGATAAAACGATGGGATAAGTGCATCAATGTTGGTGGAAATTGTGTTGAGAAATAAAGGGACAATGTATGTATAAAACTAAACTGGTTTAAAGTTGTTTATCATATTTAGTTATTTTTCTACAGCCATTTGTGACTTACTTATTGACTTCCCCTCGTACATATAGTCACATACAAATTAGGTAAATTACAGCATACAACTATGAAAGTAAACACAATCCAATATACAGTAATTAACTGATTGCGTGAGAGGGGGGAGAAATGAAGGATTGCCTTCAGAATATTTCCTACATTAATTTTATTCTTGCTTACTTTTCTTTCAGCTCTTCAAGTGAGCAGTCAGTTTTTCCCAACACCAGATGTAAGTATTCTAGGTCAGGGTATGTATGTATTCACAGCAAGCGGTTTATCCAGATTCAAGAGCCAGAGATCCGCGAGTCAGCTACTCTCGGAGCATTCATACGGAAGATACATTTTGTGTTATTTTAAATGTGATCAATTTTGGGAACGTCGGTAGCTCAGTTGCTAGCACGCTATCTTACAACCATGGTATTAGGGGCATTCATTTGAAAACGGGTTTTTATGGCTTTATTACAAAAGCATGAAAGAAACATTAACTGTTGTTGTATAATTAAACAAAGTATTCATTTTGAATTAATTATGCACCATGTGTTGGTCAGAAGAAGACGACTTAGGCATTCAAGCAAGCATCTCATTGCTTAGGTAGGCAGCGAATGCCGTCCGCAAAAAAAAAAAAGGATTGAGGTTGCTCACTGAACCAAGTGTTTACCGCGTTCTGTGTGAAATCGTTGCCCCTTGAGAGCGTTTTTTTTTTAGAGGTCCGAACAAATGAAAATCACATGGTGACAAATCAGGACTATAGGCTGGATGTTGCAGGATTTCCCACTTCTTCCTTGCTAATGCTTCCTGCACAATCTTTGCAACATGCAGACGAGCATTATCGTGCAACAAAATCACACCGCGAGAAAGCATGCCGGATTATTTATTCTTGATGGCTTTTTGCAGCTTGTCTAGTGTTTGCAAGTAGTGGATAGAGTTGATGTTGACAACGGGTTCTTTGAAGTCGACCAGCAATAGCCCTTCATCAGCGTCCGGTGGCTAATAGTGCCAGTTCTGTGTTGGTTGACGAGGCGCTTTGTTTTCCCGATGTACCTCTCGCGTCTGGCTGTGCCGATTCTTACTCCCAGGTCTTTCATCCTGGACAGCGATGTGGAATCACTGACATCAAAGTCCTCTGTTCTCGCCATGTCCTTAAGGACGTTAATAACATCGGCACGATCCATGGGCTGGCCATCTACAGGGGGTGCAGAGCCAGCCAGTTTGTCAGCTCGTTCATTTCCCTCGACTCCCGCATGTCCCAGGACGAAGATGAAGGTGACTTTACGGACAACAGACTTCCGCAGCGATTCAGTCCACTGTCTACGTTCAGATCCATCTTCGACCTTCTGAATCATGCTCATTGAATCACTTAGTACACACACGTTGGTATAATGCTGTGATTCCAGCCATATGAAAGCCTGTGTAACTGCCATCACCTCCATCGTCATGCTGCTCGTGGTCATAGAGTGGGCACCACTGGATTCTTGAACGGTTCGGCCCGCCGAACGGGCTGTAAATGCCCACGCACTTCTCTGCTGCTTTACCACAGATCCATCTGTATAGATGAGCACTTCGGGGCTATCTGAGTGTTCATAGATGAGCGCGTTAACCTCTGCATTGACAGCGGCAGGGTTCTGCTCTCTGCACCGTCTGTCGAGTGTGATAATGCAGGAGAAAGTGCACTTAAAAGCTGGAGGCACCGGCACCCATTCCTTGCCGGGGTTGATACTGGTAAGACTGCAGACCTGTCTGACGACATCTTCCGCCCGACCCATCCATGATTTGCCCCTCTTTAGCCTGTCACCCTTTTCTCTGAATATAGCGTCATGCAGAGGGTGCTGCTCATCTGCACTTATTTTTAAGTATGCACGAGCTCTCCAGATCTTGATCCTGTGTTCCATTGTCGGGAAGTCAAGGAGGTATCTCATTGCTACACAGCTGGTGTCTCTCGTGCAGCCCAAAATGATGCGCATGGCTTCGTTTTGTACCTTTTCAAGTCTTCCAATCTGTGTAGGGCTGACAGTGAGGATAGCTAGGGCATACTCGATGCGTGAAAGCACAAGTCCTTGGAACAGAAGTATTAGCAGTCTTTGCTCGATATTGGCAGTCGCCATGACTCTCATTGCTGACAAACCTTTTCGAGCCTTCTTTATGACATAATCGACATGATCTCTGAAGGACAGGCTACGATCAAGCCTCACGCCAAGATATGTCATTAACTGGGTTCTACTCAAACTGCTCCCATCCATTCTTACTGCCGGCAGGTCTGTTTTCACAATATGGTTGTTTAGTGAGAACCATGTAACCGTTGCCTTTGCAGGGTTGACAAGGGCATCGGCATCAGCACACCATGAGGAAATTCGATCTAGTTCGCCCTGCATATCATTGGCAACCGCCTGTCTATCTCGACCCTGTCGATACACGAGGATGTCGCCAACGAATGACAGAGTCCTACCCCTCCCGTCCAACTGTTGTTCAGTGATCGGCACCGTATACACGTTGAATAGTACTGGTGACAGTGGTGAACCCTGCGGCAATCCTGGACATATCGTTATCGGCTCAGAAGACCAACTCCCGCATCTTAGCACCACCTTCCTTTGGAGCAGAACTGCAGCTATCCATCGTACAAGGTGAGGGTGCACTTTCAGTCTGAGGAGGGTTTGCATCAAGTGCTCGAAAGATACTCTGTTATATGCGTCCTCTAAGTCTATGGCGGCCGCACATGTCTCTTCTCTGACCTGAAATCCTTCGTAAACATCTTGAGCAAAGACCGCCGCATTCAGCCATGACTCTTTGTTGCGTCTGTATCCTCCAAGTGTGCGCGGGAAGCAGCCGAGCTGTTCCAAGCCACAAGCAAGTCTGTGTGCTACAATTTTCTCCAGTAGCTTGCCAACAGTATTCTGCATCGTAATGATTCTGTAGCCGCTTATCTTGGAATGGTCTTTGTTCGGTTTTGGCAGCGGCAGCAAGTAGCTGTGTAGCCATTCTTCTTTGACTTGACCCCTCTGGATACTGGTGTTGAATGCTCTGGCCAGTTCTTCCATGTCATCATCTGATATCACCAGTAGGTCACCATATCGGATGCCGTCTGCGCCTGGGGCGGTGTTAGGTGATTTCTTGAGTGATTGTCCATTCTTCGTCTGTCCCGACCCCCTCGCACAACTGAGAGAGTGTCGTTGTGGTCCTCTGTCTAATCAATATGCGGCTTTCATTTGCCTCTAGTAGGATGTGCTAAATGGTTTTTCTTTCTGTCCATGGTATTCTAGGTATTTACGACATCAATAAGTACTGAGGGTGTTCAGTCAATAAAATATCAAGTTATCACTCAGTAATTGTGTCAATAACGTGAGTAAATGACCCTTTTTTACACTCCTCAAGGTGTACTTGACACTAGGAGCAAGCCCCATTTTTATACAGGCCAATCGGCACTCGATTGATGATGTGATCAACATCACGTGGGCAGCCTATACTTTCCAAGACATTACCTGGTGCTCGTTTTGGGCTGGGTATGCAAGGGAGCCCACGTTGGTTTTAAAAAAACCTTCTTCCTAGATGCGAATTCGAACCCATGATCATTGGAGTGATGGGTAAGAATGCTAGGAACTGCGCTACCGCGGCTCCAGTAGTAACATTGGTCTTCACGTATTCTGTTTTACGTTCACGTATATGTCGTAGGTGAAGAACAGAATAGGACAAGCAAAAACTGCATTCTATCAAATGAATAACGTTTTCTGCAGTAAGTCATTCTTTCGTGTTACATAGAACCAATTTTAACATACGACTGCCAGTCCTAAACAATTAGTAAAACAGGCGAAAAAAATAACTGGAAGCCTTGGAAATGTGGTTTTATTGAAGAATCCTGATGATTAATTGGACAGCAAAAAAGAGAAATCTGGACGTTTTGATTGAAGCTGTGCCGCAAAGACAACTTATCACAAACATCAGAAAGAAGCAGTCATCGTTTTTTTTTTTTTTGGCCACATGATGTGAAGACAAAAATAGGAACATGTTGAGGACAACCGGACAGATTTCCGGAAAGAGAGCTAGAGAAAGACACCGTGAGAAGATTCTTGACAGTCTTGTGCCACGCCCGGAAGGAAGTCAACACACGAATTGATCTATGCCGTCAGATATCGAAATTTGTGGAGGTATGATCGCCGACGCAAACCGGCAAGGCACTGGATGATGCTGATGATATGTCGTATATGTCTCCAAATCATGAATGTGAATATGAAAGTCAAGATAAATCCTGACACCTATCTGCTTCGTTAGGTCACCAAGCTAGATACTTTATATGTTTGTCGGAGAAACACGTTAAATACTCGTACTGCCTGCAGTCTAGAGACCGATTAATTGCAGCTTTCCAAGCTTTCTCAGCCATTGTTAATTTAATGTAAAAAAAATAGACAGACGGTATTTGCTTTAAGGTCAATACATGCAATAGGTTTTATTGTAATTGGTCATGTCCTAATATGGACCAGGATATTGATGTGGATATGTATTAGCTACTATTTAACAATAAGCTGAAACACTTGAATAATATGACAATCATTAAAACCAAAGCTGTCATGTGCACATTATCATCACGTGTTATCTCCACAATAGTCACCATTTGTCCTGTATCTTTACTGCACACTCATACATGCAGCTTCCAGTCCATATCTTGATTTTGTCTACGAACATGTAACATTGTCTTTCATTTGCATATTTCTTCTCCTTTCACTTTCAAGCACATCTTTCAACGAGGAGCTGTATCTCTTCATATCCCTAAGTAATTTAATTGTCTCACCCTGATCTCATTCAGTGGTGTTTATTCAGTTCAAAAGAACATACACAATGACAATTTTAGAACATAACTCTCTCCCCCCCCCCCCCCCCCCCCCCAATGAAGTTATATTTTTCTGTTGTATTTCCACCTTGTAGTGGTAAAGGGGCTTGTGTGTTCCAATGATCTCAAGATCTATGCCGACGGTAGCTTTGCTACTAGTGGATCTTCCATATCGGACAGGTCAAGGAGATAGGGACGAAAGGAAGTCAAACACAAACCTGCTGTGACGACAGGAGAGATCAGCGGTTAAGAGACAGAGACAGACCAGGAGAAATGACGATTGGTGAACTATGATATTCGCATAGGTTAATGAGACCAATAGAATTGATCCAGAACACCGGTAATTAAGACTTGTGGGTGGAGATGTATGTAAACCTACGCCAATTGGCAGTGCACATGATGATGATGATGAAGTTAGTGAAACAACTGGATGGAGATGGAGGGAGGTGAGAAAAGCATATCCTATACAGAATTAACAATAATCACAAGGTGCGTCAATGATTGGACAAGTGTATAAATTGCTTGAACGCAAACATTGCTTTGTTAGATGTATACATTCTATAGTTGAGCAATAAATAATAACGTTACGAACTAAGGTAAGAAATATACATAATTTATTCTCTAGGGATATTCGAGTACAACCAGGCCTCGACCCCACCAACCCATTAGTCGTGAACAATGGAGAAACCACATTGATGCAAGTTGTCGCAAATTTGGGTTCATCGGAGACAAAGACACATTTGACCCGAGTATACTCAAAAATTCCAAGATCCTTGTGGATGACAACAACAAGGTATGGTTTCTTTGTCGGTCCCAGTCGTTACTGCGGTAGCTCTTAGTGACATTCTTTTGTTTTAAAATAATGTCATTTTGGATCAAAAGGTGTTGAAATATTTTATAAGTGGGATATAAGAGGTTATTGTGATTAAAGAGTTAGGTGCATTTCCTGTACAGTCAGCCATAGCAGCTTTGACTGTTTGTGATTCGTTGAGCAGTTTACGTTCAGTAGTTTGCCATTGCTTTCTGAACGACCGACTCTCAGACCATCGTTAGAAATTAAAAAGCAGTGGTCTTCTTCCAAATATCCTGCAGGTAATTTGCAGAGCGGCATGCGGGATTGCGAATCCCTTTGTTATTGTGATTGCAAAAAAAAAAGATAAATATATACAGCTATAAGACGGAGGTGATCAGTGGTCTTGTAGTGAGAAGATAAACGCCCCACAACTGGGACATAGTGGGCAAAGTATTTGTTTTTATGTGCTCTTGCTCGCTTTGAACTCAAGCGCAGTTCATACACACTACTTCTAGTAGTGCTGGACTGAATTTTGCGTATGGGTTAGCTTTCCCTATTAACAGTGTCCCTCGCCATCAGGTAAACCCACTCCGATTTCAGGGTAGGCAAAGTAATAACTATCTCGAAGTGAAGGGAACAAACTAAATCTGGTTGAGTATTATGAGCTAGAGTCGGTTGTGTGGGGTGGGAGGGGGGGGGGTGTCGTTACAGATCAAGAAAAAGCCTTTAGGTCTACCCTATCAGGTGTGAAGATGGTGGGTCACTGTGGCTTTGAGGTGGCTAACAGATTCTCGAGTCACAAAAGAACAGGAAGAGTTTCAGCCTGAACTGCGTAAGGTTAACAACAGAGATGTAGCTTGAGTGGTTACCAATCATATACATTTCTCTCTTGCAAGGATGTAATGGCATTATTGTCCATGTGACGCTGGACTGCGAGCCAGAGAGAGAGAGAGAGAGAGAGAGAGAGAGAGAGAGAGAGAGAGAGAGAGAGAGAGAGAGAGAGAGAGAGAGAGAGAGAGAGAGAGAGAGCAGATCTGTCGGCTGCAAAAGCACCAGTAACTGGATCACTCGCGGCAGACAAAGGTACTACTTTGAAGACTATCTCTGAACGGCTGCTGTTGAAGACACAATAACAGATGAAACAACACATTTAAGAATGTTTGACTTCAAATACACGTGTAGTTCCAGCAAAGAGAAGCCTACGGGAGAAACGAACCTGAGTTGTTTATAACTATCTGTTGCTAGAATGGTCAGCATTTACACCTCACTACAACTGATGAACAGTATAAAATAATACAACCTAATGCAGCTTAATAACAGAACACAATTAAGAAAACCACAGAACGCTGTGGTCATTAGCGGCAAACAAATACATACACAATATACACATATACTTATTTGTTAGCTGATGAAGGCTAGTCGCCCCAACGTTCTATATTTTTCGCAATTGTATCTGCAAAGAGGCATTATTTTGTGTTATTCTATATTGTTTACATTTCCACAGCCTTACCGCAGTTCAACAAACTTTATGTTTACGTTTGCTTAAGTAAAGCGAGCATTTATGAATTAGTCCCGAGTGCTATGTTGTGGGAACTTAAAACCCAGAAGTCAATAAAAAAAATAGATACATCAAAACATCGGTCACTGCTGGTGATGGGGCTAGTACCAATGCCTTGATATGAAAGTACACTAACTACTGCGCCACTTCAATCCCTCATACACACTAAACAAAAGAAAAACACCAATTTCTACGCTTTGAGGAGTATGTGGGTACATGGTTTCCGGCCTCATATTCCTATAGACTAATCATCACTAGATGAGTAATATCGTCAATGTTACAAAGGCCGCCTTTACTTCCCATAATATTTATGGTACCTATTGTAGGCTGCACGCAGGTTAATTAAAATTTAAAATAAAAATTTCGCCTCGATGGGGATTTTACCTCATGACCATCGGCCAGCCAACAAGTGAATTAACCCAGCTCTTCCTGATACATAGTGCTTTACAGTACAGGAGCAGTAGTGGTGTGGGGATAAATGCACACACTACCAATATAGAGCTTCTGCGTTCAATCCCAATAGATATTGGGGTTAATGTTGTTACAGGCCACCGTAACTCTTTGTTCCACCCAGACTCCAAAAATGGGTGGTTGACTCTCTCTCTCTCTCTCTCTCTCTCTCTCTCTCTCTCTCTCTCTCTCTCTCTCTCTCTCTCTCTCTCTCTCTCTCTCTCTCTCTGTGTGTGTCTGTCTGGATTTTTTAAATAGTTATTTGGCATAAAGCAGACCATGTTCCCTTGTGTGTGCCATATAGTCTTGAAATATGAAGCCAGGAATCAACATCATTACACTCAGAACGTTCCCATACGTATTTCATCTCATTGTTCAGTATGAAACGAAGAGGTCCCATGCTGATGAATCAGTTACAGTCTGATCGAACGTCCGTCTCGGTTTTCCTCTACGGTCTGAATGTTTTTAAGTACCTCCCCCACCCCCAATTGAATCATCGTCTCCAGGTGTGGCTTTTTTTATTTATTTTGATGCACTTTCCACGCAATTCCAGAGAGCCCTAACCTCTTGTAAATTGGCCTACTATCCAACAACAACAAGTACTACTACTACTAAATACTAAAACTACTACTACTACTACTACTACTACTACTACTACTACTACTACTACTACTACTACTACTACTATTACTACTACTACTACTACTACTACTACTACTACTACTACTCCTACTACTTGTTGCTGTTGTTGTTGTACTAGGTGTAGTATTGGTAGTAATCGTAGTAGTAGTAGTAGTAGTAGTAGTAGTAGTAGTAGTAGTAGTAGTAGTAGCAGCAGTAGTAGCAGTAGTAGTAGTAGTAGTAGTAGTAGTAGTAGTAGTAGTAGTAGTAGTAGTAGTAGTAGTAGTTGTAGTAATAGTAATAGTAGTAGTAGTAGTTATTGTTTTAGTAGTAGTAGTAGTAGTAGTAGTAGTAGTAGTAGTAGTAGTAGTAGTAGTAGTAATAGTAGTAGTAGTAGTAATAGTAGTTGTAGTAGTAGTAGTAGTAGTAGTAGTAGTAGTAGTAGTAGTAGTAGTAGCAGTGGTAATAGTAGTAGTAAGGTGTTGTAGTAGTAGTAGTAGCAGTAGTAGCAGTAGTAGTAGTAGTAGTAGTAGTAGTAGTAGTAGTAGTAGTAGTAGTAGTAGTAGTAGTAGTAGTAGTAGTAGTAGTAGTAGTAGTAGTAGTAGTAGTAGTAGTAGTAGTAGTAGTAGTAGTAGTAGTAGTGGTAGTAGTAGTAGTAGTAGTAGTAGTACTTGAATGCCAGTTTAATGGGAGAAGTAATCGCCAACTCCTGTTGACATGAAACGCGAGAATATGCCAAGTAGTGTGAACGGATGTGAAATATTTAGAATCTGTATTTCGTATTAAGTAATCTCGTAAGATACTGTGGGCCGCCTACAACTAATATTAAGACTTGCAGTTTTGAACGGATCTTCTTTTTAAGTTGCATATCCTTTACAGGACGTTGCAGCCAACTCCAGCATTTTTGACTGTTTGTGATTACTGGGCAATATTAGATTCAGTAGTTTGCCATTGATTTCTGAACGACCGGCACTCATGTCATTGTATGGATATCAACGCTAGCGAACTGCTGCCAAATCGCCAACAGCTGTGTTTCGAACGCGGTATGCGGGATTTCGAATTACATTCGTTACGCCTTCGCCACAGAGGCAGATACAGCGACCTAATGTTAAACTGATCAAGGTTAACATTTCACGGATGTGAAGTACATCCATTACTTTGTCCAAACTCTACCAGTTTCAGTTGTGATATCTTGTTACAGTTTATAGACCTGTCGTCGTAAAATATTTTCCCTCGACATTGGTGTGGATGTTAAGTGAAAACCACCACATTAATGCTCCGGCAATCAGTTTATAACAATATCCATATCCGTCTTGAAACTAGAAGATTATATACAACTTTTAGAAAGAGACAAACTGTGTCCTTTGGTCATGTGATCGGAAGAGGGGCATTGGAAAACATCACGACAACTGGAAAGATCAGTGGGGAAAAGAGACAAACCCAGAGAAATTATTCTGGATGGATTGATACGGTGGCGTGGAGGAATATAATCAGCAGAGTTTATCCAGAATACCAAGCGCCGAGATCTATGGAGAGACATGAACGCCTATGCCAGTTGACATGGCATCGTGATGATGATGATGATGATGATTATGATGATGATGATGATGATGATGATGATGATGATGATGATGATGATGATGATGATGTCGATGATGATGATCAATCTTGAGAATAATGTAAACGGAAACATGCCAATGATATTGAAGCAATATGTTAAAAAAAAATATTTTAAAAATTATAACTAGAACAAACAATAACATCAAAATTAAACAAAAATTGTTTGGGACGAATACTGAACTTTGCCATTACCACTTGCATATATATCTATTTTGTTGTTGTTGTTGTTGTTGTTAAAGTTGCAGTCAACACCAGCATTTGTTCAGCTGCTGTTGATGTTCTTGGCAAGATTACGCTCAGCAGTTTGCCATTGCTTTCTGAGCGACCGGCTCACATACCCCCGTAAGTAACCAACGCGATGCGATCCGCTACCTAATCTCGCGCAGCTGTGTTTCCCACGTGGATATACGGGATTACGGAGTAAGTCGTTAAATCCTTCACCAGAGAGACCGGCTTGCATATATTAACCTTGATTAAAAGCCGCCCGCCCTTGGAGGGTTAAATGTGATAGCTGTTGAGATTCTACCCTTGGGTATACAGGAAACAGGAGCTTGTGATTTCGGTTATGTTACATAAATACACGCGCTGTGGGGATTACAGAGTCTAGACCAGGGAAAGCAGGAAACGGCAGCCGTATCTTGTGAGCGTACGGCGGGTTAATTTGCAAGTCCTGGTACTGTAGTGGCTAGCTAGCATTTCTACCACACATGGTCATCCCTTGGTGTCCAATCCAAACAAGAATTGTACGTGACCAGTGCACGTCAGGGGAGTTGCGGCAGAGTAGTGGTCAAATATGGCGTCATGGGTTCTATTCGCATCGGTGTAGATGAGAATTTTAAAAACAAAAATGGACCTCCCAGATCGACCCAGCCTAAAATGGGTACCAAGAAATGTTTTAAGAAGTAAAGACGGCCGATGTGATACTGACCATATCACTCATCGAGTGCCGATTGGTTTATAAAATTATCAGTCTTGTATCATATTCCAAATGCGCCTAATGTACGTAAAGGGTACTTAGTACGGGCCAGGGTTTGATCAAACCTCGTAAAACAATATATGGATATTTGTCAGTGAAAGTAATGACAGCCTTCGTAATATAAAACATGTGTCCTCGTGTTCTTTTCGAACACTCAAAGCAATGGTACACATACGCATGCCTGTCGTAAATAAGATTAAATTTAACGACCACAGGATAATACGAGAGGTAAGGGGCTCCCTTTTCATGTAAATTTTCCAGAAAAGATGCCTTTCAGAATACGGTAAACGAATCCTCTTGGAGCACTTGATTCTTCAAACCCAATACTACAGTTATAGACCAACAGTCACTATTTTCACAAATAGACAGCTCTTCACAATGTAAAGATAGAGTGAAAATAGTATAATGGTGATACAGACATTCAGACAAGGTAATGATGGGATTTACAACAAACACATCACAAGACAAGCTCTAGACTCACTCAGTGAAGTTGCAAGATATTGTTCAAAATATATAACAAATAAGCTATAAGTATGACTATCAGCCAACAGAATTAAAAAGAAATATGATGTTAGCGCTCGGGAAAAGAACACAAAGAATGTCTCTGTTAAATAGTATATTCTTCTCTTCAAAAATCCGTCTCGTTGTGAATGACATCATTGGGAATACTTCAGAATGAATGTTAGTAGACTTACTGTGGTAAATTCACTAGTTCACACAATCTCGTTGTGAATGACGTCATTGAGAAATACTTCAGGATGAATGTTAGCAGTCTTACTTTCACAAATTCACTAGTTCACACATCAATTGTAAATATCAATAATATCGCAGCAAGATGACACGTAAGGTGATCTTCTTACTTACTCGTAGAAACATTCAGTGGACAGTGTCAACGTCTCAATATATTTAGTGAGATAGTTAATCACTCCAAAATTATTCAAGCAACCAAAGGGGATCCTGAAACAAAATGGAACATAGGTGAACATCATCAGCTATACCCAGACTTTCCTCTCGAACAATATTATCAACTATCACCAAACGGATTATCCCCTCAGATCAATAAGATAAGATCAAAAGGTGATCTGCCACAACAAGACGTTATTCTCTTATATAAGAGAACGTTTACCTATCATGATCTAGAACCAAGAATATCGTCTTCCTATAGGATTCCTACAATAGACTCGATATAGTGATAAGAATTCATCCTCCTGCCAGAACCACTCCTCCTGGTATAATATATAATAAGGGCAGCAGAAACCATTGGAACCTAATGTGGCAAAATACATTGAAAGCTCCGGGTTATGGCACGCCACATGATGGAGAGAAGTTGAATTTCACTAAACTTCCATAGAAAGGAGTCAATCGATTTCTATTCGCTCAAGGAGTTAAGATTCCAAGTGAATTCCGAAGATATTCTACCTCCGACAAGCTACAAGTTCCGAAAGAGCTTAGGAAAACTACTGAATCAGAAGACTAAACGATCTCTAGCCGTTTTTCTATTCGGCTTAACTAACGGTTGGCATTTAGAGGCAGAAAGGACGTGACAACTCTCCCATTTATTCTTTCATTTATGGGAAAAGGAATATAGGTCGGGTCGGCCTCTCACTATAAAAGACTAGATGCTTACCTTATAAACAAAACAGAACTCCTCTGGAAATAGGTTAATTCTCCAAAGAAAATAGTTCTGAGATCTTCTGGACACACAGTTTCCTCCTTCCACACAAAAGCTGAAGGCAAGTGGCAATGCTCGCCAGATTTCCAAGTGTGACCATGACCTAACGCATAATCAGCGCCGTCCAGTGCAGTGAAAAAGGATACTTCGCAGATTCCAAATATTCGCAAGATGCAAAACTTGAAAAGAAATACATACTAGGATAAGATAGTTAAACTTAACCTCCCCATACCATTCATTCACACCAATAATCATATTAAATATATATTTGTCTAGATATATGTATATACATTACAAAGGGAAGGCAGAGAATTAAATATCTGGATGGCTTGACCAAATGGCATGGTCGAGAGAAGAACACACAGCTGATCCACGACTCTGGTGATCGTGTAAGATGGCGAAACATGACTGCCCACTCTTACCGACATGGCACATGAAAACAATGAAGATATACATCACTAAGATTGTATAGAGGGAATGACATTATATACTATTTCTTGTGGCTGTTCAGGGGTAGTATTGCGTGAAAGTCATTCAGCAGACCAGATGGTGTCTTCAACTGTGACAGTGACTTCAACGAAACAGAATATCCTCAACGCGATCAAAACATAACAACATATACTCAACATAACGTCAATGTAATATCTGTCAGTCAATGTGACTTAATGAAACACGCATTCACACCTGCCTGGAGCATAAACTAAACGAAGGCAACACCCGATGAGGTTGTAACATTGGTAGATTGGAGTATGCGTGGAGTATAAATAGAAATAAACAACAACAGTTCTAGGGTTCTAGGTGTCCTGGCATGGAATCCACATGAAACAACAACGGTGACGTACGTGATTTTTGGCAGATAACTCACATATTTCACGTCCCCTTCAACTGTCTTCTCCCTCTCGATCCCCCTCCTTCCTCAGGTGCCTGTTGTTGTCTACAAACGTCAAAAGTGAAAGCTTTTGGGCGTTTAGAAACAGTGTATGTTTTGATGTAGCGTTATACGGTAAATGTTTTGTAGAAGCATAAAACAGTGCATGTTTAGTAGAAGCGTTAATTGGTGCTTGGTTTGTAGAAGCGTTAATTGATGCATGTTTTGTAGAAGCGTTAATTAGTGCATGTTTTGTAGAAGCGTTAATTGGTGCATGTTTTGTAGAAGCATTAATTGGTGCATGTTTTGCAGAAGCTGGGAAACGGTGAACGTTTTGTAGAAGTGTTAAATTGTGCATGTCTTACTTTCAGAAGCATTACAATTCTGAATGTTTGTCACCATCATCTTGTGCCCTGCCAGCTGGCGTAGGAGCTAATGTCTCTCCAGAGATCTCAGTCCTATGTGTTCAAGATCAACTCTGCTGATGATACTCCTTCGTGCAGCTTTCTCGGTCCATCCGCCATAATTTCTCTTGGTCTGCGTTGCCTTTTTCCCACTGATCTTTTAAGTTGTAACGATATTCTTTGATGCCTCTCTTCTCATCACATGACCCAAGGATGATGTTTGTCTCTTTCTTATACTTGTACATAATATTTAGTGGTATGTGGCTCTTCCGGGTAATCGTTGTTAGTTACTCTGGCAGTCCCTTGATTTGCACGCTCTGCTAATACAATGCCCAAATGTTCTAGATCTTTTGCATATTTGATTGCATATTCTTTACAGGACTCCGTGGTGAAGGAGTTAAAGACACAGTTCGTAATCCCGCATACACGCGTTCGAAACACAGCTGCAGGCGATTTGGAAGCAGAACACTTTGCGTTGGTTTTTACGAATTGGTATGGGTATCGATCGATCAGAAAGCAATGGCGAACTACTGAACGTAAACTTGCCAAGACATCACAAACAGCCAAATAATGCTGAGGTTGACTGCGATGTCCTGTACATGATATGCAACTAACTTTTTTACAGGACGTCACAGACAACTCCAGCATTTGTTGCTGAATGTGATTTCTTAGCAAGTTTACATTTAGTAGATTGCTAATGGTTTGTGAACTACCGGCACTCATACCTGTGTATGAAAACCAGCACAGGGTGGTCGTTTCCAAATCGCCTGCAGTTTTGTTTCGAGCGCAGTACGTGGGATTGCTCGTAGCTACCGTTTGCATCTGCATTTTTCTCATGTTGGATGGGATGGAAGTGTATGGTTCCGTCGCCCTGCTACTGAGTTGAGTGCGTGGCGCGACATTGTGAACTGTGAATTTCGTGTGAAATGCTTTACATCTGCCCGAGGTTGTTTGGAGCGTGAACTGCATGTTCGGAGCAATGGCTGCTGGCTGTTTCGCAGAACTGACAGGCTTTTTCCTTATGCAGAAATGTGTGGCTGCTGGTTTTCTAGTGACTGCCGCTTACATCGACGACGAACTGTATTTTCGTGGAGTACTTTTGTGATGGCCTGGCGATTGCATTATGTACAGTACAGTGAAATGGTTTTACATCTGACCGAGGTTGGTTCATGTTAGGAAACATGGCGTAGCTGGCTAGAAAACATCTAGAAACGGAACAAACAATATCTAGAAATATTTAGACTTCGGGGCAATGGCGGCTGGCTGTGTCGCAGAATTGACCGGCTTTTGCCTTATGCAGAAATATATGGCTGCTGGTCTTCTAATGACTGCCGCTTCCATCGACGACGAACTGTATTTTCGTGAAGGACTTTTGTGTTGGAATTCTGGCGACGGCAGTATAAGATTAAATGTATTTTCGTGGAGGAATTTTGTGTTGACATTCTGGCAGCAGCATCTGTGCGGGCTGTTGGTTGTCGAGACTTCTGTCTTTTCCACTTTTCACATGAGGCAGTGAGGAGCATTTTATGTGATATTCACTGGCACAGGAACTGAGCATAATGGGGACGACCCGTTGCTATGAAGTTGGAACCGCGACAAACTAACCAACCAACCAACCAACCAACCAACCAACCAACCAACCAATCAACCAACCAACCAACCAACCAACCAACCAACCAACTAACTAACGTGGGATTGCGAATTCTCAGTGAGCAGAAATTTACATTATAATACTTGTTCTTTTGATTGTATACCCTGTCTGGTCCAAACACACATTTTGTTTGGCGCTGAATCAGTCAAGACTAGTGAGTGCCCTGCCAGACTCCATTGCAGAGATACTCAACTTGCTCCGGTGGATACTCATGACCTTGTTTTCCATACTTCAAGCGTTGCCCGTCTTAAACGCTTGGAGTTGCAGTTGGGAGTTTCCTTGCTACAGGGGGGCCATAATGGCATGTCTAATTCTGTCCAGTACTTTACAGGACTGTTGAATACTTACACATATTTATTGGCATTTCTTTTGTTGCATAACCGTTTTGCATGACATCGCAGTCAACAAGAGCATTTTACTGCTGTTGTTGATGTCTTGGCAAGTTTACTTTCAGTAGTTTGCCATTGCTTTCTGAACGACCGGGTCTCATACCATCTCGTGAAAACCCAAAACGCGGTCTGATACCAAATCGGTCGCAGCTGCGTTTCGAAGGCGGGTAAGCGGGCTTACGAATCGCGTCCGTAGATCCTTTGCCACGGAGAACGGCATTTATTGGCATCCATCCATCATGTGCCATGCCGGAAAGCGTGAGCGGTCATGTCTCGCTATCTCAATCGGTCACCAGAGGCGTCGATCAGCTCAATGTTCCTGTCTCGACCATGCCATGTGGCCAAGCCATCCAGGTAGTTACTTCTCGGTCTTCCCCTTGGCCTGTTCCCTTCGATCTTGCCAATTGTCACCAAGTTTTCCAATTCATTTCTTTTCATAATATGCCGAAAAATGTTGAATGTCTACGTCTAATGTCTCTAATCAATTTATGATTTTTCATTTGTTTCCTGTAGTACTTGGTCATTGGTGTTTCATTGGTATTCTTTGCATTCTCTTCAGAACTACATTTCTACAGCCATCAGATGTTTTTCAGCTTGACTGCTCATTGTCCAAGTTTCACATCCATTCAAACATACAGACTCTATGTAGCACCTCAACACTCTTTTTTCATCCTTTCAATTGACATCTTTTTATTGGACAGTATGTTTTTCATCTTGCTAAAGGCTATATCGCCATGGCAATTCTTGTTCTAATCTCTTCAGAACTTCCAGTCGCCAACATGACATTAGGCATTGAACAGTTAAGGCCTGTGGCGTGTTTATGCATGCAGCTACGGTTTGCAATCGCATTTTCCTCATGTTGGACTGGTAGTACATGGTTCCATCGCCCTGCTACTGAATGAGTGCGTGGGCGACACTGTGAGCTGTGAAATTCGCGTGCAATGCTTTTACATCTGTCCTGTACAGTGACCTGCATGTTACGAACAATGGCTACCGGCTGTTGCTAAATTGACTGAATTGCCTTTTCGGTTCACGAGTGCATTTTTCAGGAGACCCAGGCGCTGAAGCTACGGAGTTCGTGCTTTATGCGACATTTTCGGCGGGTCGCCCTGCGGTTAAAGACAGAGCCATGTGAGAAAACCCGGGTCAATGAGGTCTTTCTGGTGACTGCCGAGTCCATCGACGATGAACTGTGGTTGTCGCGGATGAATTGTGTTTTGGCATTCTGGCGGCGGCATTATGCACAGTGTACCTGTACGGGCTGTAGGATTTCCGAGACTCCTGTCTATTCCACTTTTCACAATGGACGGTGGGGAGCATTTTGTGTGATATTCACTGGCCCTGGAAAAAAACGATTCACTTGTTGAAGAATATTTCCATTTACTTGTATATTACATTGTGGTATTTCTTTCTTCCTAGTGACGACCATAATCTGTGTCTTTTTACAATTTAATTCTAACCCCAGTTGTTCACTGTGTGCAACAACCGCATCTACTAGTTGTTGCAGATCCAGCTCATTGTCTGCAGTCAATACTGTATCATCTACATATGTAATGTTATTGATGTTTCGTCCTCCAATGATGGTTCCATTTATATCTTCTACATTCCTGAAAATATTTTCACTGTAAAGAGAAAAAAGATCTGGAGACATTACACATCCCTGCCTAACACCTCTCTTAATAGGCTGATATTGTCCCACTTCATTATCAATCCTTATGGCAGCTTGTTGTTTCCAATATATGTTTTTATAAGTCTTTTTCTTTCTATTATGTTCGCTCGCTTAAACGCAAGCTTAGTCCTTACACACTGTTTAAAGTAGTAAGGGACTGGATTTTGCGTGTGGGTTTGCTTTCCCTTTTATTTTATAAGTCTAATCTCTTTTCCATCAATTTGTAGATCTGCAAGCATTTCTAACATGTTGACATGTCTTACTCTATCAAAAGCCTTTGTGTAGACAATAAAGCACAGATTTGAGTGAGTGGCATCTTACAGTCTTGACAGACCAAAGTATGTGAGTTGGAATTTGGTCAAAATTCCATCACAATGCCTGGGCAGAGCTTCAGAGAACATGTGGTGCCCAAACGACATGTTCCCTCTCTCGGCCTTGCCTTGTTTGATCCAGAGGAATGGGTAACGAATACGTCTGGAACAAGGTAGGCTGCAGACGCTGGCGGCTCAACGTCAAACCTCCGAGACCTCGCCTCTACGAGCAGGAGACGAGCGATGGCCATACTCTAAACCCTTGGGATTCGACTTAGAGGCGTTCAGCCAAGTCCCGCAGGTAAGGGTCGTATACGCGCCCGGAA
This sequence comes from Cepaea hortensis, assembly GCA_963921405.1. Classification (NCBI taxonomy): domain Eukaryota; kingdom Metazoa; phylum Mollusca; class Gastropoda; order Stylommatophora; family Helicidae; genus Cepaea; species Cepaea hortensis. The sequence goes on along the minus strand of OY992882.1, from coordinate 80,319,538 downwards.
CACTAGGCGTGTACACCAGTCAAACACACGTGTCTGGACCTTGTAAGCGTGTACTACCGTCAGACTCCCCGTCTGACTCGTGCGGCTCCCGCGACCAACGAGAGTAGGCCCACCGGAGATAATGCTCGTCTGCTGCGGACAAATCTCCACGTTTGACTGAATAAGCAAAGAAACGCTGATCGCAGCCTATACACATCATTTAAATTTACGCTTTTCTTCTACAAGCCCACATTGTTCTTCCCCTATTTCATGTTGTATTTTCTTCCTCACTCTTTGCATGATAAATCGTAGCAAAATCTTCGTGGTGTGACTCATTATACTAATTGTTCTATGTTGATCAAATTCCAAGGCTCCTGATTTCTTTGGGATTGCAATAAATATAGAATTACATAATTCTGATGGTATATCTCCGGTATCATATAATGTGTTCAGCAGTCTGGTGACTTGATCTATTGGCATACTTTGTTTAATTTGTCATATTTTTTTTTTTAGCTACTCACATCTTGTCACGTTAAATAAAGCGTTGTTCTCAATCTCGTCATATTTGTTTTTATAGTTACTCTATTTTGTTTCTGGTTAACATTCATGTTTAGCACCGAAATGATAGGTGAGATGGAAAACAGTGCTTTACAATGACCTGTTTGTTCCTAGCGCCACGTGTGTGTTCGGTGCGATTCATAACATATGTTCATTGACTTGCAGCCTGCATATGTTGCATCTGTGTTTATTTTCAGAGCAGATTGTTCCACCTGAAAGGATTATGCCTCGTAGCTATTTGAAGTTCCTTGCCAGTTTTAGACGTTGATATCTCAATATAAGTCCGTGTTTATTTCGTTTTTTTGTCAGTGCCATCACTACTGTTTTTGTTTTTGCTATAATTACATGTAGTGTTGTAATTTCTAAACGAGTTACTCAAAGAAACGTATACCGCTGGGACTCTTTTAGGTCACCGAAACAGAACACAGACACTGATTGACACTCATAAAGTCAAAGAAATACATCGTCTTCTTCCTCCACCTCTTCTTCTTCTTCTTCTTCTTCTTCTTCTTCTTCTTCTTCTTCTTCTTCTTCTTCTTCTTCTTCTTCTTCTTCTTCTTCTTCTTCTGCTGCTGCTGCTGCTGCTGTTTCTGCTTCTTATTTTCTTCTCTGTCGACGATATTCTCACAATTTTTCTCAAACACCTTTCAACTGCCTCTACTTACTTCACATTTCATTACTTAATGTTCTGCATTCGTGGCTCTTCTTTACATGCCAGTAATACATAAGTCTCGGCATTGTATGTGTTTGTTTAGTGTTTGACTATTGTTGGTTCACGTGCATTTTTTAAATACCTACAGTGGTATAAAACGGCTGCTGAAGAATTAAACCTGTATTCCATATGTGTAGATGAAGGTGGATTAAGAGACCCGGTTATTGATGACACATTTATAAAGAGTGTCCAGTTGGCCGTGCATTGAAGTATACTTATTTCTTCAGTTTGACTAAGGCCATAGAACAATAATGTGTCTTGGATATATAGCCATTGGCACCGGGGAAACACAAGTGAAACGAAATGCCGGACCACTAATTACATGCAAGGGCTCTTCCTGCACCATATGAGGCGGAATAGTAAATGTCGTGGGCTAAGAAGCAACGAAATAAAAAAAAAAGAAACAAACGAAAAGAAAATGGGCGAAGTGATCAGTTTGAGGTGATTTATATTAAGCAAGCATTGCTGAAATACAGAAAGCAGAGATAAGGCTGCTGCTAGCATGCCTGGGGGGTTATAAGATTGAATCCCTTTTAAGACGGGATGTTTGTTTCTTGGCTTTAATTCTCTTAGACCAATAGGTCAATGTAACTTAAAATTAGTGCCAGGAAATTCATGGGAAGTAAATGAGGCAGGTGTGATATTGATAAACATGATCTATCGAGTGCCTATGTTGTATTCAAATATAGGGCTATCACCAGGCTTGTCCATGAGAATGGGATTCCCATGGGAAACGTCCCATGGAATGAGATGGGACGGGACAGCAAACATTTGTATTTCCCATGGGACAAATGGGACAGTAGCCACGACATAACAACTTGATCTACGTCAGAGCTACCCTTATTTTTATTTTTTTTAAACCTTTTTAAAGCCTTTTATCCTTCCTTTTTCTTTATATACGTGTATCAATTCTTTATCTCGTGGTTGGACACATGATAAATTAATAGATGCTCGCTGCTAGTCAGCCATTGTTGCTGTAGTTGTTGGTTCGCGTCTTTGGCGAATTGTGAATACGAAGCTAGTTTTAATCTGCTGTAATCGAAGTTGTTTTGTTGCTGAATTTCGGTATTTTTATTTGGCTGAATATTAGGTACTATATTTATTGTCTATAAATATATAGTAGTCCTAATTTCAAATAATGTGTGAAGGCAGTCACTTGAAGTCACGGTGTTACTGGGTGTTGGCTGTGTAAGTCTACGGTACCCCAGAATGGCCAACCAAAAATATGAGTTCCAGGATCTTACTAAAACTGTTGTTGCTAAGATGTTGAGTTGGGGAGAATGCCACTTGATTGATGTTCCAAAAGAACTTGTAAAGTCTTCAACAGCTGATGTTAAAGCAGTTGAAATATCTGAAAGTATTTTAGCACCATTTGTTTGCTGTGCAAAGTGCAAAACACTATACGGTTGGTATAAGTTGATTAATGAAAAATGTTTTAATCAAAGTGGTTATGGAGTTGCAATACTGCATTGCATGAAATGTGGTTCCGGTGGTTCTTACATCAAAAGGTTTTTTGAAGCCAAGCTGCAGAAAGTAACAAAACCACCACCAACATTGTCAAATGCGTGGCAAAAAAAAAAAACAGTTGTTGAACTAATTACATCACATCCAACAGTATCCATTTCGGCTGAATGTGACATTATATGTGATGCTGCTAACTTTGCTGCAAGATCTACTCACGCTGCAAACAAGGTATATAATTACACTATATCACGACAAACAGTGACTCGTTCTATTTTGGCGCAAGGAAAATTGGCCAAACTGCAGTTTCAAAAATTGTTTCAAAATATGGCACAAGACCCAGAATGTGCCGTTTCGGAAATAGTTGACGTTTGGTCTGCAAGACAAACATATCTTTTGCCACATGGGAGAATTATTGCATGTGGACTAGATTAAAATTGGGAATGGATTACTTTTCCTCTGTCTCTTATAAACATTGATAGTAAGCTTTTTTGCACGTGAATTTCTTGCCGAATCTACCACATTCTCCAGTCCATTGTTTGTGTGTACTGATAATGCAGCAAGCGTGACGTCAGCATTTGATGGTCGGTTTGATACCGATGAAGTCACCATGTTTCAAAAATTACGGCAACCAACTTCACAACCATTAAATTATTCGAAAAATGAACATAGGTTTCCACTGCTAAAAGCAAGTGCGAAAATTGTTTTGGCCATACCTGTGTCCTCAGGGGCAGTAGAGCGCTTATTTAGTGCAGCTGGATTGTTGTTGAGTAAGGTACGAAAACGGGTGTTACCAGCTCTCCTTATAAACTCTGTGTGTATCAGATTTGCATGTAAGATGAAAATTGTGGAAATGGTTCAGGGATTACCTGGATTAACTGAATTATTAGAAACAGTCGATCAGCAGGAAATTGATAATGTGCTGAATGAGCAGAGTGACTCAGAAAAAGAATGAGAGTGTCAGAATGACACTGAATTGTCATATTTAGATTAAACTTTGTTTTAATAACATACTCTTGAATATTAAAATTAATAAATTCTGTTGTTTTACATGTCTTTTTGTACATGTAGTCCTATTTAGTAGACACTAACCCTAAACTTTCATAAATTTCCTAATTTTATTTGAACTGTATTCAATATTAGTATTACCATGGGAATCCCATGGGGATCAGATTTTAAATACATGGTCATATTATGGAATCCCATGGGAATCCCATGGACAAGCCTGGCTATCACCATATCAATCAGTCAATCAAGTTCCATGCCGGAAAGCGTTGGCGGTCATGACTCGCCATTTCACTCGATCATCAGAGTCGTGGATCAGCCCAATGTCCTTGTCTCGACCATGCCATGTGGCCAAGCCATCCAGGTAGTTACTTCTCGGTCTTTCCCTTGGTCTCTTCCCTTCGATCTTGCCAGTTGTCACCAAGTTCTCCAATTTATTTCTTCTCATAACATGTTCAAAAAACTGTAACTGTCGACGTCTAATTTCTCTAATCAATTTACGATTTTCATTTGTCTCCTGTAGTACTTGGTCATTGGTTTTTCTGTCTGTCCATGGTATTCTTTGAATTCTCCTCAGAAACCATATTTCTGCATCCATTAGATGTTTTTTTCAGCTTGATTGCTCATTGTCCAAGTTTCACATCCATACAAAAGAACAGGCTCTATGTAGCAACTAAACACTCTTTTTTCTCGTTTCAGTTGACATCTTTTTATTGGTTAGTATGTTTTTCATCTTGCTAAAGGCCACTTTCGCCATGGCGATTCTTGTTCTAATCTCTTCAAAGCATCTCCCATCAGATGTTATGACTGTTCCATGATAATAATATCACCATATGTCTGATAATTATTAATGCGTGGAAAATGGTCCTTTACTTTTTCTTGTTTATAGGTGAAGTAACAAACTAAAAATAAAATCACATGGGGCCGTTTTGCTGCTTGGTTATGTACGTGGTTGGAGATCTTCTGAAGCTATTTCATGATAAACAAGAGTACTACAGTAGTGGTATTACCCCATCCGCGATGTTGAGATCTTTGTCTGCTTCATCCATGTAGGTTGTAAACAGCAGATGAGATACATGCTACACAAGCCTACCATTTTCTAACTATGATCTGACATTCATTGGAGAGCGCAGGCTGTGTTTGAGCTATGTTTCGACTGTGCACAAGAACGTTTTTGCAGAAGGTTACCAGATGTTCAAACACCCATTTCATGATGAAGCAATGTATTGCTACATCTGCTGTCTATTTACAGCAGCACAAACGGTTTCCTGGACAATAAATACATCATACAGATCGTGATTATGTACTGTTGTAATAGAGCGGGAAAAGCGTGCTTGCAGCCGTTGTTTCTTCTGAGCCAACTTTGTGATATGTCAAACTGCGATTCCCTGACCAGACGGATGTATTTGCTAATGATTTAAAATAGTTGATGAACATTGCTTTCCAGTGTGATTCAGAAGGGAACTTCCTCTATGTTTTGTGTGGGAGTGTCCCTGGTCGCCTGCCCCGCACTCCGAAAGTTGTGGATTCGATTCCGGGCTACTAAGCCGTTCGGTTATCGAGTACAATCTCCTCCGAGACTCCTGGGGCGGGGGTGGGGGGGGGGGTGTCGCTGGAGCTATGATGTTCGTGCTTTGTGCGACGTTTTCGAACCACGGCCCAACGAAAAGAGACTGACCGATGTGTACTAAACCCAGGTGCAATGAAGTCGACCTTCTTGCCTTTTAAACCCTCTGTTTAATCAGCACAACAATCGTGGAACGGCCGTAATATCCAACAGAAGATGCTTTGTAGAGATTAGAACAAGAATCGCCAATGCTAAACAGCCATTCTCAAGATGAAAAGTATACTCACAAATAAAAAGCTGTCCATTTCCGTGAGCAAAAGACTGTTGAGGTGCTATGTTGAATCTATACTGCTGTATGCATGTGGAATTTGGAAAATAAGTAGATACGCTAAGAACAATCTAATGGCACCGGAATTGTGCTTCTAAGGAAAATACATATAATGCCTTGTGTTGACAGAAACACGAATGGGGCAGTCCTTCAAGAGACAGGTGGAACCCGCTTATATGTTATATGGATAAATTACACTAGACAGTAAATATTTTGGCACGTTGTAATGATAAATAAACCAGAAATCTTAGTGTTAACAGGTAAATTTGATCGGAAGGGAGAAAGAGGAAGACAAACATAAATACTTGGGTAGCTTGGTCATATGGCATAGTTAGAACAAGAACACATAACTGATTCGGGACACTACTGATCGTGTGACATACAGAGCCATGACCGCTCCCGCTTGTCCCTCGTCACATGATGATGATGAATCAACTGTTTTACTGCTTATAGTTGTAGTTACCAAACGAAAGTCTGGACAATTCTTGTATACATAGAAAATTACATCAATGGAGTTTTTGGGTCAGAGGTCTCTTTTTTGTAACATTGTCACTGACATGTTTGACTAGTTTCTTGTATTTCATTTACTCAATTGTTTCCGTCGCCAACATCAGCAGCCCGAGTAAGAATCACGATGCGAATTGTTGCAAGTACGAAATAGCATACCCCACGCTGATCCACAGTGGAGTGTTCCTTTTCGGCTAAGAACAAAAATTACACGAACTCTTGTGCATCCACTTTACATCGGAAATCTAGCCTTATAGTTGAGTTGAGTTGAGTTGAGTTAAGAACCGACATCACTGCCCTCAGGACATTCCCATACGTTCTCCGTCCCCTCGTTCAACAGCCAGCGAAGAGTCATACTACAAATAGTTCCTACCGCTATCTGATTAAAAGTTCTCCTGGTCTTCCCTCTAAGTTATGAGATTCTTCCAGAAACCCTGCCGATCCCCCGCAATCTCATTCTTTCCACATATGGGTTCTCAATCTATTCCTCCGCCTTCTCCACCTGGTCCCATAAGCACACGGCCACCTCCCCCTTGTCGATAAGCAAAATTCCACCAAGAGGTGCATTCCCTGCTAGCCAATCAGCCAGTTCATTCCCCCGTACACCCGCATGGCCAGGGCAAAGGCTAACAGGAAACATGTGCATGTTAATAACATGTTGATCTTGTGCACTAAAGTGCATCATTTGCAATATTGACTTCATATAGGGAACGTATTGTTGAATCATACAATAATTACACAATAATAAACATGGAATTTCCACCCTTTTTCTTGAGTAGGCCTACAAATTACTTGTCCTCTTCTTTCATGAAAGGTACGATGTCAGTAACAGTAAACATAGGTTAATGCAATCACGTAACGAATTCTTCCGTTGGGATGTAAAGTCTCAGGTCTTCACATATCCTAGACCACAGCAAAATGATGTAGGGTGGTTAGTTGCCTTCCTCGAACTTTTCCTACCCAGACAATTCTCAGAAAATTCTGAAAAGTGTCTGGTACCAATTTTTTTTCAATGGCTGGGTCGACCCTAGAGTAGTACTCATCTAAAATAATAATACTTTCTCTGGTTGGAATTGATCCCGGACCACCGTTTTGACTGGCTGGCACAGTAACCAGGATGCCACCCTGGCACCTATTTGTAACATTAAAGTTGTAAGAATACCCCATACAGTTGCATTGTGTCGGCAACAACGTGAAAGATACATTCACCTCTGCTTCTTCCATGTAAGGAACAACAGTCAAGCAAATCATCTTGAACATAAATAAATAAGATAATAAGAAACAGCTGGTGTCCGTAAACCAACAACAAGAGCAATACTGAAATTCTACCAGACATGACACATCGAAGAAAACTGGCTCATAAACAGTATAATGGTTGAGGAACTAACATACCATGGCCAAATAAACGTCACAGTGACTTGGGGAAAAACCATGATGGAAGGCGTGGTTCCTCGAAAAAAAGTCAGGAGTCAACAAGAACGAAGTTGAAAACAGGACAATAATTATACGTTGGGCATGAGGGCGCATGTGGCTAGAGGCCTAGCGGCTTTTCGGATCGCCACGATGAGAGAGACGTTCTGCAATGGGCCTGCTACGTGATGATGGTGCCTGTCCAGTCAAACTTTTGTTCACACACAGAAAAGGTTGCAGCATGTTTCTACTGCCTATTCAACTATATCTTCTGAATTTCTTATTCATACTGTGCACACATCTGGAGATAGTTTGGTGAGTAAAAGGAACAGCTGAAAATTTTCACAGAAATATATTTGACCGAAGGCTGCTACCACAATAATTTCACGTTGAAAAAAAGTTCAACATGCCAGAAAGATTGTCAGACTCGCTGATACAGTAGGAAGCACAGAACGAACGGCTCGTGTGTGTTTGGCGTACAAAGTGAAATCATATCTGATGTGTAGGGCAGGGCGTCTCATATAACCTTAACAAACTGATTAAGAGCGGCTTCCAGATATTTCAGTATGTCGTATTTTTCCTTGCTATGTCTCGTAATGTCCTTGACCATATTCCCTGCAAAATGTTATATTGTGTACAAACAACATTCTGTAAGTAATGAAAAGTAACAGACCCAATTACATGCCTTCAAACGTATGTGGTATATGATCCCATCCCCCTATATTTTATAGACTAAACAAGTGATGTGGTTAGTATTACGCGGGCAGCTTTGATTTCCAAAATATTTCCGTGTACCCATGTTAGGCTAGATAGATTGGGAAGTATAGGTCAATTAAAAATACAAACCTCCTCCATGAAGATTGTAATAGAAGACAACCGGTCCTGACGGCAGGCATGCTAGCTATTGAACCACCGCGGCTCCCACCACGTCGTTTCTTGCCATGATTGATATTGCCAGTTTGTATATGGTTAAGAGCATTCTGAACTTCCATCTTGAAAATGGGTGGTCCTTCATTATTATATGGAATATCGTAATGTTCCTCTCGTGTATCGTTATAAAGGTCTTTCACATAATCTGACCATGTATGTAAAATCTGATCTTTGTCTGTTATGATTCTGCCATCTTTGGTTTTAGGCAACCACTGGATGTGTTTTGTTTTTAAATGTTGCATAACCCTCACAGGACGCTGCAGTCAACACCAGCATTTTACTGCCGTCGTTGATGTCTTGACAAGTTTTACGTTCAGTAAAGCCTTTGCTTTCTGAACGACCGGTTACCATACTTTTTACATCACCAGAGCGACACAGTCTGCTGCCAAATCGGTCATCGCTGTGTTTCGAAAGCGGGTAAGCGGCATTATGAATCGCGTCCGCAACCCATTGCCCCGGAGACGGTTCTTTTCTTAGTGATGTTATTAAATCTTCTGTGCATTAATTTGGTATTCTTGGTGTTATGATGAATTTTAATTTCCTTGTAATTTTCTTCAAGCCACGCTTTTTTTGCCTCTGCGAAATTTCCTAATTTTTCTGTGAATCTCTTCGTGTTTTTCATGGTTATTTTTTTATAATTTCTTCTGATTACCATTAGTGTTAAGATGTCTTCAGTCAATTATTTCTTACGTCCTATCATCTTCAGTTTGAGATAGATGTTTCTGCAGCCTGGTCGACTTTGTTCTTCAATATTTTCTATTCGTCACTGATAACTTGAAATAGAATTTCGAGTTCAGACAATGCATCGATTTGTTCTTTATTTCTTTGTTCAATTTATCTTTTATCTCCTCACTCTTCAGTGCATATTGATCAAATGTTGTGTTTAGTGGTGTATATTTAACCTTCTTTATTGGTGTATGTATATTGCCTAATCTATTGTCGCTGTAACAGTCTGTACTTGGTAGTACAGTTTTAGCGACCTTTAAGGCATTTTAAAATCTTCTTTTGATGGGGAAATAATCAGTCTGATAATCAATAATCAGTCAATTCTGATTCTTTTCTCAAGATTCTTCTATGTCCGTCATCTCCTTGGATGTTGTTGATACCATGTGTTTTCAACTAAAATCATGTTATTTTGACCACTGTACAAGTCTGCGCCCTCTTTAATTACGTTCAAGTGCCGGTCTCTCTAGCCGAGGGATTACACGACTTTCTCCATAATCCCGTTTATCTACGCAGGGTAACGCAGCGCGCGAGAATTGGAAGCGGTTCTCACCGCGTTGGTGACTTGCGGGATAACTGAGCCGGCCGCTCAGAAAGCAATGGCAAACTACTGTGCGTAATCTTGCCAAGAAATCAACAATCAGCTGAAAGATGCTGGTGTTGACAGCGATGTCCTGTAAAGGATATGCGAATTTAAAAAAAAAAAGTCCATACTTGCCTACTTTGCCTCTTGTTGACTTCCGACTTTAGCATTAAAGTCACCCATTATGATATTTAATTCTGAGTATTTGCACTTCTTGTAGGTATTATCCAAATCTCTATATATTTCATCGTTACAGTCATCATTGCTTTCTGTTGTTGGTGCATAAGCTTGAATGAAGTTGACGTAAACATTTTACCAGTAATATTCTATCTGACAAAGTCCAATATCCTTTGATAGATTTTGATTTCTCCAGATCTGTAATAAGTGCTACAGCTCGCTGTTGTTTCTCTCCGCCAGAATGAATTATGTTATATTCCTCGCATGTTATTACGCCCGTTCCTTTCCATCTGGACTCACATATATCTCAAATTGTAATATTTATTCTTCTCATTTCTTGCTTGATAATGTCCAATCTGCCATCCTTACTCATAGTTCTCACGTTTTATGTTCCCAATTAAAGTGATTTTAATCTTTTGCACCAAGTCAGGTCTGGGGTCACCTGGTGCGCATGACTGTCCCTATTGTGAGAGCAGGATTATGGAAGAAAGCACCATCTATCTAAAAGTCGATATATGTAATCACACACACACACACACACACACACACACACACACACGCATATATATATATATATATATATATATATATATATATATATATATATATATATATTCTATTCTATATTTAGACTGAATTTTGAGAATGTTGACCAGTCTTGAATATGTGAGGTTTTGGTTATATTAACAACTCAACACGTTAAAAATTATTTAGGGGATTCATACAACATACCCTGAGCAGCGTCATTACGAGCAAACCCTAAGTGTCCAGTAACCAACCCTTAGATCCACATATTTAAACAAGGAACCTCATACCTCCTGCCTACGTTGCTCAATATCTAAACTTTAAGTGTTTCACAACAGCACTGTAACTTGACAAGTGACACATAAAGGTATTTAATCACACATGCTGAAAGTATAAAGCAATATATATTATATTAAACAAGTGTAAGGACAATTGGAGGCTGACGTGCATAAAAATAGTTGTCACAACATTTGATGCAAAAAATGTCACACGGTGAGTAATACGAATTCTAGACACATTAATGAGAGATTTAATAATGCTACACGTAGTTTCTTCTGGTTAAGTTGAAGAATTGGTGCCGCCTTCAGTTGAGTAAGATTACACGGTCTAACTAGATACAACTAACTGTAGGTCTCAAGAGGTCTGATGGACCTCTCACAAGGATGACACTGAGTATCTGTGAGAATACCAGCCTCAAGTCACTATGTAGCCTGCTTCCCACTATTTTTTGATATTACAGAAGACAAAAATAATGTCGCTACCCATATGATAATCTTTCTGCCAAATATGGGTGGCGTCTAAATTCTTGAAATTTTCACTTTCATCTAAGTCACCAGCTGGCAGTCGGGGTTTGGGGCTGACCATTCCTGGTTTCCACCATATAAAGCTAATAATGACAATCATGGGAGGTATCTGGCACTTCTGGAAATTGTGACATTTCCAACAGAACCCATTAAGGCAAATGTAAGCAAATACACCCATGAGTGTGAATTACACATGAGTGTGAATTATTCTTACGGTGAATAATACAATCAAAATAAAATTAAGACAATTAAGGGGAGAGATGGGTACCTTTAACATTTCCCCGAGTATATATTGAGTGCTTGGGTTTACTTATCTTGGTTCTAGTGGAACAGCCAGTTTGCTTCTGACTAAACAAGTGAGTACTGGCAGTGAATCAGCCTAACTCTTACACAATGAATCATGTCCTTCCTGTCAGAAGCGATGTGGGTTCACCACTATTTATTTATAGAAAGAATATAAGTTCCGAGTTTGCCTTTGCAAGGAAAATTTAGAAGATATATTTAACGGAAATATTCACAACATAGGGTTATAAAAATACACTCAGCGTTTCCCACACCATCTTCCCAATTCGTGTAACTAAGACAGATTACAGATATAAGACTGTGTGAGCATACACAGATATGTGTGAAGCTGTGAGGTTGTCCCATTTTTTACACAGCGTGTATGTTGAGCTAGCACCATGTATGAATACTTACGGTTTTCCATAACATAATTAATAGAGTATGTAGGAAACCATACAGATGTTGACCCTTCAATCTTTTGTTGTTTAGAAATTCCGTCTGACCGTGCTGGTGACATTGTCAGCGCAACCTCCCCACCATTACACCAACGCCATCGCTGATAAAGTTAATGCAACAGACGATTTTGAGACAATATATTTTGTGCAATTTTTTTTTTTTTTTAAAGCCAAGGCTGACAAAGGTAATTCACATTACGCACTGCATGCGGTTAACGGTCTGCTATCTGAGGCAGTCTGGTAAAATCCTTATTTTTCTTGTTTTCTCTTGTATCTCCCTGTAGAAGAACATTGACCCTCAACCAACCCACACCAAGCTCCCCTATTCTTTGCTATAGCCTGCAGCTTCCCTTATTTCACAGACAGTTTATATGTGAACCCATTCGATCCGAGTCATGCTCTCATAAAGGAAGTTAATGATTTCAATTTGTCTGCTGTTTAATTTAGCTTTCTATGTGTTAATTTCCCATAATGCCATTGCTTATTTTATCCTAGCTATATGATAATATAGTCGCCCTGGCCAAGGCTTTAACGGCATTGTTCGTAATACCGTATATCCACGTGGGGAAAACAGCAGCTGCGAGAATCGGCAGCGGTTCGCGCCGCGCTGATAACTTACCGGTTTTATGTGAGCCGGTCGTTCAGAAATCAATGGCAAACTACTGAACGTAAAATGTGCCTAGTACATCAACAGCAACTGAAAATGCTGGTGTTGACTGCAATGTCCTGTAGGGATATGCAACATTTAAAAAAATGATACTGACAAGGATTTGAACGCCGAAAATGAAACATACGTACAAGAAATAATAGACATAAATGTAACAGAAAGTCAACACAAAGGTCTATGTTTAAGGTATTTATCGGCCTTGATAAAATACTACATACAGGCGATGGGATCATGGGAAGACTGACACACCACAATTATAAACTTCCGGTGTCGTCCATTGCACGTCATGTCTTGGAAACCGGTCCTGTAATTGATAAAGACAGCGCTTTCGTGTGTGTTTTTTTTTTTTCATATACAAAATAGTCGTTTGTTAAAGTTTGCAAAAGCAATAATGATTAATCTACATAGGCCATTTTTGTGCAAACAGAAATACATGATAATCCATTTAAAATTACCATAGTAAGCAATTGACTATTGTGCGATCATGTGTATATTTCAGCTTGGAAGATGTATCTAATTATTTGACTCTATGTTGTGTGCCTTCTGCAGTATGTACCTGACGAGATGCAGCGAAATATAACAGGCAATAAATCGTACAATCTATGGTTTGTGTCTTCGTTATTCAAATAAGAACATTGTCAGTTACCAATCCTTATGGGGATTGGTCGATCTTTGAGCTGTTCTGGTCGGGGGGGGGGGGGGGGGGGAATCCTGCTTCTGCTGGGGATTGAACCAGTACCACTGTCTTGGTGTGCAAGCACATTAACCACTATGCCACCTCGGCACTGTAGATCTACCGTGTTTACATGTACAACAACACATATATTATAATATGTATATGTGCAACACTCATAAATTAAAAGGTAGCATGTTGACTAGGCCTGTCTCTGTGGTCTAGAGGTTACACCACTTTCTCTGTAATCTCGTATATTCTCGTAAGTAAAGTGACGTTGCGCGAGAATTGGAAGTTGTTCTCCCCGCGTCGGTAACTTAGGGGTATGTGAGAAATGAGAAAGCAATGAACTACTGAGCGTAATCTTGCCAAGAAATCAACAATCAGCTGAAAGATGATGCTGTTGACAGCGATGTCCTGTAAAGGATATGCAAACATTTATGTATATTGATTAGACACTCACCTGCCGTCCAGATGGTCAGGATTCGATCCGTAATGGGGTGGATTCTAATATTTAATTGACCTGGGCTCACAGGTGGACCTGGCCTAAAATGGATATCAGGAAACGGCTTGGGAAGTAAAGGCGGTGGTGTGATACTGCGCACATCAGCCACGAGTGTCCATTGGTCTATAGAAACATGTGTCTAGCGCACCTTATGCCCAATGCACTTTAAGACGTATAAACGGGATCTTTAATTTTATTTCACTAACCGAGAAAGGTAAATTTAGACATGAATGTTTAAGGACATGCCGGTCTCCCTGGTCTAGGCGTTACACGACTTTCTCCGTAATCCCGTATACTCTCGTGAGTAACGTAACGTGCTCGAGAATTGGTAGCGGTTCTCTTCGCGTCAGTAACTTACGGGGTATGTGAGCCGGTCGCTCAGAAATCAATGGCAAGCTACTGAGCGTAATCGTGCCAAGAAATCAACAATTAGCTGAAAGATGCTGATGTTGACAGCGATGTCCTGTGAAGGATATGCACACAAAAAAAAAAAGAAAACAAAATTAAGGACATATACACAAAATGTAAAGGGAGTAAACAAGGTTAAATGGTAGCTTATGTAACAGTAATGATTCTAGCTGGCTAGACACATCCCAGAGATTTGATTAAACGGCTCTCTGGTTATTCCAAACTATTGCTAGGCATTGTCTGGGGGTGGGTGGTGGGGGGAGGGGATATGTGTGTGCGTGTGTGTCTTGTGTAACAATGAAAAGAACTCCGTTTGGGATGGAAAGAAGAAGTAAGCACTTGGGGAAACTGAAATGTGATTATAATTTATGACGTCGGAAGTGCAAAGCGACTGTAGTCACAGGGATGAAAGCAAGTGTGTGTTTTGTAAATATTGTCATGTTTTGACAATAATTGTGTGTCTATATCAGATGTCCAGAATCTGTGCCCAATGAACACATGAACCCTACAGGTAGATGACCCCTAAATGGCCTATATTGTTATAGAAGATATCGGAACCAACAAATACATCAGATTCAATAAACGCAGAGGTCTTCAAGTCTCAGCCTGTGCTGATGTATACCAATTCTATGTATCAGCCTAGGTATTTCACAACACATAAAACGCATACGTAAACCAAATGTTTTGGCTGTTGAAGAAATAATCAAGTTGTGTGATTTACACAATTAATTATAATGTTGTTTCTTTCTGTAGTAACATTGGCAGTACTTAAGTGAGATAGTTAAAAAAATATAAGTTAGCGTCGTCTAGGGGTTACAACGCTCGCGCTTAAGCTTCCTTAAGTGTGCTGGCGACGGGGTAGTGGGTTCATTCCGCGCACCGATCAGGTGGACTTTAACTTTTACTTCTTGTCCATAAAGTAATGGCAAACTACTGAACATAAAATTACCTAGAAAATCATCTTGAGGTTGATCGCGACGTTCTACAAAGGAAACACAACATGATTAGGAAAACAATTACAGCAGACCAAAATAGTTAATCAACGCAAAATTATAATATTAGAAATATTAGTGGTTCAGGAATTCGTCTCAGTAATACATTTGACTGATCATTTGTGTACTTTTATATAAACAGGTTGAGAACTGTGTGATAACTTCGCATGTAAGCATTATAATGTTCTATGCCCCCCAATAACACACTGTCAATGTATTTCTTTTTCAGTTGCTCTACTGTCAGATACCGAAAGTGGCATCAACAACATGGCGGCGTATCTTCATCCTTCTGTCGGGCAAGGTGGACACCAGCGACCCAATGACCCTGTCTGCCAACGACGTCCATCACAAATACGACAAGCATTTAACCCACCTCCGCAAATTCGACAACGATGAAATACTGTATCGTTTGAACAATTATTTCAAGTTTGTCATCGTCAGAGAGCCGTTCGAGCGCCTTCTTTCAGCCTTTAAGAATAAATTTGCAACGAATACAAACTCTTCAGTTTACTTCAGAAAAGTGTTTGGTACTAAAATTATCGACAGATATCGTGAAAGTCCGCTGACAAATAGAAAAGACAGTAACATTACATTCGCAGAGTTTGTCACCTATCTAACTGACCCAGACAAACAAATTCCTATGAATGAACACTGGGAAAGATATTATAAACTGTGTCACCCATGTTGGATACAATATGACTTTATCGGTAAATTAGAAACTTTAGAAGAGGATTCAAAGTATATTCTGGAGAAGAATTCCCTTTCTGGAAAGGTGCAAGTGCCAAGTCGCTGGGACTCCAAGTATACCAATAAGAAAACGAACTCTTACATGCATGAATATTATTCACAAATTCCGAAAGCTTTATTGCATAAAATCTATAAGATGTATTACGCTGATTTTACTATATTTAATTTTACGATTCCAGATTCAATAAAATTATTGATGGATGAATAAAAATTATAGGACCCCTTTGAGGTGTTGTCGTGTCCTCCTTTAAAGTGTCGTCCCTGGAGTGAAGAGAGTCGACACCCACATTATAATATTTTGTTCCTCTCAATATTCTGGAGAATCCACCAGCTTCCGTCCAACACACTCCATCAGCCTATGGACACCTTTTCCTATCACTCTCTCACTGTCGTACTATGCCCCCTTCTCATACTTCCCCAACGCAACATACTCAACAACTCTTGCTTCTAAAATTTAATAAAGATTAATTTATTAAAAGAAAAGTGTAATGTATATGAGACGTGTATGTGAAGAAAATGTGTGACGTGTTCTATAAAGTGTGTAGAATCGGACTCTCAGACAACAACCCAGTCAGCTGATCCCAGCAAGGATAGACCACAGCACGTTACGTCAGAAAATGTACTTCTCACCCAGCGCCGAAACCATCCTGCTGGATACTGATTTGCCTCTGTAGACCTCTGGTAATCCCATTTCATGAACATCAGAAATAGACCCCGGTGGTATAAACAGTTAATCATGGACCGGTTGCACCCTACACAATGTCCGTTCCTACTGTTCATTAAAAAAAATGCACAAGTCCTTTGTAGTGTATACACAGTTACTAATGTTAATTGTTACTGTACTGGACCCTCACTCGTGTCTATCTAGCCTCAAGTATCATGTCTTGTGTTCTATTACACGAGATTATATCACACTAGGCAACTATTATCAGTAATGTTCTCAGTTAGTTACTACTGTCTGATGCTGTGTGGTGCATCAGTAATCATCACCCTCTTTGGTGAATCATCTTCCTTCTAGCTTTAGTTACGTTCTGTAAGCAACTTTATTGACTGTCCACTGGTGTTCTTCCGAATTGGATTTGAACTTTTCCTAAAAACTTGTTGAGTTTCCTCGGATCTGGTAGGGAACCTAGGATAGAAACAACACATCTGGTGATAGTACTAGTCACTGATCCTATCGGCTGAGTGTAAGCCTATTGCCTTGCATAATGATCTTTAGCTAACTAAACTTGTCCTAGAGCAGATTAGCTACCCACATAAGGCCGAATCAGGCTATGACAAGGAAGGACCCATACAGAGTGCAAAACCCCAGCGGGCAATTCCCCCGTCTCCCAATTATCCATCAGTACTCTATTCTTAACTAGCAGAGCTAATATCACTATTCTACTCTAACTAGTTTCCACTAACAGTGCTAATCATCACACTATAGTTTTAACAAGGCTACAGTCTATATTAATTAGAACTAATATAAGAATAGGTTATACCTTAAATGGCACTACTGCAGTCCTATCAATCATATCTACATCTGCCATGATAGGCACGTGTAAAATTATATACATTGGCACCTTGCCGTCTTGACAGACGATAGTTTGTGCTTTAAAAAGGCATAATAACTTTTAACTATGGCGGTAGCGATTGTGACTGATAAGGCCAATTTGCGCTGTAAATGTCCGTTCACAGTGGGTGCATGTGAACACGTGGTCATTTCCACCATCATGCACCATCTTACGTCTCAAACGCTTGGTGTGTGACTTTTCTGCAATAATTTTCTCCTTTGACTTTATTCCATTTCTGATATTTGCCCTCCATGCAACACGTTCAGTGGCGACTTGCTCCCAATGTGCATTATCAATGCCTGTATCAATCATGTCCCGCTTACACACATCTTTGTATCGTAGTAGAGGCCGACCCTGAGATCTCTTACCCATCTGTGTAAAATTAAGTCACTAATTAACACACGGTAGATATTATTTTCACTAAGCACTGCAGTGCCCTTGCACTCCGACTAGAGCCACATTTCCAAGTCCCCCTAGTTGGCCCCAACTCGGGTTTATATGGCAAACTACCAAAGTTGGCCACGTGACGTTATCCTTTATGCCCCCACACAGGTGGCACATCGGCAGATCATCCCCTGCCAGGGATCCATCCCCCCTCTGGCTCCCTCAATGTCAGACCTGTCACCACTGGCCCTGACATCCAAAACAATCTAGAGAGTCACTGTCGAGTTCCAACAAAGAGTTTCGATACCAAGCTGCCAATCATGGTTTTCCAAACAACCTACATTGTGCACGTGACGTTGTTGATATACTGCAGGTGTTCCCTGTTTCCAATAACCAGCCCTCAACTTTCTGTCATGTGGTGACAGTCAAATCTGCCATTCCGTTTTATGTCGGGAAATACCCACTGACAGTCTGACCGTTTTCTCCCTAGTCGGGCACTTCCGACCTGTTGATAAACTGTCAATCTTCTGTTCAGTGGTGACACTCCCAGCCGCCCTTTCGCCTGATGTCCGGAACTATAGATGACAGATGGAACCATTCCATATCCTGAGCGGGCAAGGCTATGTGACTTTAACTGTTTATGAACTGCCAACGCGGTGTATCCATTCCTTCTCACTCACCACCAAATGTGTATATGTGCTGCCCCGATGTAACCCGTGCAGCTGTGTTTACTCTGTTAGTACGACTGTTGTGGCCTAGAAAATATACGCCAAGCAAACGTCGGTATTATCATTATCTGGTTAACTCATGGCGATCTCGTGACATAGGCCCCCTCTTAAGAGAGTAGTCCATCTCACTCTTCTCCACCATGAGTTTAATCCAGATGATTCATTCTTCTTCTTCCGGAGCTGGGTGTCTTGACAAGAAGTCCTCTCCAACATTTTCCTTCCCAGGAATGTACTCTACTGTGAAATTATAAGGTTGAAGTAACAACGACCACCGCATCAAACGGGCGTTGAGCTTCTGAGAAGTAGCCAAGAACATCAGGGGTTGATGATCCGACTGGACTCGAAACTTAACTCCATACAAATATGGCTGAAATTTTTGCACTGCCCATACGAGGGACAAGCACTCTCTCTCGACAGTTGAATAATTCCTCTCCGCCTGTAGAAGTTTCTTACTTGCGTATGCTACAGGTTTCAAAACCGAAGCATCGTCTTTTCCTTCCTGTAACAGAGCGGCTCCAATTCCAATCGCGCTCGCATCTGTTCTCAACACAAATGGTTTTGAAATGTCAGGGAGCTGTAATACAGGTTTGCTGACCAAGGCCTCCTTTAACTGACTATAGGCATTCTCACATTCTGGTGTCCAAATGATTTGGTCCGGGAATCCCTTTTTCAAGGTTTCCGTCAACGGAGCTCCCAGTTCCGTGAAATGTGGGATAAATTTGTGGTAGAACCCACAAAACGAGAGAAAAGATCGCACATCCTTCTTCGTTTTTGGCCTTGGTGCATTTCTGATTTTCTCCAGGTTCTTCTCTTCTGGAACAATGTGTCCTGGAGTGATGGTGTGACCTAGAAATTCCAGAGTCTGGTAACCAATCATGCACTTGGTTGGACGAGCAGTAAGCCCTGCTTCCTTGAGCCTATTAAACACTCTCTCCAAGGATTGTAAGTGGTCATCCAGGCTGTCACTGGAAATCAGAATATCATCCATGAATGAGATGATGGATGGATCCTGTAACGGATCTAGTAAAGTCCTCATCATGCGTGTAAACACACTAGGTGCATTGCTGAGTCCAAAGGGCATGACCTTGAATTCGTAGTGTCCACTGGGTGTACTGAAAGCTAACAGTGGTCGAATCTCCGGTTTGACTGGTATCTGATAGCACCCCCGACTCAGATCCACCTTTGAAAAGTACCGAGCCTTATGGAGCCTAGCGAATAACTGAGTTGGATTCGGCAAAGGTTCCACCTGAAATTGTGTGTGACTGTTCAGAAGTCGGTAATCTATACACAACCTGTGTTCTCCACTTGGTTTGCGTAACAAAACTACCCCCGCATTGTATGGGGATGTGGACGGTGCAATCACGTCATCCTCCAGCAGTTTTTGTATTTCCTCCTCCAGGGCCTTTTCTTTAGAGAATGGCACTGGGTAAACCTTTTGGCGAACAGGCTCCTGTGTGGTCAAAGTCATCTCGAACTCAACCAACCTCGTTCGTCCTGGTTTATCAGTCAGTATCTCCTTATGAGACTTGAGAACCTGGGTTATCCTTTCCCTCTCCTGGGAGGTCAGATCAGGGTTCACTTTCACATCCCTATAGGTTTCCTGGTGTACTAAGGGATATTCCCTGCCCTCGCTGGTTCCCACTTCAGTCTCCACTGCAACTGCCATTGCCATGAGGTGAGCTGCCTTGTCTCCGGGTCTCTCTTCGTATTTCCGCAAGAGATTGATATGGAAAATCTTCGACTTTCCCCGGATCCGGATTTGATAGTTGGTTCTGGATATCACCCTTTCCACGGGAAATGGTCCTTGCCAACCTATCTCCAGTTTGTTGTTTCCCGTTGGGAGTAGCAACAAGACTTTATCTCCCACCTCTAGAGATCTTTCTTTAGACCTACGGTTGTAGTAAGCCGCATGTCTTTTCCTGGCCTTTTTCAAGTTTTGATTTGCCAGAGTCCATCCCTTGTGGAGTTTTTCTTTCAGTTCCTCCACGTATTTGTAGGATGAGATCACTTCTTCTGACGTCCCCTCTTCAGTCCAACTCCTCAACATGGCTTCCAACGGTCCTTTGATTGGACGACCAAACAGCAACGTAGCGGGTGGTAGTCCTGTTGAGCCATGAGGAACTTCCCTTTAGGCAAAGAGTGCTGCTGGGATATATTCATCCCACCTATCAGGTTTTTCCTGCGCTAGTTTCCTGAGCATTGTCATCAACGTGCCGTTGAAACGCTCCACTTGTCCATTGGCTTGAGGGTGGTAAGGGCTGGTAGGTATGTGGTTAGAGTGAAACACCCTAAATACCTCCTCCATGAGTTTTCCACAAAACTGAGATCCATTGTCCGTCAGAATTTGATCCGGAAAGCCTAATCTGGTAAAGGCCTCCATCAGTGCGTCCGCCACTCTTTTCGAGTCAATCGTGGTCAACGGTATAGCCTCACCCCACATTGTACAGCAATCCACCATTGTGAGTATATACATGTTCCTCTTCCTAGTCCTGGGAAGTGGACCCACGATATCGATGGCTACCCTCTCGAAAGGAGAGTTCATGATGGGCATCTCACCCAACACCACCGGTGCTGTCCAGTGTTTCGGTGCCACCCTCTGGCACTCAGGGCATGACTTCACATACCGACGCACATCATCTGTCATTCCCGGCCAATAGTAATGGCAGGAAATTCGCTGCATGGTGGCGGCTATACCCATGTGTCCACTAAAGGAGATGGTATGCCCCATATGAAGAATCTGGGACCGGTGAGCTTTCGGGACGACCAACTGACCGTATAGGTTGTCTCCCCTTCCTGCTCTCCTGTAGAGTATCCTATTCTTCATGTAGTACTGCCCCCGTCCTGGTGGATCAGCACTTTTCTGCAGCTTTTTGTAGCAAGGACGTAAAGTATTATCCTCACTCTGGGCAGTTCGTAGCTCCCCCGGCATTGGGTTAGTCACAATTGCTTCTGCCTCTTCCGTTCTCGTCTGAGAGCGAGTCTGCATTGCTCCCATATGGATTGGATCCCTGGGCATTCCCAGAAAGACATACCAGCAACCTAGGATGACTGGAAAAATGGGATCGGTCAATACAGCGGCCTTGATGGTGCCGGTGACGTACCTTGACCGAATCTCCACATTAGTAATAGGCAACTTCATGGTTACAGCACTCTTCTGTGCAGGCTGTATATCCAAGGTTTCACCTGTGAATTGTTCTGGATGTACCAGATCCGCAGAAATCACGGCCTCCCCGTCCAGTCCTGTGTCGTATAAACACTCCACTTGACGACCGTTAACCTCTACCAATTCCACTACAGGTGGTTTTTCCTGGTCTGGAGTCTCTTCCTCGGCCTCGACCTGTTCGGTGGGCTCCACCTTAGGTTTCCCGGGGCACACGACGAATTGAGTGTCTCCTGACTTTCCCCTGCAGTCAATAGCATTGTGCGTGTTTGACTTGCATTGGTTGCACCATTTCCCTGTCCTAGATTTTCTATTGTCGGACTTGAGTGAGCTCTCCTGGTGGCGAGCTTCCTTGTTGACCTTGGCATTTTCCGTGACAACCTCCTTGGAAGTCACTTGACATGCTGCGAAGTGAGGGTTCTTAGCCTTCGATTTGCAGTCCCTCGTATTGTGAGAGGGTGACTTACAAATTGAACACCACTTCTCCGACCACGGTCGTTTTGGTGTAGAGCTTGAAGTGCTCTTACTTCCCTCCTTCTTCTTCTCTGAACTATCCTCTGATTTTTGCACATAAGGTTCCCACTTTTTTGTTCCTGAGTTTTTGGTTTTCTTCTTGTCATGTTTCTCTTCACTTTTGGAGTTGGTGGAAAGGTTTTCCCCTGCCTCCCCATGTACTTCGACGAACCGTTCTGCTAATTTAGTCACGAGGTCAATACGTTCCGCTCCTTGTTCTCCCAGGAACGTCCTGAGAGGTTTAGACATTTGCTTCTTCAGCTGGTCGACCATCATGAGCTCTTCCAGACTCTCATAGTCATGTGCGAACCCAGCCAAATCCATCCACTTATGGAGATAAGATTTTAGACGCAAACTGTAGGCGGCAAACAACTCTCCCGGTTCTCGTTTCGCTGCTCGAAATTTTTTCCGGTAGGTATGTGACGTAACCTCGAATCGTTTCAGCAGAGCCGTCTTTAACTCGTCATAATTGTTTTCCTGTCCTGGTGGCAGGCGAGAATAAACCTCGTATCCGGTCCCGCGTAAACCCTGGGATAGCTTAAGATTCCATTTGTTACGCTCCAGACCCATAGCAACTGTCATAGCCTCGAAGCGTTGAAGGTACTGGTCAATCTTCTCTTTGTCCTCCTCGTAGACCGCCAAAGGAAACTTCATGGCATGGTACCCATGTCCACCTACTGGTGTTGAGCCTGGGATGGAGGAACTTCCAACTGCTCCCTCAGTTTCTCCATTAGATTGACTCTTCAACTCGAGTTCCCTCATCCGGTACTCGTGCTCCCTTTTCTGAGCTTCTTGTTCAGCTTCCAGTTTCCTAGCTGTTTGCTCAGCTTCAAATTTCTTAGCTGCTTGCTCAGCTTCCAATTCCATCCTTCTCAATTCCAACTCGGCCTTTCGATCTTCCCTTTCTGCTTGACGATACTCTCTCTCTCCACTTCCTGTATGTAATCCGTTAGAGCAGACCCCGCCAATCCCATGTCCTCCCCTTTTGCCTTTAATTCTAACGTGGTTAGTTTAGGGGTGGCCATTTTACAGAGCGAGAAGCTAGCAGGGCGAGTACAATATAACTGCAAATTACTATACAGATATATGAACAAGTACTATAAATCTAGATATTACCACACACAGCACATTCACTCAGTGACAAGAGTAGAATCAGGACCACAGACCTATGCAGACGTGTGAAGTGTGAACAGGTAAGATATTAATTAGTCCTAACCCCTATCCACATTCACTCTAGCTGGATTCTCCAAAATGATATCTCCCTCTTATAACTCAGGATCCCGTGTCAAAAGACCCCGTGGTCAGAAGATCCCACTGTCAAAGGTTCCTGCTTGCAGGAGATCTCGCTGTCCAAGTATTCCGTTTATTAGAGATCCCGCTGTCCAAAGATCCCATTTACGAGAGATCCCGCTGTCCTAAGATCCCGGACGAGCCCCCAATAATGTCGTGTCCTCCTTTAAAGTGTCGTCCCTGGAGTGAAGAGAGTCGACACCCACATTATAATATTTTGTTCCTCTCAATATTCTGGAGAATCCACCAGCTTCCGTCCAACACACTCCATCAGCCTATGGACACCTTTTCCTATCACTCTCTCACTGTCGTACTATGCCCCCTTCTCATACTTCCCCAACGCAACATACTCAACAACTCTTGCTTCTAAAATTTAATAAAGATTAATTTATTAAAAGAAAAGTGTAATGTATATGAGACGTGTATGTGAAGAAAATGTGTGACGTGTTCTATAAAGTGTGTAGAATCGGACTCTCAGACAACAACCCAGTCAGCTGATCCCAGCAAGGATAGACCACAGCACGTTACGTCAGAACATGTACTTCTCACCCAGCGCCGAAACCATCCTGCTGGATACTGATTTGCCTCTGTAGACCTCTGGTAATCCCATTTCATGAACATCAGAAATAGACCCCGGTGGTATAAACAGTTAATCATGGACCGGTTGCACCCTACACAATGTCCGTTCCTACTGTTCATTAAAAAAAATGCACAAGTCCTTTGTAGTGTGTACACAGTTACTAATGTTAATTGTTACTGTACTGGATCCTCACTCGTGTCTATCTAGCCTCAAGTATCATGTCTTGTGTTCTATTACACGAGATTATATCACACTAGGCAACTATTATCAGTAATGTTCTCAGTTAGTTACTACTGTCTGATGCTGTGTGGTGCATCAGTAATCATCACCCTCTTTGGTGAATCATCTTCCTTCTAGCTTTAGTTACGTTCTGTAAGCAACTTTATTGACTGTCCACTGGTGTTCTTCCGAATTGGATTTGAACTTTTCCTAAAAACTTGTTGATTTTCCTCGGATCTGGTAGGGAACCTAGGATAGAAACAACACATCTGGTGATAGTACTAGTCACTGATCCTATCGGCTGAGTGTAAGCCTATTGCCTTGCATAGTGATCTTTAGCTAACTAAACTTGTCCTAGAGCAGATTAGCTACCCACATAAGGCCGAATCAGGCTATGACAAGGAAGGACCCATACAGAGTGCAAAACCCCAGCGGGCAATTCCCCCGTCTCCCAATTATCCATCAGTACTCTATTCTTAACTAGCAGAGCTAATATCACTATTCTACTCTAACTAGTTTCCACTAACAGTGCTAATCATCACACTATAGTTTTAACAAGGCTACAGTCTATATTAATTAGAACTAATATAAGAATAGGTTATACCTTAAATGGCACTACTGCAGTCCTATCAATCATATCTACATCTGCCATGATAGGCACGTGTAAAATTAAGTCACTAATTAACACACGGTAGATATTATTTTCACTAAGCACTGCAGTGCCCTTGCACTCCGACTAGAGCCACATTTCCAAGTCCCCCTAGTTGGCCCCAACTCGGGTTTATATGGCAAACTACCAAAGTTGGCCACGTGACGTTATCCTTTATTCCCCCACACAGGTGGCACATCGGCAGATCATCCCCTGCCAGGGATCCATCCCCCCTCTGGCTCCCTCAATGTCAGACCTGTCACCACTGGCCCTGACATCCAAAACAATCTAGAGAGTCACTGTCGAGTTCCAACAAAGAGTTTCGATACCAAGCTGCCAATCATGGTTTTCCAAACAACCTACATTGTGCACGTGACGTTGTTGATATACTGCAGGTGTTCCCTGTTTCCAATAACCAGCCCTCAACTTTCTGTCATGTGGTGACAGTCAAATCTGCCATTCCGTTTTATGTCGGGAAATACCCACTGACAGTCTGACCGTTTTCTCCCTAGTCGGGCACTTCCGACCTGTTGATAAACTGTCAATCTTCTGTTCAGTGGTGACACTCCCAGCCGCCCTTTCGCCTGATGTCCGGAACTATAGATGACAGATGGAACCATTCCATATCCTGAGCGGGCAAGGCTATGTGACTTTAACTGTTTATGAACTGCCAACGCGGTGTATCCATTCCTTCTCACTCACCACCAAATGTGTATATGTGCTGCCCCGATGTAACCCGTGCAGCTGTGTTTACTCTGTTAGTACGACTGTTGTGGCCTAGAAAATATACGCCAAGCAAACGTCGGTATTATCATTATCTGGTTAACTCATGGCGATCTCGTGACAGGTGTGTTGGGTGTAAGGTGCTAGCCCTATATTTGTACAGACTAGTCAGCACATACTAGATAATGTCAATAGCACTCCGGTCGTCTTTACCTTCCAGAACATTCCCAGGTACCAATGTTACGCTGGGTCAACAAAGGCGACCAGGTCAGTTAATGAGAACATAGGACCACCCGCCCGGCAGGCAAACGTGCTGGCTACTGAGCTACCGGGCGTCCGTCGATGGATGGGGCGTGACCTGGAAAGCTACTGGGCTTCCATTAATGGATTAGGGGTGACCTGTAAAGTTACAAGGCTTCCATTAATGGACGGGGAGTGACCTGTTAAGCTACCGGGCTTCCATTGATGGATGGGGCGTGACCTGTAAAGCTACTGGGCTTCCATTCATGGATTGGGAGTGACCTGTAAAGTTACAAGGCTACCATTAATGGACGGGGAGTGACCTGTTAAGCTACTGGGCTTCCATTGATAGATGGGGAGTGACCTGTAAAGCTACCGTGCTTCCATTGATGGATGGGGAGTGACCTGTAAAGCTTCCTGGCTTCCATTGATGGATGGGGAGTGAATTGTAAGGCTATCGGTACCTGGCTTCTATTGATGGATGGGAAGTGACCCGTAAAGCTACCGGGCTTCAATTGATGGATGGGGAGTGATTTGTAAGGCTTTCGGGCTTCCACTGATGGATGGGGCGTGACCTGTAAAGCTTCCGGGCTTCAATTGATGGATGGGGAGTGACTTGTAAGGCTATCGGGCTTCCACTGATGGATGGGGAGTGACCTGTAAAGTTTCCGGGCTTCCATTGATGGATGGGGAGTGACTTGTAAGGCTATAGGGCTTCCACTGATGGATGGGGAGTGACCTGTAAAGTTTCCGGGCTTCCATTGATGGATGGGGAGTAACATATGTTATTGACGAGGCAGAGAACATTAGAATGCTGATGTTTTGTAGTTTGCCATTACTTAATGGACAATAAGCTTCCGGGCTTCTATTGATCGATGGGGAGTGACCTGTAAAGCTACAAAGCTTTCATTGATGGATGGGGAGTGACCTATAAAGCTATCGGGCTTCCATTGATGGATGGTGGGGGTGGGGGTGACCTCTAAAGCTACCGGGTTTCCCTTGATGGATGGGGAGTGACCTGTAAAATTACCAGGCTTCCATTGATGGATGGGGAGTGACCTGTAAAGTTACAAGGCTTCCATTGATGGATGGGGAGTGACCTGTAAATCTACCGGGTTTTCCTTGATGGATGGGGAATGACCTGTAAAATAAAGTAACCATAACATCTTCACTATTTATGTCTAATGTCTCTAGTCAATTTATGATTTTCATTTGTTTGTTGGAGGAATGTCTGATTCGGTGTTCTGTCCGCCTTGGTATTTTTTTAAATTGTCCCGAGAAACAACATTTCCCCAGCCTGTAGATGTCCCTTAGCTTGTCTACTTATTGTTCATGTTTCACATGCATACAACACTTTATGTAACACTGCGATACTCTTTTTCATACTGCTGATCAATCAATCATGTGCCATGTCGGAAAGCGTGGGCGGTCATGATTCGCCATTTCACTCGATCACCAGAGTCGTGGATCAGCTCAGTGTTCCTGTCTCGTCCATGCCATGTGGCCAAGCCATCCAGATATTTTCCTCTCGGTCTTCCTCTTGGTCTGTTCCCTTCGATCTTGCCAGCTGTCACTAAGTTCTCCAGTCCATTTCTTCTCATAACATGTCCAAAAAATTTGGACTGTCTACGTCTAATTTCTCTAATCAATCTACGATTTTCATTTGTCTCTTGTAGTACTTGGTCATTGTTTTTTCTATCTGTCCATGGTATTCTTTGCATTTTATTCAGAAACCACATTTCTGCAGCCATCAGATGTTTTTCAGCTTGACTGCACATTGTCCAAGTTTCACATCCATACAAAAGAACAGGCTCTATGTATCCCCTCAACACTCTTTTTCTCGTTTCAATTGACATCATTTTATTGGTCAGAATGTTTTTCATCTTGCTAAAGGCTACTTTCGCCATGGCGATTCTTGTTCTAATCTCTTCAAGGCATCTGCCATCAGATGTTATGAGTGTTCCGAGATAATTGAACCGATTCACTTGTTGAAGAATATTCCCATTTACTTGTATATTACATTGTGGTACTTCGTTCTTCCTAGTGACGACCATAACCTGTGTCTTCCTACAATTTAATTCCAACCCCAGCTGCTCACTGTGTACAACAACAGCGTCTACTAATTGTTGCAGATCCTGTGCATTGTCTGCAATCAATACTGTATCATCTGCATATCTAATGTTATTTATGTTTCGTCCTCCAATGCTGATTCCATTTAGGTCTTCTACATTTCTGAAAATATTTTCACTGTATAGGGAAAAAAGATCTGGAGACATTACACATCCCTGCCTAACACCTCTCTTAATAGGTTTATATTGTCCTACTTCATTATCAATCCTTATGGCAGCTTGTTGTTTCCAATATATGTTTTTTACAAGTCTAATGTCTTTCCCATCAATTTGTAGATCTGCAAGCATATCCACAATGTTAACATGTCTAACTCTATCAAAAGCCTTTGTGTAGTCAATAAAGCAAAGATTTATATCCTTGTTTACTTCTAAAGCACGTTCAATAACTGTTCGCAGCACATACACAGCATTTACTGTACCCTTTCCTTCTACAAACCCACATTGTTCTTCCCCTATTTCAGGTTGTATTTTCTTCCTCACTCTTTGCATGATAATTCGTAACAAAATCTTTGTGATGTGACTCATTATACTAATTGTTCTATGTTGATCACATTCTAAGGTTCCTGATTTCTTTAGGATTGCAATAAATACAGAATTACATAATTCAGAAGGTATATCTCCAGTATCATATAATGTGTTCAGCAGTCTAGTGACTTGCTCTAGTCCAAATTCTTCTAAAGCTTTAATCATTTCTGCTGTGATGTTATCTGCACCGGGGGCCTTGCCAGCTTTCATATGCTTAAGAACATTTTGAACCTCCATCTTTAAAATTGCTGGTCCTTCATTATTAAATCTAACAGCATACTGTTCCTCTCTGTTATCATTATACAGGTCTTTCACATAATCTGTCCATACATGTAGAATCTGATCTTTTTCTATTATGATTTTGCCATCTTTAGTTTTTAGACAGCCTGTTGATGTACTTGTTCTTTTATTAGTAAGTTCCTGAATTCTTTTGTGCACTAATTTGGTATTTTGACTGTTGTGTTGTTTTTCAATTTCTAAGCACTTTTCCTCAAACCATGATTCTTTTGCCTTCCTACATAATATTCTGACTTGTCTGTGAATTTCTTCATATTTGGCAGGATTATTTTTGTTGAGTCTTCTTGTTTCCATTAAGTGTAAAATTTCCTCAGTCATCCATTTCTTACGACCCACCTTCTTTAATTTTGGAATAGTTGTTTCTGCAGCCACATTGATTGAATTCTTTAACATTTCCCATTGATCATCCACATCCTGGAATAGGATCTCTAGATCAGACAATATTTCAAATCTGTTCTGTACTTCTATGTTGAATTTGTTTTGTATTTCCTTGTCATTACTCAATGTACACAAGTCATATTTAATGTTTCCTGTTATATACTTGACTTTCTTCAACTTTATCCTCAATGTTCCTGTGAGTAGTCTGTGGTCACTATAACAATCAGCACTGGGAACTGTTTTTGCTACTGTTAGCGCGTTTCTAAATCTTCTGCTAATGAGAATGTAGTCAATCTGGTTTCTAATCCTGCTATCAGGACTCCTCCAGGTCCATAATCTTCTAGGGTGTTGCTTGAACCAGGTGTTTCCTACAATCATTTCCTGTTCTTTTGCCCACTCTACTAGTCTGTATCCTCTTTCATTTCTCTCTCCTAAACCATAGTTTCCTACTGTGTATCTATCCCCTTGATTTCCTACTTTTGCATTGAAGTCCCCTATTATGATGTTTATTTCTGAATTTTTACATTTCTTTAAGGCAGACTCTATGTCATTATAAAATTCCTCTACACTATCTTCACTGGACTCTTCTGTTGGGGCATATACTTGAATAACATTTAGGTTAAAAGGTCTGCCACTCAATTTAACTAATAGAACTCTGTCCGACACGGCTCAATATCCCTGAACAGACGTTGATGTTTTCCGGTCCAAAATTATTGCCACTCCCCTATGTCGATCTTCACCTCCAGAATAAATAATCTTAAAATCTTTATGTATCTTGATGCCTGCTCCTGTCCATCTCGTTTCGCACATACCTAATATATTAATTTTTTCTCTTTGAATTTCTTGTGTTATGTTCTCTAATTTTCCGTCGTTGTTTAACGTCCTAACGTTCCATGTTCCTAATTTTAATGTCTCTGTCCTTGTCTTGCGATGATCAGTCTTTAAGCGAATCATAATAAACTAGGCACTTTCAAAGAGGTAGTTTGCCGTTGCTTTCCTCTATGGCAGTGACCATACTGGCCGGATTACCGCAACCATTGTCTCTCGAAAGAGATCCTCTGCTTGCCGTCGCAAAACTCGAGACCATAACCAACAAATATCTGTCGGCTGCCCTCAAAATTTCATCCACCACCTGCCTTCCGTGGCTTCTTTTGAACACTTCCAATAAACAAACACGAAATAACATCACTTAATCCAAAGGAAAAACACTATCCACACGAATTCCACGGGAGTTTCCATAGGAAATCCACAGAAAAACACTGAACAGCGTCCCTTTATTACTAAGTATGTTTTCCATCTTACACAAACCTTTTTTTTACAAATGGCGATTCTTTTTCGAATCTCTACAGGGCACCTCTCGTTAGATGCTATAACTGCTCCGAGATTATTATACTGATTCACCTGTCTAAAAAATATCCCATTAACATGGATGTTATATTGTGTATTATTTCCTATTGGTGATAATAAGAATTATATTTTCTGGCAGTTTAATTCTAACACTAGTTGCTCACTATTTACAATAATCGAATGCGCTACGAGAAGTAAGTCGTCTGCGAGAACCAAGTGATGGCTATGAATCTACAACCATGGTCAGACTGCGAGAATAGAAAGTTAAAAGAGGTGTGACCAGACAAGAACATTATGCAGGAGGCCAAAGAAGATTAATAAACCAACCCAGAACTGGTGTCGTGAGCCGCTACACGCTGCAAATACTGAGGAGGGGGTCCGAGCACTTACGGACTGACTGTTTCAATATTCAGTGAGGATGATCTGTCGACTAAATAACTAACATTTACAATAACATGATGCATTAAGTCCTGCAGGTCTTGTTCATTTTCAGCAATGAATACGGTTCATATGGATATCTTATGTTGCTGATGCTATGTTTTTCGGTGACGACTCCCCTCATATTGTGTATATTTCTAATAATATAATCACTACATAGGAAAAACAAAGGTCTGGAGGCGTTACACATCCCTGACATCCCTGTCGCTCACCTCACTTGATAGGTTGGTACTGGCCTACTTCATTATATATTTCTATGGAAGTATGTTGCATCTAACATACTGATTGGCTGGTAATGGCCTGCGTTATTATCAATATTTATATGGAAGCATGTTGCTTCAGGTATATATTCTTGACAAATGTAAGCTATTTCCCGGTATTACTACATAAATACAATCTGAAAGAAGTTACGGCAGAAACATTTGGCTTAGGATCCACATCTTAACTCCCTTTTAACACCACCTATGAGCCGGCAGGTTCAAGTTATCGTTTTGAGGCCTCGAGCGGGGCATAACAGACTGAACAAGCCTTTGTATAAGCTTCACCTGAGTGACTCAACCACGATGCAGAACATGGATAGGCACCCAGTGGAGATCAGAAGGGAATACTGGCCTAGTGAGGCGGCTTTACATGAAAATACTGGCCTAGTGAGACGGCTTTACATGAAAATACTGGCCTAGTGAGACGGCTTTACATGAAAATACTGGCCTAGTGAGACGGCTTTACATGAAAATACTGGCCTAGTGATACGGCTTTACATGAAAATACTGGCCTAGTGAGACGGCACTGCATTCAAATACTGGCCTGGTGAGACGGCACTGCATTCAAATACTGGCCTGGTGAGACGGCACTGCATTCAAATACTGGCCTCGTGAGACGGCACTGCATTTAAATACTGGCCTAGTGAGGCGGCACTGCATTCAAATACTGGCCTGGTGAGACGGCATTGCAAGCAAATACTGGCCTAGTGAGACGGCACTGCATTCAAATACTGGCCTAGTGAGACGGCACTGCATTCAAATACTGGCCTAGTGAGACGGCTTTACATGAAAATACTGGCCTGGTGAGACGACACTGCATTCAAATACTGGCCTAGTGAGACGGCATTGCAAGCAAATACTGGCCTAGTGATAAGGCACTAAATTTAAATACTGGCCTAGTGAGACGGCACTGCATTCAAATACTGGCCTGGTGAGACGGCACTGCGTTCAAATACTGGCCTGGTGAGACGGCACTGCGTTCAAATACTGGCCTAGTGAGACAGCACTGGATTCAAATATTGGCCTAGTTAGACGGTATTGCATTCAAATACTGACCTAGTGATACTGAACTGCATGCAAATACTGGTCTAGGTAGACGGCAATGATTGTCGGCAGATTGCCCAATGAGACGGCGCTAGATTTAGATACTCGTCTGGTGAGACGGCACTGCATTCAAAACTGTATGGAACAAAGGAGAAGATTCGGGAAACCGTTAATGACATTGCGAGAACTCGCCCATCAGGGTTACACTGTAAACATGAAAGAATGAACACAAGAAGAAGAATTTGGAGAAAAAAGACAACGCCCATGTGGGAATAAAAAAAGGTTACATAGATAATTACATGCTGTCTAAACTACATTTGAAAAGCGGATATAATAGAACAATTAATGTGTATCTCATAGAAGAATATTTTCGCATAATAAAATTTTCAGATGCAGTCAAGTCTTTAGTTTAACACATAAAATGCCACGAAACGTGGCACATTGTTTGATCTGGGAAGATTGGCGGCCACTGGGATCGGCACGTAAAAATGACATATTTACCTAAGGTTAGAACGCTCTACCCTGCTAGCTTGCTTAAGATACATAAACATGACCTTATCCTTATCAACAACGCACACACACCAAAACATCTGTCGCGGGAAGCTTCTATGAGTATAACAAAAACATGCCGCTGAGGAGTATAATTGTCTTTACAGAGAGCCGCGTGTACGGCGCCACGCCAGTATGACTAAGTTAACTCTTTATTTCCGGGAACCGAGGTAGCACGCTAGGTTGCTAGTCCTTTTGCCGTGTTCCAATCCCCTTTGAGGCGGGGATGTTTCTCTTTGATTGACCCGGATCTGAGGTCGAAGAAGTCTAAAATGGGCACCAAGTAATTTCCTGTGAAGTAAAGACAACCGATGTAATATTGATCACATCACTATCAGGTGCCGAGTGGTCTATACACATTCAAATGCTCAATACGCTCCCTGGCGGGGAAATGGCCCCTTTATTCTTTACTCTTAGCACATAAGATGTCACCGGATGCCCGATGGGAGACAGCCACTATGAAAAATCAGGCAAGATGTAAAGAGGTTAAATATACAGTAGCAAAGTCCACTACCGAAGACTTGTTTAATTAGTGTGTTCTGACCAAATGCAAAAACTTCAGAGAACATATTAAGCGATAGTTGGGATTCACAGGAAAGATCCAACCAAACAGCACGCGTTGCTTGCGAGTTACAAACTAAAAAGCTAAATTAAAGACCTCTTCACCGTGCCATGTACCATATTGGGGGTATGCAGCTAATGTCATATGTTTAGACCAACCGGATTTGATGGCTGATGTAGTCAGTATAACACCGGCCCTTTTTAACATCCCAGAAAATTGTCAGGTACACATTTGTATTTATGCATTTATTTTCGTGTCTA
This sequence comes from Cepaea hortensis, assembly GCA_963921405.1. Lineage (NCBI taxonomy): Eukaryota > Metazoa > Mollusca > Gastropoda > Stylommatophora > Helicidae > Cepaea > Cepaea hortensis. The sequence goes on along the minus strand of OY992882.1, from coordinate 80,285,710 downwards.
TATGCGTCCCAGTGTTGGACACTTAACATCAACTGAAAACCACATATGGAAATTTGAATATAAGTATTACAGAAGAGTATTAAACATTCATTTGGAGGAAACAGAAAACAAAAAGATCTATCTAGCCAACTGAACTCAATATTGAAGAAGACTGGTTATTTAGACAAATAAAATTGAAGAAATTGAAACTTTTAGGCATGTAAACAGGCTTCAGCGTCTGGAAAAAGATCATTATGGTGGAAAGTGTACCAGGGAAGAGAGGAAGAGGCAGACCATGACATATATGAATTCAAAATGTGGTAGATAGTTTACACATGTCGGCGACAGAAGCCGGGCATATGGCTTATGCTGTAAATACAGCTGTAAAGACTGATGGATAGCACATTACGATAAGAACAAACCACTGGATAATGATGATAATGATAGTCACTCCAGATCCTTTCGGTAAACAGAATCATTGACTTTAGAAAGATTATAATCCATGTTCATATGGCCGGCAGGCGAGAGCTCTAGCTACTATGGTACAACGATACACTGGTCAGCATTATGTTGCCTTTTATTTTCCCAGACACATCTCTCGAGTACTATTTTATGAGGCCTGGGTTGACCCACGACCCATACCCGTTGGGGTGAAAATGTGTATGTCACTCCCACGTACACTAGATACAATCTGTATGTGTTTATGTGAGGACGTGCGTGTGTGTGTGTATGTGTGTGTGTTTACGTTTGTGAATGTGTGTGTGTGTGTGTGTGTGTGTGTGTGTGTGAGTGTGTGAGTGTGTGTGATTCTTATTACATTTACTAAGAGTGAAATATGCATAAAGTTGTTATATTTTGCTGACACTGTTCAATGTTCAAGATACACTGTAGACATATATGTTACAATGTACATACGGCTAATCTTTCCGTGCCCAAGAATTTATTTTAACTCTCTCTGTTACAGACAAGTTACTCGAACACTTTCTATACCAGGCAATCCTTGTCTTCCGCTGTTATCATCTCATAATGAAGCATAGGCTTAAAAAAAAAACAAAAAAAACTTACGCCAATCCCATTTTTTAAAAACATCGAATTCTCATCTATCCCCATACGGATTGTACCCCTTACAGGAAAGACAGGCGAATGTCTATAGTCTGTTTACTTTTGTCTGCCCCAATATAAAATGCCATATATCAGTAACCAACTGAGGGGAAATGATGAGATTTAGCATATAACCTTATCATTATGTCCCAACAAAAACATTTTTGTTCTGGAGATTGTAAAGCAGATTTCAAAGTTTGTTTCTATGCTTTATATAATTTACGGGCCCGAGATTAAATGTATTACACCTTCGAATTCACCTTCACCCAGACAAATCTTCTCGTGGTTCACGTACGGCGCTCAGTTAAATTGGGGTGTTCAGAGGTGTTGTCAACGTGGTTTCTTTCATGAAACGTGATTATATAAATAAATATACAAATAAATCTTACCATTAATATAATATTAATAGCTAATATTTGAATGTGTGAATATTGTTCAATGGGATTGAATGTGAAATTGTGTACACTTCAAAGCATCACTATAAAGTTGTACACATATTTTTTTTTCAAGAAGCTGATCGCAGGAAACTGTTTCATACTGTTACAAATCCCCAAAAAAGAACAGTGCATGCATTGGGTTTGAGTAAACGGTCATTTCGTCGATGGGTGCAAGAATCTGGAATGAAACCAACACGCGATAAGCAAACGGTAGGTAGAAAGGCAATTGTAGACAGCTTTGACAAGGATGTCGTAAGGTGAGCTATTATAAAAATGCTGGATGCCAAAGAAACAGTGACTGTAAGAAAACTCAGGGTTTGGTTGAGAAAGAACAATAACATAGAGCTATCCAAAACAATTTTGTGGAAAATTATAAGGACATTAGGCTTCACATTTAGAAAGTACAAGGGAAGTAGAAATATCCTTTGCGAGCAACCGCATTTAGGAGCCATGAGAAGCAGATCAATCAATCAATCATGTGTCATACTGGAAATCGTGGGCGGTCATGAATCGCCATTTCACTCGATCACCAGAGTCACGGATCAGCTCAGTGTTCCTGTCTCGACCATGACATGTGACCAAGTCATCTAGGTATTTACTTCTCGGTCTTCCCCTTGGTCAGTTCCCTTCGATCTTGCCAATTGTCACTAAGTTCTCCAATCTATTTCTTCTCATAACATATCCAAAAAATGGTGACTGTCTACGTCTAATTTCTCTAATCAATCTACGATTTTCATTTGTCTCCTGTAGTACTTGGTCATTGGTTTTTCTGTCTGCCCATGGTATTCTTTGCATTTTCAGAAGAATACCTACGTGAAATAAGGGAAATGCGCAAAGAAAATTATGACATGGTGTATTTTAGATGAGACGTGGATCAATGCGCACCACACAAGTGAAAAGGGATGGCAATCAGTGGATGGGAAGATAAAGCGATATAAGCCCAGTAGTAAAGGATGGCGTTTGGTCATAGCCTATGCTGGTAGTACTCAAAATGGCGTACTACAGAATGCTGACTCGTGTTCGTATCAAAGCATACAGACAATAAGGATTATCATAATGAAATGAATGGTAATGTATTTAGAGATTGACTCGAGAATACAGTACTTCCATCCCTTGATAGACCGTCTTGTCTAATCATGGACAATGCATCATATCACAATGTTGTTGACCAAGAAGACAAAATACCTAGTGCATAGAGCACAAAGGAAGCAATATAGATATTTCATTCAAATTGTCTGACGTCAAGATACTAACCCAGTCCGCGCTATTAAATATTGATAAAAGTTACTGGAAAAAATGTGAGGACCATGTGATGAAAGCGGAAGAGGACTATTGGAGAAAGCATGGATTGAATATTATGCAACCGAGAGCAGTCATCAACCTATTGGAATCGTCCGACACAGATTAAAGTCTGGGCAGATCGCAGACCTAAATCCACGTGCACACTTTCTGGGATATGTTGCCCCAACTATTCAGACGAATTGCAGGCCCTAAACATTACAGCATCAGCACAAAGTCAATGGCAACAGTTTGTATTCTAAAGTGATGAATTTTCAATTCCGCAAGCCCTCAGCCGCGACAAACAACTGGTATTTAAAAAACAACAACAACACTAAACACATTGAATACCAACAGAAGACTAATATTGCGGTGGACACTGACATATTGTGGCATAACAAGAACGTGAGAGCAAACACGTTGTCAAATTAGGGAACAACACACGTACATACGAATCAATCTATAAACGTCAATGAAAAGAGGACCAACATCTTGGTCGTTAAGAAGAAAGCCCACTAAAGATACACTAACAACTATTTTCATAGTGCAAAACAGGTAATCATGTTCCGTCTCTGAACGGTAAACAACAAAGTAGACAATCTTTCACGAAGACTCAAAGCGGGTCTGTCACCCATGTGTACGTGTGAACACACTACACAGACAGCTGAACAGATCCTTAAAAATTGACACATGATGACTAAATTGCGGTATCATTTCTGGTCACTCCATACGCACATTAACGCACAGCTATTTGGAAGCTTTCACGAACTCAATATAAAAAGCTAAATGCATCCTATTAACTTCTTGTGTACACATTATTAACCAGCAGCTGAAGAAACAAGAAGGAAATGGAAAAAAAAAATAAGGTAAGAAATATATTCCTTCTACTTTCCTGTCAATTTACACATTATTTACCCCTTGCCTCTGTAAATTCTCTGTCTTTACTAATATAACACATTGCACCCCTCTCGGGATTCTCCGCGGTGAAGTGGTCAAGCCGTCTGACTCGGGCTCCGAAGGTTCAATTCCGGGCCGCGTCCTTCATTTCACGAGTGCATTTGTTCGGAAACTCCCGAGGGTCGTCGCTGGAGCTACGGAGTTCGTGCTTTGTGTGACGCCTTCCGCGCTGCAGAAAGAGACTGAGCCATATGGGATAAAAACCCGGTGCAATACAGTCGACCCTGTCGACATTTAAGTGACTTTTTGTTTATTGCACCCACTCCCATACGAATCCGGCTACGCCTTGTACTTGTGTCGTTACCCGAAATTACGTGCTTTACCGTAAAACTATGAATAAAATTTGGTGGAACTGCGGTAAAGCTGTGAAAGTGTAAACAATATAAAATGACACAAAGTAGTGCAGCTTTACATAACAGAGTTAAGACACATACAGAACGTTGCGGCGATTAGCCTTCATCAGCAAACAAGCACATTCACAAACACAACATTCAGTCAAGGAGGTCTCCTGTGACTACATCAGAAGGTGACGACAGGACGAGAAGAACAAAAGCATGGAAAAAAGGGAAGCAATGAAGAGAAAATGAGAATTAAAAAACTGTTAATTGAAAAGAATGTTTTTTTATTTTTTTATTTTTTTCCCCCCGCGTTTCCATTCTGTTTCAGGATATTGCGGTCAACACCAGCATCTTTCAGCTGTATGCTGATTCCTAGGCTAGATTACGCTCATCAGCACGCCACGACTTTCTGAGCGACCGGCTCCATACTCTCATAAGTCACTTTTGCGAATCGAACTACTGCTAATTCTCGTCGCGTCACGTGACGAGAGTATTCGGGGTTAGCGTGAAAGCTCCTAACTCCTCGGCCACGGAGCTGGTGAAAAGAATGTTAGTTGAAGAAAATGTTAAACTGAAAAAAATGTCAATAGTGAAAACGTACATACTCACCTGACCGCTCGGATCCGCAAGTGACCAAGAAAATCTTCGATATATTCTGATGCCAGGTGCTACAGTTCAGTGAGCACATAGATGGAATGGGGCGGTGTGGTCTGGCAAGGGTATATGATCAATCACAGCGGAGGCGCTAGTGAAGTATGGGCCCCGCCAGATTGAAGGTGGCACTACCCAAAACCACATTGTGTTACGAGGCTTCATCTGATTTTACACAGCCCCAATGACACTACCACAGGGTGATTTGATCCTCAAATACGTTGTATAACAATCAACCTTACTGGCTCTATTTCATAGGGAACAGTATGAGTGAAGCCTCGTATTTGTAGACCGACCGACCCCGCATACATAGGGGACGTGTCTTGGGCACATTTCCAATCTCTCTCTCTCTCTCTCTCTCTCTCTCTCTCTCTCTCTCTCTCTCTCTCTCTCTCTCTCTCTCTCTCTTTCTATCTCTTCCATCTTGCCTCTTGGTGCCTACATATTCCAACCATATTGCTGGTGGTCTGATTTTAACACAACCACTGGGTGATTTGATCCTCAAATACGTTGTATAACAATCAACCTTACTGCCTCTAATTCATAGGGAACAGTATGAGTGAAGCCTCGTATTTGTAGACCGACCGATCCCGCATACATCAGGGGCGTGTCGTAGGCACTTTTCCAATCTCTCTCTCTCTCTTTCTCTCTCTCTCTTTCTCTCTCTCTCTCTCTCTCTCTCTCTCTCCCTACATCTTGGCTTCTCTGTGCCTACCTACTTCACGTGTATTACCAGTGGTTGGATCCTATACAACCCCAACAACTCAAGCACTGGGCGAGTAGATCCTTTAATATGTTGCATAACAATCAACCATACTAACTATTTCATAGGGTACAGTTTGAGTGAAACGTCGTACTTGTAGACCGACGTACTCTGCATACCTCATGTGGTATATCACAGGCACTTTTCCTCTCTCTCCCTCTTTCTCTCCCTCTCTCCCTCTTTCTCTCTCTCCCTCTTTCTCTCTCTCTCTCACTCTCCCTCTTTCTCTGTCTCTCTCCCTCTTTCTCTCTCCCCTTCTTTCTCTCTCTCTCTCTCTCCCTCTTTCTCTCTCTCTCCCCCATGCATCTTGCTTCTCTGTGCCTGCCTACTTCACGTGTATTACCAGTGGTTGGATCCTATACAGCCTCAGCGGCTCAGGCACTGGGCGAGTGGACCCTTAAATATGTTGCACAACAATCAACCATACTATTTCATAGGGTTCAGTATGAGTGAAACGTCGTACTTGTAGACCGACGTACTCTGCATGCCTCATGTGGTATGTCACAGGCACTTTTCCTCTCTCTCTCTCTCTCTCTCTCTCGCTCGCTCTCTCTCTCTCTCTCTCTCTCTCTCTCTCTCTCTCTTCTTACATATACTTTGCACATGCCCACATATACTAGTATTTTGTCTGTTGAGGTGTGCCTGTGTATGTATGCGCGTTCACGCATATCAGTCCACCCGGACTTTGGGACTCGCCCCTATAGTAACACAATGTGGTTTTGGGTAGTGCCACCTTCAATCTGGCGGGGCCCATACTTCACTAGCGCATCCGCTGTGATTTCTCATATACCCTTGCCAGACCACCCCGCCCCCTTCCTGCTATGTGCTCACTGAACCGTAGCACCTGGCATCAGAATATATCGAAGATTTTCTTGGTCACTTACGGATCCGAACGGTCAGGTGAGTATGTACGTTTTCTCTATTGACATTTTTTTCAGTTTAACATTTTCTTCAACTAACATTCATTTCAATTAACAGTTTTTTAATTCTCATTTTCTCTTCATTGCTTCAATTTTTTCCATGCTTTTGTTCTTCTCGTCCTGTCGTCACCTTCTGATGTATTCACAGGAGAACTCCTTGACTGTATGTTGTGTTTGTGAATGTGTTTGTTTTCTGATGAAGGCTAATAGCCGCAACGTTCTGTATGTGTCTTAACTCTGTTATATAAAACTGCACTACCTTGTGTCATTTTACATTGTTTACCGTTGTCATATATTCTGAAGGGACTGGGAGATCACTGTAGTGCATGCCCCATTTCTAATCAAAGAAGTTGGGCTCCATCCTCTTCTATCTTCAATAACCCCAGAATATGACCCTCGAGTTATTTGCAGGCCTCGTCTGATTAATTTAGTCTAGGAGATATAGATTATGGCCCTGGTGAGAATAGTAAATACTAACTGGGATTCTGCCCCTTCTCCGAGGATTCTTTTAGCTCTTGAGCCCCCTTTTTATCAATTCTGAGGAAAGTCTGGAGAATTCTCTCAGCCTGATTTATGTTAAGAAAGCATGGATGTTGAGCAGTTGATAGACCTAGAGTCTTCTCTCCCCAATTTAGTAATTCATCATGAGTGGATTTGTTTTGACAATTACACATTTAACAAATTCCAGTAGACATTGACACATGTTTTACACACATAAGATGGAGAATCAACAGATAGGTTTGACTGACAAATCAACATAAGGTCAGTTAAGGTTCATCATTTATTGACTAGCCTGTGTCCTCTGGCCTGTTACATTTTCTGTTGTGGTTTACACAAGATAACATAGAAAATGGCATATAGGCCCAATTTTACAGTCAATCAACAAATAAACATCAATGAATACTATGTCAACAAGTGTGGAAACATTGTAAACATTTAAATGTTTTACATTATAAGTGTGGAGATGATAATTCAACATTTAGGTATCTGTTCCTGAAATGGGTGTGGTGTGTTCCTTAGAGAAATGTAACCTTGTGATTGGGAGATTAGGATAAGCCTCGGTCCATTGTCTGATGGATCCACTTCAGTTCTGCCCGTGTAGCTTCTCTGAAGGCTTCCCATACTCTGCTCATGGCTTAGTCATCTTCCATCTCACGTGTGGTTCATCTCTTTCTCTCTCTTCCCTCTTTCTGGTCTGGGTTGGTTGGTTGGCCAGTTGGTTGCCACCAAGATTTCACTGTGTAAGATTCACATAGATATGTACAATCCTACCAATGCAATATTCTAGAAGTAGGTCGGAAGACACCTAAATTCCTGAAGTAGGAACTAGTTCCCCCCCCCCTCCTCTTTTCTCTGATCTAGTGTTGGGTTAATTTGGGGTGGTTAGAGTTTATCACACTGTGTACACCTGGTATCAGCTGGTTCCTGCTGTATGTAAGTTCTCATTGAACCTGGGGTCAGTGAGACGTGTACAGTAAGACAGTGACAAGAGTGAGGAGGTGTCAAAATGCATATGAATAAATGGCATACATTTATAACATTTCTATCACTCAATTGGGTTTGTAGTGTGTATAAATGGTTCTCTGTGTTTTCCCAATTAACCAACTTTTCCTTCTTCTTTGTATAATAACTCCTCTCCCATTACCTGTTGTTGTGGTGGTGTTGAGTGTTGGGTGGTGTGGTGTTGTGTTTTAAGTTATGTTGAGTAGTGGGTTAAGTCAACTTCTGGTGATGGAGTTCCGCGAAGCATAACTTTTCTGATGTAATGCAGTTCATGGGTGCCCTTATCTAAGTAAAATCTGACATAAATATAAATATTTATTCCATCAAACCCTATTTATTCAATATATGAAGGAGAAAGGGAAAATATGATTTCTCCTTCAGCTCTCTAGATTGTAAATAGGCCCAGATAAGTCTGTTTTAAAACGCGGCACTTGTTCTAGTACACGAACTGTCTTATGAACTGTAGATAGTGATAGTAATTTAAGCAGTGTTTCTGTTGAAATGCACAAGATTGCCTTAGAATCATCACTTCGTACAGTTGTCTAGAATATAATATAGTATTATTATGCACTTCTTAAAGTTAATAACTATCTATCTTTAAGAATATCAGAGATCACAGTATTCGAAGAGAGTAGTAGATTGTCAGTTTGCCCGGGAAACGGCTCTGCGTCGTCAGAATCTAACAGTCAAACATTTTCACTTCAGAGGTTTTAATTTACAATAATAAATTTCAATTGACGTTACAAACACAGGATACCATTACTTGATACTTGATACATCTGGTAATCAGTTTAATCTAAGGAGTCACAAGCTTACCTCGGATTCAGACATTCTGCTGTTCTTGTTTGAAAATTCGGTCACACCAGCTTTTGCGTCTGCTCGTCAAGCTGTCTGCAGTGGAAGTGCGCGATTAACATATTCTAAGCAGGCGTCCTAGCGGAGGCGTTGTCACGTGTCTGTTTCTATCCAATGATCTCCTGAGCTTTGGCTGATGAAATATTTCCAAGAATTGACGTCATCTGTCAATCTTTCATTTTCAGTTTTGATTTTGCGTTCGTTTTCAGTTTTGGTTTCGGTTTGAGTTTGTGCAGTCAATTGTTATATTTTCCTCTCTCTTTTGCGTGCATTCTTGGTAACTGAATAATGGTGGTTAGCGGTTATGCCACAACCGTAAAACTAGTTGGTTAGCGTGAATTCACTACATTTTCGCCAAAACATCAAAGAAATGTCTCCGCTTTCGGTGACTTAAGTTGCCTTTGGACCTATCAAAGACATATTCCTTGGGTGGGGGTAAATATTAGACGGCAGGAAAACTTTCATAATGATGCAACAGACAGCTTTCATAAAAATTGATCGTGAATCAAGGCATTCTTTTCTAAACAGACTATAGCTAGTATGCCACCGTGCTCCGGCCAGATGGAACACAATCTGCATCATCTGTAGTTTGACTCGCGCCTGGATGTGTTACTAATAATAACCATACACTTAGTGAATAATGTTGGAAATATATTAAACAAGTGTTACCTCTAGAAACACACCAGCGTAAAATTACATCATATGAGATGAGATGAATAAGAACCGCTGCTGGGAAAATAAGCAGAGATAGGGAGATGAGAAACTATGAACACATGTACGGAAAACACCGATTACTGGCTATATGGGACACTAAATGAATTAAATGGTTCTCACATGTAGTTAGAATGGGAAAAGATTAACCAGCGACTAAGCATTCTAAATGAGACCATCGGGACACAAGACAAGAGGATAACCCAGAAAGAGTTGCTGGATGGAGTAAAAGATACACTGAAGAAGTCAAATATGACATTTGCGCGAGCAACAAGACAAGCGAGAAACATAAAATTACATAGTGTTAGTGTCTGTGAATGGTTTATGATGTATGGAAGAGAGATATAGTGAGAAAATAAAAGTAAATTTTTATAGCATGTCACCATGGCATTGACAAATGTCTGAACATGAACTGATACATTGTATTGGAGGTGGCAAGATATGTTGGTTGGTTGGTTTGCTGATTGGTTGTTGATTGGTGAATCATCTGGAAGATTGAGTCTGAACTCTTATGGTTGGTTTGCTGATTGGTTGTTGATTGGTGAATCATCTGGAAGATTGAGTCTGAACTCTTATTCCCTTGACATTGAAGCTGAGGTCGTCTGAGCCCTGAACAGGGCAGTCACCTAGAGGGGTGTGGTTGGTGTAGAGACTTTCCTCTCTACTCGGTACCGGAGTGTGGTTGGTGTAAAGACTTACTCTCAACCCGGTATCGAAGCGTGGTTGGTGTAGAGACTTTCCTCTCAACCCGGTATCGGAGCATGGTTGGTGTAGAGACTTTCCTCTCTACGCGGTACCGGAGAGTGGTTGTATATAGACTATCCTCTCTACCCGGTATCGGAGTGTGGTTGGTATAGAGACTTTCCTCTCTACCCGGTACCGGAGTGTGATTTGTGTTGAGACTTTCCTCTCTTTCCGGTATTGGAGTGTGGTTGGTGTAGACACTTTCCTTTCTAACCGGTATCGGAGTGTTGTTGGTATATAGACTATCCTCTCTACCCGATATCGGAGTGTGGTTGGTATAGAGACTCCCCTCTCTACCCGGTACCGGAGTGTGGTTGGTATAGAGACTGTCCTCTCTACCCGGTACCGGAGTGTGGTTGTTATAGAGACTTTCCTCTCTACCCGGTACCGGAGTGTGTTTGGTGTAGAGACTTTCACCTCTACCGGGTATCAGAGTGTGGTTGTTATAGAGACTGTCCTCTCCACCCGGTACCGGAGTGTGGTGTGTGTAGAGACTTTCCTCTCTGTCCGGTATCGGAGTGTGTTTGGTGTAGAGACATTCCTCTCTACCCGTTATCGGAGTGTGGTTGGTGTAGAGACTTTCCTCTCAACCCGGTATCGGAGTGTAGTTGGTGTAAAGATGTTCACCTTTACCGGGTATCGGAGTGTGGTTGGTGTAGAAACTTTCACCTCTACCCGGTGTCGGAGTGTGATTGGTGTAGAGACTTTCCTCTCTACCCGGTATCGGAGAGTGGTTGGTGTAGAGACTATCCTCTCTACCCGGTATCGGAGAGTGGTTGGTGTAGAGACTTTCCTCTCTACCCGGTATCGGAGAGTGGTTGGTGTAGAGACTATCCTCTCTACCCGGTATCGGAGAGTGGTTGGTGTAGAGACTTTCCTCTCTACCCGGTATCGGAGAGTGGTTGGTGTATAGACTATCCTCTCTACCTGGTATCAGAGTGTGGTTGGTATAGAGACTTTCCTCTCTACCCGGTAACTTAGTGTGGTTTGTGTAGAGACTATCGTCTCTTTCCGATATAGGAGTGTGGTTAGTATAGAGACTTTCCTCTCTATCCGGTATCGGAGTGTGGTTGGTGTAGAGACTTTCCTCTCTACCCGTTATCGGAGTGTGGTTTTTGTAGAGATTTTCCTCTCTACCCGGTATTGGAGTTTGGTTGGTGTAGAGACTTTCATCTCTACCCGGTATTGGAGTGTGTTTGGTGTAGAGACTTTCACCTCTACCCGGTATCAGAACGTGGTTGATGTAGAGACTTTCCTCTCTACCCGGTATCGGAGAGTGGTTGGTGTATAGACTATCCTCTCTACCTGGTATCGGAGTGTGGTTGGTATAGAGACTTTCCTCTCTACCCGGTAACTTAGTGTGGTTTGTGTAGAGACTATCGTCTCTTTCCGATATAGGAGTGTGGTTAGTATAGAGACTTTCCTCTCTACCCGTTATCGGAGAGTGGTTGGTGTAGAGACTATCCTCTCTACCCGGTATCGGAGAGTGGTTGGTGTAGAGAATTTCCTCTCTACCCGGTATCAGAGAGTGGTTGGTGTATAGACTTTCCTCTCTACCCGGTATCGGAGAGTGGTTGGTGTAGAGACTTTCCTCTCTACCCGGTATCGGAGAGTGGTTGGTGTAGAGACTTTCCTCTCTACCCGGTATCGGAGAGTGGTTGGTGTATAGACTTTCCTCTCTACCCGGTATCAGAGAGTGGTTGGTGTATAGACTATCCTCTCTACCCGGTATCGGAGAGTGGTTGGTGTAGAGACTTTCCTCTCTACCCGGTATCGGAGAGTGGTTGGTGTATAGACTTTCCTCTCTACCCGGTATCAGAGAGTGGTTGGTGTATAGACTATCCTCTCTACCTGGTATCGGAGTGTGGTTGGTGTATAGACTATCCTCTCTACCTGGTATCGGAGTGTGGTTGGTATAGAGACTTTCCTCTCTACCCGGTAACTTAGTGTGGTTTGTGTAGAGACTATCGTCTCTTTCCGATATAGGAGTGTGGTTAGTATAGAGACTTTCCTCTCTACCCGTTATCGGAGTGTGGTTGGTGTAGAGACTTTCCTCTCTATCCGGTATCCGAGTGTGGTTTTTGTAGAGATTTTCCTCTCTACCCGGTATTGGAGTTTGGTTGGTGTAGAGACTTTCATCTCTACCCGGTATTGGAGTGTGTTTGGTGTAGAGACTTTCACCTCTACCCGGTATCAGAACGTGGTTGATGTAGAGACTGCCCTCTCTACCCAGTATAGGTGCGTGGTTGATGTAGAGACTTTCCTCTCTACCTGGTATTGAAGTAACATCTTCATGGACACTGTCACAGAGCTTTTCTTCCCCTCTCCCATCCCAAAAACTAGCGCGGTGAGAATGACTGACTACTCGAACTTCACATGTACGGGAAGGCGTGTAAGGGTGTAATCAGGGCATGATTCAGCATTGATCATATGGACTGACGCCAGCAGGAGGGACGAAAAAGTGGAAGACCTAAAACCACTTGAAGAGTATTAACGACATATGTGAAAACCACGAGAACATGGTTTGAGATTCAGGGTATTTCACAATGAGGCGGCTTGGCGAGAGTCGGCTGGGAGCCTATGCCACGATGGAGGGTAACGGGCAACAGAAGGTGATGCTTCCTCCACAGGTTTTAGGTATGCTCCTTGTTATTTGACTCCAAATGAAAACCAGCCAGGGAACAGCAAGATGTGTAAAAGCTCAGTTGCCCACCCCTGAAAGGCACATGATGGTGATTATTATGTATGTTGGTGGTTATGAAGCAAGATGAGTATAATGGTGTCTGTTCATCATCATCAATCAGGTACCGTCTCCGCAATAAAGTTTGGCTGCAATGGATCTCCAACACTGTCTGTCTCTCGTCTTGACTGTACATTCTGTCAGTCTGATGTTCGTCCATCTCTTGATGTTATTTTCCCACTTGTATCGTTGTCTACCTCTTGCTCGCTTGCCCTCAATCTTGCCTTCCAGTATGGTTTTTATAAGAGTATCATGTCTTTTAACGTGGCCAAAATACTTCACTTGTCTCCTCCTTATTTGTTTCATCAACTCTTTCTTCATTCCCAGTTTTTCTAGGGCCTTGTTTCCATGAAATACAACATATTCGTCTGTATATCCACATGTCCAGGGCTTCTATGCGACTTTCTAGTTGTTTGTTCAATGTCCATGCTTCCGCGCCATTACAGTAGCGTTGAATATACGTAACATTTGACAGTTCTCATTTTTAATGAGTTATTAATCTCTCTAGATGTTAATACTGATTTCATGCCGTTGAAAACATTTTTGGCCATTCCTATTCTCTTTTTGATTTCCATTTCTGTTAATGGTGGCAATAACTGTCCATCATTCAATTTTAAATTGATGAACCAGAAAAAAATGCCTCTTTTGCTTTTGTCTCGGGACCTAATGATTTTTGTAGGTTGGTTTCAGTGTCTTATTGCCCATAAGTTTGCCTTATGGTGTATTCAGTTCTTGTGTTCTAAAAGGGCCATCATACGCATGCGTGCTGACTTCATCATCATCATTATCATCAGTATCATCATCATCATCATCATCATCATCATCATCATCATCATCATCATGTTCCTTGCCGATAAGCGCGAGTGGCCATATATCATGAGTAGACACGTCCACCAGTAAAATAAAAAAAAAATTAAGGTTTTAATTTGAAGCCCTCTGGTACATATGCCCAACACATTACGATTAGACAACACGCACACACAATTTCAGATTCAGAGAGTCCTTAAATAAACTAATGTCGGTGTTCTTGTCCCGGTTATGACATGTGTCTAAGCCATCCAGAAATATCTCTTTGTCATCCACTTGCATTTTTCCAAATAAATTTCTCAGTTATCACTAAATTTTCATTGTTATTATTCTTCATAAAGTGCGTATAAAATCTTGATTGTATGCGTGCAATTTGTCTAATCAATTTATCAATTTACTATTTGCATTAGTTTATTTAAGGACTCTCTGAATCTGAAATTGTGTGTGCTTGTTGTCTAACCGTAATGTGTTGGGCATATGTACCAGAGGGCTTCAAATTAAAACCTTAATTTTTTTTTCTTTTGGGTGGTGGGGGTAAATATATTCTGAAAAAGTACAGAACAAGTGTATCATTTTTCAATGTAGTCACCACTGCGTTCAATGCAAGTCCTCCAACGCCGATAAAGTGCTTGGATTCCTGTAGGAAAGAATTCTCTTGGTCTCGTGTGAAACCACTCATATGCTGTACCTCTTTATCGGACCGAAAATTATGTCCTCCCAATGACCCTTTGAGCTATTCAAACAGGTAGAAATCACTTGTGGCTAGGTCTTTAGAGTACTTCGAATGTGGTACACACTGAATGTGGAGGTCTTCGATGGTTTCATTCCTTCCCCTGGCAGTATGGGGTTGAGCATTGCCATGTTGCGAAAGGACACCTTTACTCAGAAGTCCACGTTGTTTGGATTTGATTACGGATCGAACACAATTCCTGAGAAGATCTGTATACGTATCACTGGTCACAAGTTTCCCCCGTGGCATGTAGTGCTCTAAAGTGCATCGTTCCTCCCAAAAGGAGAGGCAGCATAACCTTCCCTGCAAATTACTGCGCGCGAAACTTCTTTGATTTTGTTGAGGAGGGATGGTGAAATTTCTTGCTCGCTCTCTTCGATTTCGGCTTGTGGTAGTGAACCCAGGTTTCATCTCCAGTAATAATTCTTGATAGGGAACCATCACCTTCTGCTTCAAAGCACTACAAACGTTCTTGACAAGCATCAATGCGTCATTGTGTCAATCCTCGGAGTAAGCTACCGTGGCACCCATCTTGCAGACACATTCCGGTACTGTACCGTATCATGGATGATGTTGTTGACTCAATCTTGACTGATGTCAAGATGTGAGGCAATGTCACTCACAATTTCTGTGTGGTTTTCCTGTACGAGGCCTTCAATGGATACAATCGACTCTGGGATGACTACTCGGTGTGCCTGACCCGGTCGTAAACAGTCTTTCATAGAAGTCACGCAGTTTTGAAACTTCCTACTCAGTGCATACACTTGCTAGACTGACAGGCATGCATCACCATACTGGACCTCCATTTGCCGGTGTAATTCTATAGGTTTCACCCCGTCACTTATACCCATCCCTCCCCCACCCCCCCCCCACCCCCACCCCCCACACACACACAAACGGATAACAGAACGCTGTTACTCTGTGGTGGTTGTCAAAAGTGGGGCCACCATTGTTGAACTTTCCTTATCATGTCATCGTGTTAGTTTGCACCATGATGTCAAGTGCGCAATAGTTGTGATATCCTTAACAACAACATTGACAGGTTACAATATAATGGCATCGTTATTATACTCGTACATAGCTAGGTCTGTAATAAATGTGAACCATGAAAGGAAGGCCGATGAAGCGCAGTGGTTCGAACTTAGCTACATACTGAGGATGCATTTTCCCCCCGTATTCATACTGTTCTGGGTTCTTCTTTCTTAAAATGGCTACATTTCATGTAGTAAATAGCAGCGAGGAAGCAAGATGGTCACATTATTAATAATTCCAGGACATAGTAAAAATGAACTCGCCATACCTCTTCTAGAAGAACCTCCTTCCCTCTTAGTTGGCTTGGTTAGTATTTTATTTCTTTATCTTTAGACTTGTTCATAATTGGTTGGAATTTGCAACTAAAGTTTTCGTTGGAACGGAGAAGCTAGCCCATCACCCAACTCTCCTTCGTCGCCTCTCACGGTATATATAAAAAGTTACACTGTTTTTCTATTCTATCGATTTAAAAAAAGTCGCTTGAAAGTCGAAAGGGTCAACTTCATTGCATCGGGTTTTTATCCCAAATGGGAATTATGTTCTGTGCTTTCCATAAAGGTAATATTCGGACCGACACCTACCCAGTCGACTCTTGCGACACGCATGGTAGGTTACAGAGTTACTATATTTTTATCTCCCTTTGGGTCCGGGTACCATGACAGGTGTGGGTTCCCAATGTTTTTTTTTTTACTTTCATGTCTAGCTCTAGGCGTTTCTGTTGCCTAAAATGATGCACAGAACAGGAAATCGGCATGCAAGCATTGTCTGGATTTCAAAAATGTAACTTTCTGAACTACGTAAGTGAAACCTAGCTGACAAATATCTCAGTAACTGAGACCATTTACGTTATTGAGAAGGCCGTGAATAAATAAAGATAAGTAAATAAGTGCAGGACACCCTTCACACGCCTGAAGGCGTAATGGGCATACGGTGCTAGACCCATATTTAGCATATTTGTATGGGTCAATCGGCACTCGCCGGATAATGCAGTCAGTGCCACACCGGCCGCCTTTACTGTCCATGACATCTCCTGGTACCCATGTTAGGCTCGGCCGACTTGGGAGCCCAGGTCAGTTTTAACAATTAGAATCCGATACGGATGGCCACGGACTGACTGGCGAGCGTCCAGCCACGAGCCTACTGCCACTTCCCCCAAGTAGGTAGTCTCAAAGCCAGGACCCGCTATGGGACAGAGTTATCACATTTTGTACGCATGAAGGCATGAAGGAATAGGCGGTCAGTTTTTTTCCCTTCTAGCGGACGATGGGCGCAGGCGTCGAGACCTCGTCCGACCGAGCTCATGACATTATCAGTGTAGCTCCGCTAGCAACTACACTAACGCGCCCGCCAAAAGGGTAGAACTAACCTTTAATTTCACCATGAAGAGATACTGAGAAGCGAAACCAGTATTCCTGTGATAACCTGCTAACATTCGGAAGCTTTCTGGCATGACAAATGGGAAAACCGAGTTCTGTCTGTAGAAAGTGGAATCAAAACTTGAGACGCCAGGTCATTACTTACAATCTGTTAATAAAAGTAGTGCAGTGGCTGCTAGCTGAATAGAAAGGACGACTGGTGGATTAGGATACAGTAGGATAGCACAGACTATAAGAACTGGTCATTCGATGTAGGATTACTTAAGCTTTTGTTTCACACATTTGAGATCATAATTTAGGTCACTCTATAATACTAATAGATGTAGATGATCAATGGGAAACGATGAAGAATTCAATCAGTTGCGCAGCAGAAAAAACTATTCCAAAAGTAAAGAAAGTGGGCCGTAAGACATGGATGACTGAAGAAATTTTACAACTAATGGAAACAAGAAGACAGAACAAAAATAATCCTGCCAAATATGAAGAAATTCACAGAAAAGTGAGAACCTTATGTAAGGAGGCAAAAGAAACATGGCTTGAGAAAAATTGCAGAGAAATTGAAAAACAACACAACAGTAACAATGCGAAACTAATGCACAAAAGAATTCAGGAGCTTACTAATCAAAGAACACGTACATCAGCAGGCTGCCTAAAGACAAAAGATGGAAGAGTCATAATAGAAAAAGATCAGATATTAGATGAATGGTCAGATTACGTGAAAAACCTGTATGACGATAACAGAGACGAACAGTATGATGTTCAAAATAATAATGAAGGACCAGCAATTTTGAAGATGGAGGTTCAGAATGCTCTTAACCATATGAAATCTGGCAAGACCCCGGTTCAGACAGCGTCACAACAGAAATGATTAATGCTTGAGAAGAATATGGAATAGATAAAGTTACCAGTCTGCTTAATACAATATGTGATACTGGAAATATACCTCAGGAGTTATGTAATTCTGTATTTATTGCAATCCCAAAGAAATCAGGAGCCTTGGAATGTGATCAACATCGAACAATTAGTATAATGAGTCACATCACGAAGATTTTGCTAAGAATTATCATGCAAAGAGTTAGGAGGAAAATACAACCTGAAATAGGAGAAGAACAATGTGGTTTTGTGGAAGGCAAGGGTACAGTAAATGCTGTGTATATACTGAGAAACATAATCGAACGTTCTATAGAAGTATACAAAGATCTACACCTTTGCTTTATTGACTACACAAAGGCTTTTGATAAAGTGAGACATGTCAACATGATAAGGATGCTTGAAGATCTACAAATTGATGGAAAAGATCTTAGACTTGTAAAAAACATATATTGGAAACAACAAGCTGCCATAAGAGTTGATAATGAAGTAAGCCAATATCAGCCTATTAAAAGGGGTGTGAGACAGGGATGTGTAATGTCTCCAGATCTGTTTTCCCTGTACAGTGAAAGTATTTTCAAAAATATTGAAGATATGGAAGGAATCAACATTGGGGGACGATGCATCAATAACATTAGATATGCAGATGATACAGTCTTGATTGCAGACAATGAACAGGACCTGCAAAACTTAGTAGATGCGATTGTTACACACAGTGAACAACTAGGGTTAGAATTAAATTGTAAAAAGACACAGATTATGGTCGTCACTAGGAAGGACGAAATACCACAATGTAATATACAAGTAAATGGGAATATTCTTCAACAAGTGAGCAGGTACAATCATCTCGGAACAGTAATAACATCTGATGGGAGATGCCTTGAAGAGATTAGAACAAGAATCGCCATGGCAAAAGTAGCCTTTAGCAAGATGAAAAACATACTGACCAATAAATAGATGTCAATTGAAACGAGAAAAAGAGTGTTGAGATGCTACATTGAACCTGTACTTTTGTATGGATGTGAAGCGTGGACAATGAGCAGTCAGGCTGAAAAACATCTGATGGCTGTAGAGATGTGGTTTCTGAGGAAAATGCAAAGAATACCATGGACAGCCAGAAAGACCAATAAACAAGTCCTTCAAGAAACAAATGAAGATCGTAAATTGATTAGAGAAATTAGACGTAGACAGTCAAAATTTTTTGGGCATGTTATGAGAAGAAATGGATTGGAGAATTTGGTGACAACTGGTAAGATCGAGGGGAACAGACCAAGGGGAAGACCTAGAAGCAAGTACCTGGATGGCTTGGCCTTGTGGCATGGTCGAGACAGAAACACGGAGCTGATCCACGACTCTGGTGATCGAGTGAGATGGCAGAACATGACCGCCCACGCTTACCGGCATGGCACATGATGGATGGATGGATAATACTACCAAGTCAATTAGTGGCGATGTTTGATATAAACTAAAAATCGATTATGTCAAATTGTTGAAGAACTTAATAAAAACAGCTAAACAACGCAGGCCAGTCTCGACGTCATCAGGTACCTCGACATGCTTCTCCACATCTCGCGATCTCCAATAAGAAGTAGTAATTCGTGTGCTGACATGTTTCAATATACCATAATGAAAGGATACCAACAATGTTTCTCTAGCTATCTTATATATCTATTCCCGGCTGGCGTAGGCGTTCATGACTTTCAACAGATCTCGATATTTGGTTTTCTGGATCAATCCGCTGTTAATATTCCTCCATGCCACCGTCTAAATCCAACAAGCATAATTTCTCTTGGTCGACCTCTGCCTCTCTTCCCCTCGATCTTTCCAGTCATCACGATGTTCTCTAGTGCCCCTCTTCTCATCACATGACCAAAAACAAGCTGTTTGTCTCTTTTTTATTGCTGTAGTTCTAGTTTCATTAGCCTCGTTCGTTGTTAGTTACTTTGGCAGTCCAAGGAATTCGCAACATTCGTTTCAGGAACCACATCGTTTTGCTTCCAATCTCTTCATAATTTGTTCACTTACATTCCAAGATTCACAGCCATACAGCAAAACAGGTTCTTTATAGCACGTCAGCACGCTCTTACATTCAATGATATTTACTTATTGCATAAGATACTCTTCATTTTCTGACATTCAGCCTTTGCTTGCCCTGTTCTGCTCCTAATCTATGTTGTGCATACTCCTCTGATGTTATAAATGCCCCTAGGTATTTAAAAGTATCCACTTGGTGAAGAATTTTCCTTTCTAACTCTATTTCACATTTGGGTGTCACTTTTTTCTTTGTATCACCATTGTTACTGTTTTCTTGATATTCAAGGAGAGTCCTTTTCTTGCACTCTCTGTTACTACAATGTCTAACAATTGTTGTAGATCTTTTATATTATCCGCTACCATTACTCTGTAATCTTCTTAGCGTATATTGTTTATTTTATAACCTTCGAATATTATTCCTGGCTTCTCTTTGAACTCTCTCATTATTACTTCGCTATAGAGAGAGAAGAGATCCGGTGACTGTCAGGGTCTCACATGGAGTCGGTAGAAACATAAAGATAGAAGGGAATTAGATAAGGGGTATAACCCCAATACAAGGGAGACACACTCGAATGCTCGAACAATCGAGAGCCTTCGAGAAGCATAGGTCAGTTCGCCTACAGCTCCGTGGACACGCTGATCGCGTGCCAGGACCTGTTTCACGAGAAGCTCAAGGAGAGTTACAGCCCGTGTCCGATCGAGACACGTTAGAGGGCAGACGTCGACTGGACATCGAACAAGCAACAGGGCTTAACTTAAGGGGGACGTGTTAGATTGAACACAAGTGTATTTAGGAGTGTTACTCACTAGATCGATAGATGATAGAGTTTGTTGTAATGACCATGTATGATTGCTTTATGATTGCTTTGTTATAAACTCCTGTGATGTGCAACTCGAACGTAGCTGGCTGCGAAAACCATTCTTCGCCAGCTTACTGTAAATAAATGATATCAAATAGTATCAGAACGGAGTTTGTTGCCTGTATGAACCCAGGTTTCATTCCCCTAGGTATCTAGGACGGTGACAGGCTATCTGGGGGCTAAGCCGGTTTTGGCAAGCACAAGCTTCACTTTCCCGACAGCTCTTGGTTTTGCCAAGTAAAATATATCAACTTTCGTACATAACAAAGTCTAGAACTTTGCAGCTACTGTCGTATCATCTATTAATGAGCTATTGGAGTCCCTCTAGAAAAGTATTTACGAATTATGTTCATGAAATTTGACATTAATATGACTGGACAATTACAGTGACAATTACTAATGTTTTTTTTTATTCCAACATCAGATTGTTCCGCGAAAGATTGTGTGTATGTAAATTGTTCTCCAGCAGTGGCGAGAAAATAGGGGAACCAAACAACACTACAGCCAAGAAACCAGTAAATAAGATAAGTCCCATTTCATGCTCATTGCATCTCTAAACGATACTCACCATTTTATTTTTCATTGATGTAACATTTTTTTCTATGTATTGCAATTTATGACATATACATGCAAATTTTATTACCATTGAATTTATTATATAGAAAGGGTGAATGTGAATAATTAAGGGATATAATCAATTTGTGTACACCTAAAAATTTTTCAAAGGGATTTAATTACTACAGATTTAACAATAGCTAAATTTACAAGATGTCAACATTAGAACATTGCATCGAGTTAGGAATTAAACTAGGGTATACCGCTGATAAACTTTCAGAATGGGCACAAAAGACACATTTAGAAAACATAGCACGAGAAGATAGGGCAGCGGAAAGAAGAGAAAAAGATGCAGGCGGAAAGAGAAGAGAAAAAGATGCAAATAGAAGCCGAAGAGAAAAAGATGCAGGTAGAGAGAGAAGAGAAAAAGATGCAGGCGGAAAGTGAAGAGAAAAAGATGCAAATAGAAGCCGAAGAGAAAAAGATGCAGGCAGAGAGAGAAGAGAAAAAGATGCAGATGCAAATAGAAGCAGAAAATAAAAAGTTAGAGATCGAAGCTACTAGCAAACAAGCTCAATTAGACGCTGAGAATAAAAAGTTAGAATTAGAGACACAATTAAAATTAAAACAAATGGAAATTGATTCGAACTTGGAAATTTCAGTAAACAAGTTAAGGAGTAAGGAAGAGGAACAAAAATACAACAAATATAAAGGCTTAGTCAAACCTTTTTGTTCCGGGGATTCAATAAGTGCATACTTAGAGAACTTTGTGAAGTTCTTGTGAAGTGTTTGATGTCATACCATAACGTTTCAAAGGTCGATTTGGCGTTTATTTTGATGAGAAATTTAGCATTAGAGCCCTTAAAAGTGATAGAAACAATTCCACAAGACATGAGGAAAGATTATGATTATTTAAAACAAAGAATACTACAACATTTTTCACTAGATACAGCACGCTATCAGTTGCAGTTTTCAAAATTGGCGCCATCATCCAACCAAACGTTCATAGACTACGTGTCTACAGTCCAAGATATTTGTACAAAATGGATAACCTCAGCGAAAACAAATAACAACTATGATAAACTAAAAGACCTAATAATAATTGATAAAATCATGAACACCATACCAACTCCTTTCTCTAAATTTCTAAGACAAAGTGATTGTAAGACTATCCAAGAAATCGAAAATAGAGGTAGTGCATATTTCACAGCTAAAAGTGATATTTTTCAACTAAATATGAGTCAGAATGAAACAGCAGCTGTCACAAACACCAAATATTCAAAACCAAATGAGAATAGGTTCAAACAACGCTCTAAATTTACAAAACCAGTCCTGTGTCAATACTGTCATTTGACCCACGAACAGTACGCAATTTGTGATAAATCACCAACTTATCCACATCACCTTCAAATGATGGTGGAAAAACTAAAGAACAAAAGAAACGCGTACAAGAGAGCGGTCAAATGTTACTTTTGTCTAGCTTACGGGCATTATTCAGGACTTTGCGACGGTCGCAAGATGATGAAGCAGGCCAATGCTGCATTGATAGATACATCTACGGATGAAGAAATCGAAGAGCTGAATGAATGTGACATCCAGAGTGAAAGGGCGAATGAGTCAGGGAATGCGGTAGAAATCATTAACACCATCAATAATAACACTTGTAATACGTGCAGAAAATTTCAGTTGGATACCACCTTGGAATGTGGCCATACAATTTGTATATCCAACGAAATAGCCAACGCAGCCTTAACATCAAAAGGCAAGTTAAAATTTGTGAAAGGATTTGTGAATAACAAACTATGTACAATAATTCGCGATAGCGGAGCGACTCTTTGTGGAATTAAAAGAACATTAATTAATGACAAAGACTACACACACAACT
Organism: Cepaea hortensis; assembly: GCA_963921405.1. Lineage (NCBI taxonomy): Eukaryota > Metazoa > Mollusca > Gastropoda > Stylommatophora > Helicidae > Cepaea > Cepaea hortensis. Next base: position 80,262,584 of record OY992882.1, on the reverse strand, counting down.
ACGTGACATGTCGCACATTCGCCGGCACCATCGAAAGATACCCCCTAGCACTGGCCGAAATTCAGACACCTTTTCTATCAGGACAAGTGCTATGCGCAGTATTGGAAAAGTCTTGTGCTGATATTATTCTTGGAAATCTTCCTAATATAAGATCCTGTTCTGAAGAAGAAATCAGAGAATGGGAACAGAAAAACTCCACCCAAAAAGCAAACAGTGAGTCCAGAACTAAAGAACACATTTGAATGTCTCAAACTGCCAAAAACACAAGGGAGACCACCGATGACGGAATTCGAAACGAATTCACAGAGGTGCATAACACAGGGGCGGGTGAATCTTTCAATGACAACATCAGCATAAAACCTCGAATTGAGGATGCCACCGAAACGCAAAATTGTGAACCTGTAAATGTGCAACAACAGACAGAATACGCTAATATAGTGACAAGACAAATGACTCACAAAACCCACATAAACAACCAAACAGAGATAACAGGGGACAATAACGACACTGTCAATAACATCGATGACAATTCTACTTTAACGACACATTCTCGTAATAACGGAAACGACGAAGTCAACGACACAATAGCAACAACTCTTCTAAATCATGACAAACAGCTTGACGAGTCATTACAAACCGACTCGACTTCTTTAAAATACTCTCAACTGAAATCATATTATCTGACAAATAACAATAGCAAAAGCGCAGCAACGACAGTACGTCTTAACGACACTACTGCACAAGACAATGAAGACAACTTCACATTACAGACAGTTTCTCGTGAAGACAAAACCGCATTTACCAAACCAACAACTGAGAGAACTCATAAGTTCCAACTTTATGAGTCGAAACAATTTGGTTCTCTCAGAACTAGAAACAATTACTGCATTAATTCCAAGAAACATAACCAAGAAATACAAAGATATCCAACGGACACTACTATTAACAAAGAAGTATTATTAGCAAAAAAGTGTCATCATATGTGTTCATCGCAAATTTATCATCGATCAAGGACACATAAAACTAAAACAGAAACAACACATAAAGCTGCAGAAAGTTATACAGATACAGAAATAACATCATCATGCAACATTCATGCAAGCAAACAGTATGCAAATAAACAAACACAAACAATTGACTTCACACAAAATCGAAGTCAGAAACGTTTGCATACAAACAAACCGCTTTATCGCATGAACAAAAACACCAAACGATGCAGATCTAAATCCATCAGCACAAAGACTACTATTTTTATTTCACCATCCACCGACATACCAGATAAATACAATTTCTTTGACACACACATCTTAATTAACAAGACTAAACAATCACATTCACCAAGCAGTAGAATGAACAAAGACAAATTACTGACACTCTTGCTACTTTTGCTGTTAACCCAACTTCAAACAACATTACCTACCTTTCAAAATGTATCTTTCACCACTATCCGGATAACAAACAAATTGTCCATCATATTTACCACCTCATTCATATATCAATCAACTTTGGGCCAAATTGAAAGAGCAAAAACCATGCCACAGTTCATTAACTCCTGTTGGTGCAAGGTTTTTCATATAACTTTGAGATATGCCTATAGTAAATTTATTTTCACTCTTACATTATTTAGACTCATTTTTACATCGATACCTATACAATTATATAGGATGTGCAATTGTAAGAGTATCCGTTTAGAGGATGCAATTTGCAAATTGAAAACCATTTTTTCGAATCCACCCATATTGAAATTACCAAACATAGATTTGCCATTTATATTAATTACAGATGCAAGTGCGATCGCCATTGGAGGATGTCTGATGCAGGAATACGAACACGTGAGATACCCGATCCTGTATGTCAGCTGTAAACTGAAAACAGCGGAAATCAAGTATTCGACAGCTGAATTGGAGGCACTAAGTTTGGGTTTTTGTGTTACTCGTTTATCTAAGTTCCTCTTAGGTTCCCATTTCGTTTTTCTGACGGATAATTCGCCACTGCTGGTGATTAAAGAAGGAAACCCCAAGAACCATCGATTAGCAAGATGGTGTCTTCTGCTTCAGGATTTCGACTTTGAAATCCGTCACATTAAAGGTACGGATAATATAATACCTGACATATTATCACGGCTAACCAATGCACCAGCAGATTAACACTATTTACATTAATTAGTGGCCATATGATAAGCTGTGATATTTTAGTCTGTTGCATAGAAGAGTTTACCTCTACACTTACTGTAGAACTTTAATTTAGAAGTGTCGACAACTGATTTAATACTCTACTTATAGCTATCACAGACATGAAACTTTGAGAACCGTTAACTCTATTGGGCCACATTGGCAATTAGCAGTATATCAAAATCATTCCGAACTGTGGATATTAACATTTGTGAAGTTATTTCATCAATCACAGAACTGAAAGGCACCATGCGAATATTAATAACTGTTTATACGCGTGATTTCAATTGACTCGCAAACTAACGGAATATACTATGACTGTGACGACATATGAGAGATAACATAGGAATGTGACACCAAAACGTTACCTACGAACTGTAAAACATTATTGGAACAGCACACGGACGAAAGAACGATAACACACGGATCGTCGTTGGAGTTAATTAATTTAATGTTATTAGTTAAATATGTATTACATTAGTGCTTTGTTGTATACAGAAAATATGTGAACATGTAAATTATACATTTTCTATCATAATATGTCACAAACATTTTCATTTATAGTTAAAATTTCCTTTCAATATAATGATTGCAATTTAACTTATAAACCATTTCCTATCACCAGTACAAATAGTACTTGGCGCTTTGAATATAGCATATCGCCATTTTCCTTTTTCTAAGGCGACAACAATTACCTCACCTTAATTTGTATATTTTAACAAATTATTATATTGAATTAAAGGTGTGCAAATCAGAGAGTGAATGAATTAAATGTGAGAGCGATATACTGAGCGAACAAATTGTACGCTAAAAGTATTTATTTTAATTTGTCTGCGTTTTGAGTGTAAAATGTAACACTTGTCTAGAATTGTGTATACATGTTTAGTGTTAGATAAAATAGGTTCACTCTAAGAATCACTGTTTGAATACCCTGTACATGCGTACACAAATAGACGTAATTCATGACAAGGGATATTCCAGCTCGTGACACTTAGAGATGTACTACACACCACATACACACAGGTAGCACACACTTCAGACATTAGATAGGACATACTCAAAAAACCAAACACTAACAATTAAATCACACACATTTTTATTAGAGCAAGTAACAAAGCAGTAAACACACTAACAAGCAAACAGGAACATTAGTAGTTACGGGGGAGAAAACAAAAGTGCATATATATATATATATTAAGCACTATAAAACATACGGAAGTAAAAGTGTATCAAAATACACATTCAGGACAAGAATTGCAAGTGTTCTTAAATAAGCCAAGACAATTTGTCTTGTTAAACCTCTCTAACACAGAGTTTAATATCTGGGTATCAAATGGATACTTGAGAAGGGCGCGGTTGCAAATACAACTAGAAGCGTCAGGGTACTTCGGTCGGATAAGCATATTTAAGAATATGGAAGAGTTAGAGGCTCTTCAGCAATCACCCTGGATTGTAGTACGGGGAAATACATGAGTTAATAGTGCAAATATATAGATGGCAAGGTTCACATCCACGAAACTACCAGACACCAACTTCATGTGATCCTATGACAGAATTAGTGCAAACTAATTACCATATACTAACCCATAGAAGCGGGGGAGGGGGACCCCTGTCAGAGTCTCACATGGAGTCGGTAGAAACATAAAGATAGAAGGGAATTAGATAAGGGGCATAACCCCAATACAAGGGAGACACACTCGAATGCTCGAACAATCGAGAGCCTTCGAGAAGCATAGGTCAGTTCGCCTACAGCTCCGTGGACACGCTGACCGCGTGCCAGGACCTGTTCCATGAGAAGCTCAAGGAGAGTTACAGCCCGTGTCCGATCGAGACACGTTAGAGGGCAGACGCCGACTGGACATCGAACAAGCAACAGGGCTTAACTTAAGGGGGACGTGTTAGATTGAACACAAGTGTATTTAGGAGTGTTACTCACTAGATCGATAGATGATAGAGTTTGTTGTAATGACCATGTATGATTGCTTTATGATTGCTTTGTTATAAACTCCTGTGATGTGCAACTCGAACGTAGCTGGCTGCGAAAACCATTCTTCGCCAGCTTACTGTAAATAAATGATATCAAATAGTATCAGAACGGAGTTTGTTGCCTGTATGAACCCAGGTTTCATTCCCCTAGGTATCTAGGGTATCTCATGTCATACTCCCAGCGTTATTTGTTCATAATTTCATTCTTTATTTCCATTGTAATTGCTGCTACTTGTTTCCAGTAAATATTTAAAACAAACAAAAAAATTAATTTGAGATCTTTCCCATCAATGTTCCAATAAACTCCCAAAACATGTGGAGTGTTTCCTTCTAATGTTTGTACAGTAGACTTTTTCACAATTATTTAGATGACTCATTACTAGATCAACCTGGGCATAGATAACAAGCAAGGCATTCGCAACTGCGAACGATAACAAGACAAGTCACCTGTACAAGTCAAGAAGCCTGATACGGGGGGGGGAGGGGAATGGCACGTGGCAAGAACACCAAAAGACATGTGGCAACCAAGATGTTCAGCGTGGGAGCCGACAAGAAGACGAACGGAGTGAATCTACCTGCGAGCTGCAGTAAACAACAAGAACCTCAAGCAACCTCTAACGAAGCTACCACGAGGAAGGACGACGACACCCACCACAAACAAGAGCCAAACCTACTGAGAAGCAGAGGGAGGAGAAAGACACCAGAGTCGGAAACACCGACTCACCGACAACAAAGTGGGTTGTCAAGCGTATCCAAGTGAAGCTATCAGACGAAGAAATCATGAAGCAGCTTCGAGAAGAGAATCTCCACATCCGATTCTTGAAAGCGGAGTGGCTCCTCACCTACTCCAAGATTCTTACAACCTTGACGGTGGTGACGACAGAGGGCAGCGAGATGCCGACCACAGTATCAATCAACAAGAAAGTACAACAGCCAGATAGATTCATCCCAAGAGTCAATCAATGTTCAAGATGCAAGAGGGCCGACCACAGCAGAGCAGCATGTCGCAGTAAGATGGAAATCTGCCGGTACTGCGCCGATCACCACGCCTTCAAGAAGTGTCCGCTGGCCAAGCTGGACACGGACTTCCAAGCACCCAACAACAAAAGAAAGTGCACCAACTGCCTCGGCAAGCATGGAGCAAGATACTTAGGCTGTCCGTACCTTCAAAGACACAGAGATTTCTTAAAGTTCGCCATCACCACAAAGACACCATATAAGGACGCAATGCGAAGGTGCGAGACAGCCACGGGTATATCACAAGTTGAAAGAGATCAAATGCAAAACCAGATAGACGAAGTGAAGAAGCAAGTCAAGGCACTGCTGACGCCGAATCAGTCCAGCGACAATGAGAAACTGCTGGCTGAAATAAAGGAGATCCATCAAAACATCAAGCAAGAAGTGGAACATATGGCACTGATAAAGAAGGAGAACGAAGAAATCCTACAAACCATTAAATCAGAGCGAGAACTGCAAAGAGCTCAAATGGAACTTTTCCAAAACAAACCAACAGAAGCCATACAAGAAACCACAGAGAAACCGCAATATGAAAACCAAGAGACCGAGCCTGAACCTCAAGCTAAAGCTAGCAGTCCAACCACGACGCCCGAGACATACAAGGGGAATCCAATATCCCTCCAGACATCCGAAGAAAACCGAGTTGAGCAGCCTGATGACGACACTGAGAAGCCCTGGGGACCTACCTTGGAGGAGCTACTAGAATCGTCAAAGATTGAGGAACTCAGGCGCAAGGAATTCAGAAGGCACTGGGAAGAAAATTTAAAAAAAAAAAAAAAAAAAAAAAAAAAACCTAAGAAACTCAGGAAACCGGTAGAATACCCAGATGTACACAATGACTGTGAGACCGACTTCGAGTACTATATAGATGATGGAGAAATCGTCCCATGGCTGACCACGGAGGAAAAAATCGAAAGGCAACAGGAACTCAAACTCGAAAGAGAACAAATGCGCAAGGAAGAAAATGAAAATATCGAAAAACTCCTACAGAAAATACACAAAAAAGGAGACAAAAAGACCAAATAAAAAGTCTTTTTAAGGACTGCAACCAGTCAAGCCAGACGAGCCAAGAGCCTTCACCAACAAAAGAAGCCACCAGAGGGGACGGGAATGCCAAGTCGTAGCAGAGCCAATGACGCAAAAGTAAGAGGGAGAAAAACTCCCGAACCAAAAGATACATAAAAATAGGCATTTGACGTAGAACGGAGATCACGCCAGTTTAGTTTGTCAATAGCTATGGCATTCAGATCATAGAGCTGGACTGGAGAAGCAGCACGTTCAAGTCATCTCCGATACATTGAGCTATTTTCTGGCAGGACAATTTTATTAATGGCTAAGATGTATTAGAAAGGAGAACCATGGCAGCTTATATATCAGGATAACGATTTGGGACAGATGCCGAATCTAGAAATGTAATTGAGCATATCGCACCAGAAGGACACTTCGGTAACCTTGGATGGACAGAAGAAATGAAGGACTGCAATACTAATGATGTGGGAGTTCTCAGTAGCTAGTATGGTCAACAGTTGAATATTTATCATTGTTGTTTTCTTACGATCGTCCCGTCTGGCAGTTACAGACCCGATCGAAATTTATTGAAATGTATTAATTGCCTGATTGACTACTGCTCAAGAATATCGGCTAATAAACGTAGCCGCATCAATTTGTTTGCCAGCCTTCTAGTGAGTCCTTTTATTCAAGTTCCGTTGCTTCGTTGCTGGACAGTTGTCAGCACCTCTGGACTCTTTATATTTGAGTTTATGTTTGATATTATGCCCGATTGTTCCACAGCAGGGAACAAAGGACAGTCACCGACCAACCCCCCCCCCCTCCCCCCCTTTTTCCCCGCTGACGTCACAGATACAAAAGCCGATATAACCAGTCCGAGTCAGGACCAACTCGTAAGAGCGTACAAGACAAGAATCAGGGTGAATAAACCCACAAAAACCTCGGACCTCAACAATAACCACAGTTGAAAGAAGCAGGTTGAACGAGGCCGAATTTGGAATTTTTGTTTTTTGCAAGCAAGCATAGATAACAAGCAGCAGGGGAAACAAAAAGCATTTTCTAGTGTGTGTACAGAAGTGAACTGTCTGATTGCAATTTCGATGGTTATAGAAGATACCTTCTGATAATTTATTTAGAGTCCAGCTTATAGTGTCCAGAACAAAATGCTCAAAGGACAGTCAGCAAGATAATGATACGGTCTGTATATGTAAATTAAACAATTAATCAAGTATTTAATCAGTCAGTCAAGTGCCGTCTCCTAAATAAGGGTTGGCTGCAACTGACCATACACTTTCTGTCCTTGATACGACTCTTTATAAATTTTTAGTTACATGTCCTTCACAGAACGTAGCAGTCAACCCCAGCATTTTTCTGTTCGTGATTCCTGGGCAAATTTTACGTTCAGTAGTTTGCCATTGCTTTCTGAACGACCGGCTCCTATACCTTTTTCGAAAAAAAACCAGCACCGCTCTGTTTCGTGCCAGGGTATACGGGCTCACAAACCGCGTTCGCAAGCCCTTAGCCACGGAAGCAGGTTCTTTATCAATAAACATACATATTATTATTTGGCGCTCATAGAAGTGAGAAGACGGAAGTAGAGACTAGAGGACACACTAGAACAATATAAAAATTGAAAGCTATAGTTACCTACCGGGATATGAATCTACACTTGGACTCATCTGTTCGCCCATTTCTTGATGTTATTTTCCCAATTGTACCCTGTCAGTCGATTTCTTGACTAATTTGGGTATTTTCCACATGTAGGCTATCGCTTTGTGGAGTATCATCTTTCAGTGTGCAACATGTACATCTTTCAGTATGAACATATTTTATTTGTAATGTTCCTTTACATGAAAAAAAAATTATAATTATAATTATAAATTATATACCATTGCCATTCTGATTTATATTCCATCTTTTCACGCCTACCCAGGCAACTGAATTGAAATTTACGGCGGTTATGAGCAGCTTAATGCTGTGCCAGTATGTTATAGCTGCGTTTCTTATGTACACAAGTAAATCACACACTCTCTCCCTCTCTCTCTCTCT